>SNVD02008395.1:0-33437 GCA_013180625.2 Boswellia sacra | reverse complement strand
TACAAGAAAACCGCTGCCACTCGGCGACGACGACGACGACGACGACGATGACGACGAGTGACTGAGATGCGAGCGGCCGCCTCGTCGTCGCCCAGTTTGCGGCTTCGCACTCCAGGTGCGTGCGCCGTTATTTGACTACAAATGAGACGCTCGCCTTTTGCTCTCTCTCTCTCTCTCTATGCTCGTCTTCTTCTTCTCTGGGCCGTCCAGCGCCGAGCTCGTCACACCACTGGCGTCGGCGGTTATTGACCCAGACGATGCGATGAGCACCTCGCCACTCGCACACACACGCTCACATCACAAACATCACACACAGACACACTCAGACACACACACACACACGCAGCCACTCTCGCATTTCGCAATGGCACCACCACAACCAACACGCCGACGCTTTCAATGCAAACAAATTGTTGACTTGGCCAACTTGCCGCCACTCCGGCCGAGCCCTTGAGCAACTGAGAGTGTCGTCGGCGAGCGCGCGACTCGAGTCCACTCGCCTGATGATAATGAGGGCCACTAATTAGGCGCCACTCAGGCGCGCGCTCACGTAAATCTTGGCGACAAATTGGCAGCCGCAGTGTCGGGCGCGCGCCGCCAGTGCGCGTCGTCTGTCTGTTGTCAGTGGCAGCCACAGTTTATGCGAGACGGCCGGAGTTCCGTTTTCATCGCCCACTCGGGCCGGGCGCGCGCGTCTCCGTCGTCGAGTGTTCCGTCTCGGCCGGCTGCGAGTCGACGACGCCTCGGTCGGGATTGTGCAATCGGCGCGCGCGAAAGTGACCAGCTCGCCAGTCCCATAGGCCACGAGCGGCCGCAGCCACGACGACGACCACGGCAAGAGCCTCTCGTGCGGCCACAGCGGACAGCCGATCGCGTGCCAAGGCGGCGCCAAGTGGCGAGCGTGTCCGAAGTGGAGGCGCGAGCGCCCGAGGCGCGGCCTAGACAGCCGAGTCGGCCACAGGTGGAAGCGCCCAAGACGCGCTAAATCTGATTATTGCATGCGCACGCTCGCCCGCTCAGCAAACACCGCCGCCGGACGCACTCAAAGGCCGAGTTGGAACACAATTGACTCAGACGGCGCCCGCCAGTCAGTCACATGGCCGGCGCACGCACTCGATTCAGTGCGCCAGCATCTCGATGTCCGATGAGAATCGGCCAGACGGACCGACGGATAGCTCGCCGGTCGGCTCGAATGACGCGAGCGGCGTCTTCGCAGCGCCCAAACGGACGCCAGCCAGAGCTGCCCAATGCGATGAGGCAACCTCTTCATTTATCAGGTCCGCCTGGCGACAGCGTCAAAAGCAACCACTATGACCACGACCAAAGTGGACAACTCGTTTGGCCGCCCAAAGGAGCGCGCCGATTGCCTCGACGAGTTGGCCATCTAACCAACTCGTCCTCCTCGTCATCGTGGTCGTGGTCGTGTTCGTCTCCGTCGTCTTCTCCGTCTTCGGGCCGCTAAAATTGCCCACCAACACCAGCACCACAGAGCGGCCGACCGACTGGCGAGCACTGGCGCCGCCGTCGCTATGAGACGCGCAATATGATGCGCGCGGGCGTGTGGGTGCCTTAGCGGCGATTTCGGTGTGTGCCTGTGCACTTTTGCCACTCTCTCTCTCTCTCTATCTGCCCGTGAGTTTGCCAGTCTGTCTGCGCTCGGCCGCTCGCCTCGGTCTGTTCTGCTGCACAGGTGCGGCCGGTAATTTCAGATTTAATGCAGCCGGCGGAGCGTGCGCGCTCACTCCACCAGATTGCTCACTTTAATCCGATCACAAGCGCCAGCAGCTCCGTCGCGGCCACCGCGGCCGCCGCCGCCGTCACCACTACCGACAACTCGCATGAGTCAGAGTGCGTTTAAACTAAGAAGATTATCATCTCATTAAGCTCGCCGCTTGTGGCCAGCTCTCTCGAGATTGCGTCGGCTCGCTACCGGCCGGACTCTGTCGTTGCGTTGCCTCGCCTTGCCAGCGACTCGGCGGCGCCACCTCCGTCGTCGTGCCCGCCCACACTCAAGCTGTCGGCGACGTGCCGGCGAGTGCGCGACCTGTTGCGCTCGTGGGCCAACTTGATTGCCTTGGCCAACAAGTCGTCGCCCGTGTTCAGGTAATTGAGCGTCGGCGGCGCGCCAGCGACGCTTTTGTTTACATTGCGCCAACGCCGACTTGGCCGCACCGCAGCGGCCGCTGCACACAATGGAAAGTGATCCGCCGCCGCCGGCCCGCGAACGGCGCCGCCCGCATGATTGCTAATTAAGCCGCTGCAGCCGCGCCGCCACCAACGACTCTCAGGCGCCAAACCGGCGGGCGTCCTGCGCGCTGTCACTGTGAGCGTGCCTAACTGTAGCCCAAATGTATGGCCGCGCCGCATTGCACGGCAGCGAGCCGCCACCAGTCCATTGGTTCCATAATTAATCAGGCGCTCCAATAGCTACACGCACACCTGGCCACGCCTACGCGCTGACCGGCGCACACGCTCGCTCACTTACGTCATCATTAACGCGTAACAATGTTTGCCGAGTCGCTGAATCAACACAAACCGGAGGCAAGGCCTCATGTGCTGTGAGCGCCTATCTCGAACGATTATTGTCTTCGGCAGCTTTATGGCGCGCGCCTCGAATGATTAATTGGAGCTCCAGGTGCAAGTCGTCTTAGCGACAACAGGCGCACACCCTCTCCGTTCGTTCAACAACGCTCCGGATCGCACCAAACCAGGTCGGGCCGCGATGCGCGTTCGCACGTAGACATCATCAATCATAAGCCGCCCAGGCTGCTCATTTGAATCATATCATCATCACCACCATCAACGAGGGCGTGATACAAGTTGAGACCGTTACTCCGCGCACCAGACCAAATGGCTCCACGCCCGCAACAATCAACAGACAAGGAAGTGCACCATGGAGTACACTCAAGCTCAGTGCGAGCGCGCTCACCCGATTGGATACTCAAACCTACTCTGAGATTAGCTTCTCCCATGGCCGAAGCTCCAACTGAGAGTCGGGCAAGACGCAAAGAGAGTTTGACACGCGGGCTCTCGTATAAACTGTCACGAAGCCATGTGTTGATATTTGATTACTCCGAGATGCTCCCCATTGGATTTGCTCGCAGAGAGATAGATCGAGGCTGATTGGCAGCGGCCATCACCTGGACGAAGTTTCCATCTCATTATCTCGCATTGTGTGCTCACTGGCACGCAATCTTTAAAGCTAACCGCCATGCCTGGCGAGCTGCAGATGTGATACTGTAGCATGTGTAAAAGTAAGTGTATAATAGTGTGATATTACAAACGGTTGCTGATCTAGCAGAAAGAGCTCCGTGTACGAGAAACAGAGCGATGTTTTACTAGCTACATCATCCTGGTGAACGCTCCCACAGATTCCATTGTAGCCTCAATGGTAACAGGCCAGTCTGAGCCCATTGTTGTCCCAAGTACAATAACAATAATAACAACATCACTTGAGAGAGGGCCAGTGCTTGCTGATGATACCGGTATCAGGTGGCATACATAGTGTTGTGACCAGAGTAGCTCAATGAGTGTGGCTCGTAGATTGGTTGCGCTGTCAGAGCTTGTTGCTGTACATTGGAGTAGCCCTCCATTCCATTGATAGGTTGATTTTGTTGCAGCTGACGGCTGATTAGATTCACATCGATCGGTAACGATGTGTAACTGTTTGAGTAGCGCTCTGGGGCCAATTCAATCGATCCCGTGAGTGTATTGGGAGTAACTGTCTGACTGACCGTTTTCATTTCTGCAGTGACTTGATTATACTTTTGCAGTGCTCTTGGTGAGTCGACGAGCAAACTAGGAGGTGTCTCGAAGTTGCGCCTCAGCTTCAACTTGACTATGGGATCACTATACTTGATGATAGTTGCGGCCTGTTGATGAGTCATGCCAACTGTCGGAATATTATTGATCTCCAAAATTTGATCGCCGACATTGAGTAAGCCATGTGCTTGCCCATTTACCTCGACACGCACAATGTATAACGGCGTCCCATCGTACTCGCTGCCTCCGCGCATTCTGAAGCCGAAACTATCATTTTGCGCATCCTTGATCAATTTAACAGTGTAACAATCAACAGGTATGATTCGGAGCCTGAGAGTACTTCCGCACTCCTTGATCATGTTGACTATTTCCGGATGCTTCATATCAGATGTAATCGAGCGACCATTAACAGCGATGATACAGTCGCGCACTCGCAGTTGCTTGCACCTGTCAGCGGGACTACCTTCGATAATCTTGCCGATTAGTGCACAATTCTCACTTGAAATTATGACGAAGCCGAAACCCTCGTCCATGTTCTTACTCAGAACGACATCGCAAGTCTCGGCGAATGATTTGCGCCTCACTACGAGCCTGACACATACTGTGCAAGCAGATATTAACTTGACTACATCCTGATGGGTTGCGCCTACAACGTTGACTCCATCGACTGAGATTATCTCATCGCCCGACTTGAGTTTTTCGCTCTTGGCAGCTACTCCCCCAGATATCATTGAACCTATACTTATTGCTCTATCAACTTCAGCACCTCCAATGAGTCTTATACCCCAGTTCGAGTCTGTATTTTCTCGAACGAGCTCAACATGATGGTATTCATACTCGTCGTGTTCATCGTGGGGCGTCTGTGCGCCTTGAGAAAAGTTGGAGTGCTCTGCTGGCATCATATGTCCAATCTGACCATGATGATGGTGAGCCATCAATACGCCGGCTTGTACATTCTGCATGGCAATATCTTCATTGTTAGCGTAGAAATTGTTTTGATACTCATCGTTCGTCAGCTGATGCGAGAAGTACTGGTGTACAGGTGGCTTAATTGGCAAAGGAGGCACGGTGGCACTTGTTTGGGGTGCCTGTTGGAATTGATATTGGCCATAGTCGGACGTGTAGGTGGGCTGATGAGTGTAAATCTGTTGTTGTTGCCGCTGTTGCATCTGCATCATAATGAGTTTGTCGTTGTGCATAAAATCGTTATATTGATTGATGTGAGTCAGCTCACTATCTATCCTGTTGTGACCTACAGGGTTAGTCCTCGATAGAGTGGGCTCTGAGGCTTGTGCAGAGTTAGTCTGTGAATATGTTGTGTGAGTTCTTGGATCCTGCAGCATGGGATTGGATCCATTGTTGAGAAGATCCAGAGAGTCCATGTTCGGAGGAAGAGACTGTTGGTTGTAATAAACTGGCTGCTGGCTTGAAGTTACTGAATTCTGATGTGGCAGAGATCCATAGACTCGATGCTCATCCCGCGGTTGCAGCTCTGGAGCCATCTGTTGTGCTTGAGGTCCAGCGATGCGGGTAGAATAACCTAGGAAATTAGCGTCACTTTTGTGCATTGGCAACCTTGTCGGCACAGTCGGTTGCTGCCCTGAGCGCTCGTGTGATGTCATTTCCATGATGTTGCTATTTGAGGATCGTTGCAACATCAGGCCATCTAGACTGGGAGTCTTGCAGTTTCTCTGCGGTGTGCTGTCTAGCGAGTATTCGCTGTTCCCATTTGTATGCATAGCCATGGGAGTTTTGCTTCTGAAACGTTTCTTCCTCTTGACCACCAGAGTGACATCTTGACCAGTCGTATACTTCTTCAAACGCTCGACTACTTCCTTGTGCGTCAACTGAGTAATATCTTCTCCGTCTAAGCTCATGAGAATATCTCCTTGTTTGAGATTTGCGCAGACGTCATGATTTTGAATTTTTCTGACCTTCTGACCAGCAACAGAATCACTGATAGTGAATCCAAACCCTTGATCACCGCGTTTAAGTGTCACATTGACGAAGTCAAACTCCTGATTCACTATTATGTGGGGACTTTGATTGGACACCATCGACAGACTTTGAGTCTGCGTTGGTTCCTGCATCATCGTCTGCATCCGTTGATGATACAAGTTGTTTGGATTAAACGCGACAGCCAAATTACCATCTGTTCCATTGCTGAACAAGTACTCATCAGGTACCAGATTGTCATCCAGAACGTAGTTGCTGCGAGCAAAAGTTAACCGAATAGGATCGCCGACGGCGAATGTGGAGAAGAGTCTAGCTATATCAGTATGCTGAAGTCCTGTCACAGAAACTCCTACAGCGGATACAAGTATATCGCCAGGTCTGATTGAGCCATGCATGTGAGCTGGTCCGCCATTGATAATGCTGCGAACGAGCAACAGGCCATTATCAGCCTCGACGAGGGTGAAGCCAAATCCCATAGAACCTTTAGTGAGCTCCACCTCGAACGGGCGCTCGTACTGGGTACGCTTGGTGTTATGGTCGATGTAGTAAGTACCATGATTCTGATCTACCACTCGCTGCCAGCCTGGCGGCAAGGCATTCGAATCAACCGCGACGATGTTCAAGCCATTTCCTGACTCGTTTGGCGGCGCAGCGTGACTGATGTTTGATTGCTGATGCAAAGGTGTCGGATAGATATCGTTCAGCTGTTGCTGCTGCTGTTGAATTCTCAGTGACTCATAATTCTCGTAAAGTGGATAGTCATTAGCCTTGTGCACGTGAGGCAGTGTTGCATCTTTTTTCGTCACTAAGCCGACGGCTGGATGATTGGCGTCCCAGGGTTGACGCACACCATCTGGATCATCGTTCTGATATGAGAATGGCTGATTAGATATACTGTCGAGATCACAGAGAGGTTTTAGTGTGCCATAGTAATGTTCCCCATATACACCACATTCCAAAAGCATATTCTGACTGTTCAACATGGAAAACTGTTCTTTGGTGAGGAAGTGATAGTCCACCTTATCTAGTTCCCCGTATTTAGGAGGTCGTGTTGTACAAGGTATTGTGCGGCGATATATATTTTCACGCACAACATTCTGCAACTCTCTATCTTTGGAGTCTTTGGCGAAACTTTGATTTAGAAAAGTTTTGAGATCAGTAGTTAGACCGGTAGCATGTTTGGTTTGTACCGCGCTGAGTAGGTGAAACTGTTTTGATGCTACCAGCTCGTTGAATTCCATCAATGTGTATCCAGAGACCTTAATTTGGTCAAGTTCAAGGATGATATCACCTTTCTCAGCTATATGTATGAATTGCCCATTTTCAGCACCACCACAAATAGAGCTGGTCTCCAAAATTGCATTGTTCAGCTCATAAACTGCGTCAGTCCAATGTGGCAACTGCATCGTGGCGCTGGGGGGTGGCTGACAAATTGTGCTTTCACTGTCGATGCTTATCTGGGCCTCTCGATGAGTACTCCTCAGGTCGATAGAAGTGTTAGAATTGAAATTGTTGGTCTGCTCTGAGAATTTTTGGTCTGTTAACCTCCCGTCGAAAGTGTTGGTTGACGAGTAGATGGTTTGGTTTCGGTTGGGCAAGGTCGAAGTCTGACGGTTCGATGAGGGTGAATTGTCTTCGTGCAAATGGAACTCTCCTAACTTTTCCTCTATCGTGTCATGACCACCACTTTGATGGTTTGATTTGGCAACGGTCGATCGATCTACTGTTGCTGCAATAAATGATGCTGGCCTCTTGTGAAAGTTGTTGGGTGCTGGAGATAGGCGACTCTCACTAGGATTCTGAAATAAACTGTAGCCAGTGATCTTCTGGTCCTCGACACAGGCACCGTCCAGGAAGGGATTGTTGCTCTCCCCCCCGGTCGGTTGCTTGCCTGCGCTTGATGGTGGATTCTCTGTTCTACTTCTCGGATGTTGTAAATCAATTGCTGGGGGCGTCTGGTTATCCACGCCTATGAGATTCCCACCTCCGTTCTCATTCAGTCCTCCACTATCGTCAAGTTCATTGAGACTAGTCGGAGTTTGTCGATATCTGTGTTTGTCATCACCACTATCAGTTCTGTCATGACAAACATCTTGTTGTTTGAGATCACGTTTGTGTTGATGGTTTTGTGAGTTTGAGTGCTGAAATCGTTCGCTCGGGCTCGTTCGATGGTGATCCGCAATGTGCGGCTGATACTGACTGCTCGCCTGTTTACTGTTGATGTGACCAACTCGATTTGTCAAGTGACTGCTGCTATTGCTATTACGATGCTTGATGATCAGATCTAGACCAACCGAGTCATCCGCATCACTGTACCGCACTGTCGGAGGCAGTGCTGAGCTGGAAATTGACTTCACATCGTGGTTGACCGCCCCCATGGATACGGTTCTTGCGCTGGCTAGAGCCTTGTTCCTTGATGCGTTTTCATTGAGTGAAGCCCAAAATTTTTGATTTGCATTGTTGCTCGATGACGCTCGATCGGGTAGAGGCATCATCCGACTTACGTGCTGCACTCGATTCGCTCGCGACCGGTTGCGAATAGATGCGTCGTCGATCAGTAGTGTGGGTGGATGCAGCGAGAGTGTCTGTATTGGAGTGTTGTTTCGACCGGTAATTGTTGGACTGGTTCTGTTGATGCTGCTTTGTGTCGCCATAGTTGTCGACAAAGTCGTTGTTGGAAATTGATACTTTATCTAAGACAAGAGGCGGAGGTCTTTGTATGATGCGGTTCTTGAGTCCGTTGGGCTTGGCGCTCTGATGTTGTGGTTTCAATTCAACAGGTCTTTGGTTGGTCGGATGGCTGTTGCTATTGTTTGATGTGCCTGTGTTGGAGTTGGTAGAGCCGAGCGGCACGCCGTCATGTTCAGTTGTTTGCTTTTCGTGCGATCGTTGTTGCGTGGCGGCAATGTCGTCCGTGCCGCCACTTGTTGCGGAGTTAGTTTGAGTTTCGTTAATTGAATTGTTTAGTCTATTTGGATTTGTCAGCGCCTCTTGATTGATGGCATCAGGTCGTTGCGACGGCTGATGGGCTGCCGCGTTATGTTGAGCTGCGTTCGCGCTGATCTCGTTTTGATTCATTTCTGCTTTCATTTGGCTATTTTCTAGTTTAGGTTCAAGCTCTTTGTGTGGATGAGTATGGGTGATCGAGCTTGAACTGATGGATGGCACTTGTTGAGGCATTTTGCCTTGGGAATGGTGGCAAAATTGAATCCGATATCAATTCTGCCACATGGAGTAACTCATGGGATATGGCTGGAGGGTAGATGATTCGGTCAAAATATAAGACAAGTCTAGAACGTTCAGAGATGAAGGATCTGGGGGCCAATAGAATGGATCATTCTAGTAACGATAGGTCATAGATGGGGACGGGGACGTGAAAAATAGGTGTCATGATAAGTAATACAGGTTGTTGTTACTGTTGCTGGCGATCGTCGTCTGGAGGATGCAACTTGTTGAAGGGATCTCCTCAGGTCAGACAAATAGAGAAACTGTAGAGGAGTAGGTCGAGAGATTAGCTTTAGAGCGGGCGTTGGAGTGTTTATTTTGGCGTGTCTTCTTTTCGAGTGACTGTGGATGCGTGTAAGTGTGTGTGTCTGTGTGTGAGTGTATGTGTGTATGTGCGTGTTAGCGAGTCGTTTGCTCGATGGCTTCAGGTTGATTGATTGGTCTTCGACGACCACCCGGTCGAATAGAAGTCGGGCGACAATGAGAGAAGTTGGGGCTGATGAGCGAGATGGCGCGAACGATGAAGGAGAGATGAGGAGGATGATGACGATAGCCAGAGAGCAATGTGATGATGCGGTTGGCATAACAACACGACGCCTGTGTTGAGCCGCCGGACTGGCGCAATCGTTTGCAAGACGACGAGCACGACGAGCAGCAGCGCCGAGAAGTTCTCGCGCGCACTTGGCCGCTTCTTGGCCGCCGCCGCCGCCGCCGCCGCCGACGCCGCATTCACGCCGGCCGGTCGGCTGGCAGACGGGCGCGCGCGCACTGCTGAAGGCCAGAGCGGCTGCGAACGTGCGAAAATTCCTGAGCGCCTGTTGGGCGTCGGGCGTCGGGCGCGGCCTCTGGCCTTTGACTCAGCATCGGCTCATTGGCATCGCTCACGGCGCTGCTTCTGCTCGAGCCGCCGCCGCCGCCGATGTTCGCGGCGGCTCACGTCTTTGCCTCCGGATCGATGCATCTGCAGCCCGTCCGCCTCTTTGGCTTCCATCTCGCCGGCCATCGGGCGCCTCGCGCACTGCTCGCGGACGCAGTGGTCTGCGTTGTGTGACTCGCGCTCGTTGTGAGGACGCGCTCACAGAGGGCTCAAGCCCGTGGCTCTTCGACACGGGCCCACTCGAGGGCGCGCGCGGACGCACTTGTGCCGTCTGCGCGACTGGCAGATGCCAGCCGACTTCCGAGCACACGAGCGCGCCGCCCGACACCTCGACCAGACGAGATCCACTTGACCCTCGCGTGCGTGCGCGCGCGCGCTCGTCATGCGACCTCGCGAGCCGCCCCCGCGCGCGCGGCTCCTGTTTGCACAGTCTCGGCGTCGTCTCAGGTGCGCCCGGCCCACTCGACTCTCTATGGCCTCAGCGCCGCGAGCGGCGCGCCTGCGTGGCGCCTCCGTTGCGTCGCCGCCCACTGGGACGACGAGCGCCGCCCGACGCCTGGCGCCGTGAGTTTGCACTGGCGCGGCGCTGCCGACTCGGCGCGCCCGCCCGGCGCCCGCCACTTCCGCTAGGACGGTCACGCCTCGCGCCTCGCGCCTGGCGACGAGTGCGCCCGCGTCGCGCCGGCTCCTGGCCGGTCGACTCGCTGTCGTCCTCGTCGTGCTCGTGCTCGTGCTCGTGGTCGTCGTCCTCCTCCTCTCTATTTTGCTGGCCGCCGCCCCCACTTCCGGTGCTGCTGAGCGGCCTGATGCCCTCGGTGGGGTCGCAGTGCAGTTTGCAGGCGTGCGAGCACTCGCTCAGCGCCGGCGACTGCTGCGCCGGCTGATCGCCGAGCCGCTGGTGCTGCTGGTGCTGGGCCGACTCGTCGTGCTGGCCAGACTGCTGCTGCGCATCCGACTGGTCAGCCGGTCGAGCGAGCTTGCTTGCGCCCGACTCCTGCGCGGCGTCTGGCGGCGGCCGCTTCCCCGCGGCAGCCGCGCCCTCCGCTGTCTGCTGGTGTTGGCCCGCGGCGAGGGCGTGCCCTGGCGACGGTTGCGGCGCGTGACTTGCATCGCTCGCACCCGCTGCCTTTGCGCCCGGTGCGCCAGCGGACTCGAGCGCAGCCTTCGCAGCGGCTGCTGGCGCGTTCGGCGCTGCATCCGGCGCCTTGGACTCGGCACAGTGCTGCTGGTGCTGCTTGCAGAGCTCGTGCTTCGGGTCCTGTTGTTGCGGCTGCGACTGCGGCTCCGGCTTGGGCCCGCCGGGCCGCTGCTGGCCTCCATCGTGCCGCTGCGCGGCCGCCCCGTCGCCTGGCTTTCCACCAGCCGGGGCGTGTCCAGCTGGCTGTTGGTCAGCCTGTTTGGCCGCGACCTGCTCGCCTGGCGGCCCATCGGACCTTGGGCCCTGCGGGTGGGCGCCGCCATCGGCGTGCGTCGCCGGACTACCACTCGGGGCGCCGCTGGCGCGCTTCGCCGGCGCCTCTCCGGTGGCGGCGTCCCGTTGCCCTCCGACATGGGGACTCGGCTTGGCGTCTGGCTGTTGCTGCGACTGCGACTGCGGCTGCGGCTGCGGCTGCTGTTGCTGCGGCTGCGGCTGCTCCTGGTGTTGCTTATGGTCGGCCGTCGTAGGTTCTCGTGAGGGTGGGTGTTGTCGATTAGTGAGATCACTGCGATCGCTGTGCTTATTGCGGCTCTCGCTCGCTTGCTCTGGCTGACGATCCGCGAGCGACTGTCCGCCGTCTGACTGGAATTTTTTCGAGTTGGCACACCTGCCGCACGCACACGGCCCCAGGTCGCGGTCCTCGGCGCCCGCCATCTCAACTGAGACGTCGGCAACAGGTGAACGCCCAGGCGAGCCGGCCGCCAAGAGATCGTCTGCTCGACGATGCGTACGCATCGGTCCGCTCGCGAGCTGGGCGATTTTTTCTCGCAGGCTCGCGTCCGCTTCCTCGCCTCGCACGGAGTCAATCCGCCCCCATGTCGCATGCTTCTACGCGGACTCGGCAGCTTAGTTGAAAAAAACACACCTGCCACACAGCGGCCACCAGAAAATAATGATCACATGAGAGTCGCTGCCCATGACGACATTTGTCATGCGCGCCCGTGACGCCAGCGTGTGCATATCGCCAGCTTGTGCTCATAGTCTGTTGGAATTTGACCGTCCGCAGAGCTTCGCCGAGCACTTGTCTGGACAGCGACCCGACGCGCCCCCAGAGAGGCACGCAGAATGGCTTCAAGTTTATTCAGCAGCTGGCCGCTTGTGTGGGCGCACGTAACAAGCGCCCGCTGACTCTCTTTCTCTCGACCGGAGGTATCGCAGTCACACTCACACTTTGCACTCCCACGCAGAGATGGGCGTGCTCGCGGGCGGTGACGCATAAAAGCGAGAGTCCGGCTGAGAGCTCGCCGGATGCTCGCTGACTGTTCAACGTCAGCTGACCTTTTCTGACGCCTGGCCGCGCGCGAGCCACGGAACAGTCGGGCCCCGCGGACAAGCGATCGGACGAGCGACGCCGAGTGGACGTCTCGTCTATGGGCGCCGCGCGTTTTTGCACGCGCGAGTGCTGTCGCAGAATGGTGGCGTCCTAAGAGCGTCGCGACTGCTACCTAGCTCCGCGAACAAGAGCGCCGCCCGCGCCTGACACAAGGTATTACCGAAGCGAGCGCTCTGCTCGCGCCACTCGTCATGTTGGGAGCGACGCTGGGGGGCCAGAGTGAGATGAATTGGCCGTTGAGTGGCCGTCGGGGCGGCCGTCGCCCTCTCGCCGCTGGGACCGGGGCCGTGCGCCGGAAGATCGATGGTTTCGGGCGCGCACTCGTTCACTCGGCGACGCGACACTCGAGCGGCGCGCGTGTCGTCCCGGATTGTCGCCCGGCCCGGGCCAGATTAGAGCCGAACGGAGCGAGGCCGTGGCCGGCTCGGCGGAAGTTCTTGGCGAGCTTCCGTCGGCACGCTGGCGGCGAGCGGTCAATTTTGAGAAAATGACGAGGTGGCCGCGCGTGCGCTCGTGGACGCCGACGCGCAGTTTGTGTGTGCGGCCTGTCGCGTTAACAATGGCGCCGCCACCGCCGCCGCCGCCGCCGCCGGTCTAAGTGGCGAGTGCGCGCTCCAGCGGAGCCGCGCTCGCGAAATGGGGTCGCGCGCTCGGCTGCGCGTGTGTGGGAGTGCGAGAGCTTGCGATGAGTGCACGTGACGGCGAGGCGAGCACGTCGGCGCCCATCGATCAGTGGGCTCGTCGCCTTCGCCGCCGCCGCCACCGCCGCCGCCGCCGTCGCCGATGTTGGGACGCTATTTTCCGATTGTCTAACTACTCGACTCGGCTGCGCTCGAGTCTGTGCCGGCCGGCCCATCGACGCAGCGCCAATGTCTGCCGTCGAGGCGCCAGCCATCCAGCGCACAGGCACGAGCGCGAGTGGATCTCGGGCCAGCGCGAGGGCCGCCCAGTGCGCTCGCGAGCGGCGCAGAGTCGAGGCCGCGCCAGCAGAGATTAGCGGAGAGGCACTTGCGGGGAGTCGGGCGAAGAAAAAGTTGCTAATCTCTAGCCGGCGGGTTAATTGATGAGCTTGACGGGAGCCGACGCTGGCCAAGGGTCGGCCTGGTGCCGCCAGCGTCGCCGCCGCCGACGACGACGCGCACAGAGCCCAGCCAAGGGATGAGTGGTCGCCGCCCAGCGGGGCTGGATCTTGATTATCGGCGGCGGCGACGGCCTAGTGTATCATTGGATTGGCAGAGCCGCCACCTCGAGCCTGCGCTCCAAAGCTAAGCGCACCTAATTGCGCCCCAGTCCTCACAGGCGGCGGGCCCGTGCGCGTCGAGCGGGCGCCCGGGGCGCCGAGTGGTCGACATCGAAGCGGCGCCAGCTTTGTTTGTGCGAGCACCGGCTTGAGTTTGTGTATGCGGCCCGCAAAAGGCCACTCACGCACGTCACTGGAGGGCGGCCGGGGCGCTGGTGGGCGCGCGCGCAATCAACCGGGCGACGGCCAGCCAGTGCGCCTCGACGAGAGCTTTGCACAAAAGTGCGCGCTGGCCAGCGCCACAATGGCCTCTTTCACCCTTACCCTCACTCTCACTCCCACTCTCACTCCCACTCTCTCTCTCTCGCCCGGAACAATGGCGCACTCGATGGACATCAACTGGCCGGCGGCAAATCTCGGCGAGCCCGAAGGTCGAGTGCGCGCGCCGCCGACGCCTATGATGCGCGCCGCTGGCCGAGCGGCCGGCTGAGATTAGCTGCACGAGAGGTCGGCCTGCTCGCGCCCGCCCGCGCCCGCCCGCGGCCGCCGGCCCATGGAGATTGATTGCGCCGCCAGGGGGCCACCGGCGAGACAATCGGCGCCCGGCTCGCTCGGCCCGCGCGCTCGATCGATGACCGATGAGGGGCGGGCCGCCGGGCGCCGCCTATACCCGCGCCAGTGCGAGCGCGGCACTCGCGCAATCCGATCCGCTCGAGTGGGCGCGCCAGAGGCCGGCGTGTTGGTGGTGTCGTGTCCAATTGCCAGTTTGGGGCCGCGAGCGGGCGCACGCTCGAGTCGTCTGCAGACCAGAGCGCAAATTAGATTTTTAACTGGATTCCCGCGCGGGAGTCTGAGCGAGCCGGCCGAGCGGAGCGGCTTGGCTGCCGGCCCATCGCGTCTGTACGCCAACGCGATCCCTGTGTGCGCGAAATATGCAAACTCGCCCGCAGGCCGACTGAGTGAGAGGCCAGACGTGGCCCACTCACAACTGGCCCGTGATTGAATAGCAATTAGTGCGACCCCATGAGCGCGGCCGCTGACCGGTGCGGGTTGTTATGATTGGCTGCATCTCGCCGGCCGCCGCGCTCGACGAGGCACCGGCCATGCGGGCAGGCGCACGGCTGACAGTCAGCGGCGCGCCCGGCTCGGAGACTTAATTGATTTGTTCAATTAGAATAGGGCCGCTGTGGCGCCAGACAGCGGTCACCTATGCGCCCAGCCCTCACCAGTGGCGCGCGCATCGAAATGAGCCAAGGCTCGAGATTGGCCTGTTGGCGAGAGAGTGCGCGCCTCAGAGCTTGGCGGTGGCCAGGCGGCGCCTCATCATTTACTCATTGATTCCGGCCCGCCTCTACATCGACGCAAACGGCGTTCCGAGCAGGCGCCACAGCGATCCGATGGCGGAATTTGTCGACGTGGACTCGGCGACGGTGACGGCGTGATCGCGACGAAGGCCAAGCTGCTGAGCTGGCCATCGGCGCGGCCTCACTCACCTTGGCTTTGGGCTTGCCCTCGCTGCTGACTCGACGCCGCTCGTCACGAAAGTCGCGCGCGCCAAACTGGAGGCACTGCCGAGGGCGACCAGCGCCCTCATTAGCCAGGCAAAACGACGACGACGACGACGACGACGACGACGACGACGACGACGACGACGACGACCTCGAGGGCGCCCATCGGCCGCCGAGCGAGCGCCTTGATGATAAATCGACAGTTGAGTTGAGCTCGCTCGTTGACGTCGGGCTGTCGCCGAGCGCCGGGGCGCGCGCTCGCTGTCGATGGTTTTCAACAAAGCCCACCTAGTCCCGTGGTGCGCCCACCGCCGCCGCCGTCGCCGTCGCCGCTGCTCTGCGAACAGCAACAACAAAAGAGTTGGTCCTAAATGGGCCGTCGAGGGCGGCGGGCGGACGCGCGTCGAGCGAGGGCGCCTAGCGATCGCGGAACAATGCGCGTCGAGCGAGGCGCTTTGCCGCTGACTCGCGGGGTGCGCGGCCGCGCTCCAGCCGGCGCACAAATCTGGCGCCACTGTGGGCGCCGTCGACGTGCGCACACTAATGATCCGCAAGATATCGCCGCCCAGACGCCACTCAGCGGCTAGTCCTGTGTGCCTGGACTGCGCCGCCTACGACGTCATTACGCGGCCGTGCGCGTTCGCCCAAGCCCACCTGTGCGCCGACGGGGGCGGCGGCGACTTTGTCTGTGTTTGCACTCGGCGGTGGCGGTGGCGTCGGCGCGCGCAGACTAATCATAAATCTTGATCTTGCCGGGACTGGCGCTCGGCCGGCCACCAAAGCGCCTCGCGCGCCGCGGCCTGCGCTCTGTCCATTCAGCTGGACAGCGGCAGATGGATAGCAGCGACCAAGTCGCGGCGACAGTCCAGCCGAGAGGTCGGCGCTCGAGATTTGCTCCATAGATTCGCGAGAACAAATAGTCAGGCGGCGCGCGGCCCACTCCCGCCGCCCGCCGCCGGAATTTAATAAAACAACGCGGCCGCCGCCTCGGCCCGCCGAGAAGCCACGCCCCCCACGAGGGTGCCACCGAGGCGGCGCCCACCTGTCCGGCTGGCCACTTAGCCACCTGCTTGTGCTCGAGCGCACCAAGAGACCGAAACATCACAAATTCGAGCCACACCCCCCTGTGAGACGAGTAGGAGTGTCGAGTGTTGCCCCACTGATCGGGCTTACTGATGGTCAGGCACCGCCTTTGAGAGAATAAACCCGCTTGCGATTCAGGCTGTCTTGTGTGCAGAAGCTTTCACTCGCGCGCCCCACAGCGCTGAGCCCCTATGTCCGCCTCAATATCGGTCGGCAGCGCTGACTGCTGAGCTCTGCGTGGGCGCCGCTCGCACGCGCAGGCCAACAATGAGCGACGACGAGCGGCCATTGTCCAGGCCGATATTCAGTTCCGTCGAACAGCCGTCCCGACGAGTGGGCTTCACGCCTGAAGTGGAGTCGAGTCGGCGCCCGGGCTGGAGGCGGCCAGTGGGCGGCGAGCAAAGTACATTTAAAATTTGTTATTGCTTCTGCTCCACTAGCCAGTGGCAAGCGGGTGGCGCCACTGACAGCGCCTCGACGCGCCTCCTGCGTGTGTGGCGCGCGTCTTCGTTGTCCAACAGCCGGCGCCGTGGGCCAGCGCACAAGACGCGTCTCGATAATGTCCCGAGCGCTTGTCATTTAAGCCGCCGGCCGAGTTGCGATTTTTCAACATTCCAACGCGGCGCTGATATTGGAAACTTGCCTCGGCCTCGGCCCGCTCGACCCCCGGCGACGCGGCCCCGCGCAGGCCTCTGCTCGCTCGCTCGAGCTCGCCTCTCCAATGGCGCCCCGTCCGTGGCCTCGGCGCTTCCGTTCAGCTGATTACTCTAATGGATAAAATATGCGCGCCTCAGCCGAGTCGAGCGGCCGGACGTGCGGCGATTTGCGCCGTTGCCGACCGTCGCTTACGCGATAGCAGGCGCGCGGTCGCACTCGCACTCGCACTCGCACTCCCACTGCCAATCGCAGTGTTTGCAGACAATGGCCGCGCGCTCACTTATCGCTCGCCATCGACGCGGCACCCTCGCACTTCCGGCGCGCGCAATCAGCGCTCGGCGAGTGTATGTGCGCGGCTGCGTGGGCGCGTGTGTGTGTCTAAGCGGCGACTGATTGCGACCGGCGGCCAGTCTTCTTTCGGGCGACGACCGACACGCGGGCCGCGTAATTGGGCGCACGAGGCGCCGCTGGCTTACAATTATTGACCCCCGAGCTGGTGGCCGGCCTACGAATCGGATGGGCCTGGCGGCGGCTCGTCTAGACGCCGACTGGGGGCTAGAGTGTGCGCGGCGGCCGACGCGAGAACCGGCCGACTCGTCAAGAGGGCGCTCGAGCGGGAAATTCAATTTCATAACTCGATCGGCCGCCGAGCGCGTAGACATGGGCGCCGTACGGAGTGCGCTGATCGGCGACAATCGAGCCCGAGGCGGTGGTCGTGGCAGCCCACTCGTGGCCAGGACTGTGGGAGTGAGCGGCGCGCATATTTGGCGTGCGCCACGAGAGTGTCGGCGAAACAATCGGCCTGATGAGTGGGCCGCCCCACTGGTGGCGAAATTTGATTTCTCCGCTGATGATGATGGCTTTTTCGTCCACAAGAGGCTCGTCTCTTGGCGGCGGCGGCAGGCGGCGGCGGCCGCGGCGGCGGCCGCGGCGGTCGCAGTGAGCCGTGGCGAGAAAATAATATGCCATCGCCAAGGACAACCGAGGCCCCGCCCGCAATGATATAAATCATAGGCCCAAATGCGCGGCCGCCTCGTAATTGTCGCTGGCCGTCAGCAACGAGCGAGCGCCGCGCTCGCAACCGTTCAGCCCTCAGCGCCCAGCGCTCAGCGCTCGCAACTCGCAACTCGCCGCCCACTCGAGAGCCCAACCAGCGGCCGCGCGTCAGATGCGGGCGATTGTCGCCCACAGAGGCAATTATACGCACACCAGCGCGAGCTGTGCATTATTGTTGGCGGCTCGCGGCGTCACGGGCGTCAGCAGTCTCGGCGCCCAGTCGCGAGCAGTGTATCATGCGCGAGCTCGGGCTCGCCGGGCGCGGCTGAAACAATGGCGCCCCACGCGTCACCTGGGCTCGCGCGAGCCTCGCGGGCGCCTCTTGGCGGCGAGTCGCCGGTCGTCCAGGTGCGTCGCGAGCCAGAGCGCGGGCCAGCGTGCAGATAATCAGCGCGCGTGCGTGCTCGCCAAGTTGATGACGCTCACTCGTTGCGTAACCCGGCGTCGTAGACGTCGCGGCCACCCGACGCCGGCCCAAAATGCATCCAGCGCTCCGGCTCCGAGGCAGCGGCGGCGGCGGCGGCGCCGAGACGAGCGCGTCGAGTCGAGACACGCGCGCTGGCGACGACAAAATTGCCCGCCGCTCGCGCGCCCTCGCCCGCCGCCCGCCGCCCGCTCACTTAACCTATTTCCCCCGGCCTCGCCAGCCACAGGCGAGGCGCTTGTTTGGATGTCACTCACGCGCAGAGTCTGGCCAGCGCCAGCTCCTCGGCGAACAGAGCCGCGCCCGCCTCGAGCGCGTCGCTCGACTAATGTCGGCGTGCGGCCTGCAGCGGCCGAGCGACGGGCGGGCGTAGTGGCGGCGAAAAAGTTTGCAGAATTATTCTGGCCCCAGTCTCGATGGGCCGAGTCGCGAGAGAGGCGCTCGATCTCGGCCGCTTGCCGGCATCCGACTCTCGCGGTGGCCACCCCCAAGCGACTCGTCCCGTTGGCGTCGCAAACGAGTCGGCGCCCAGCGAGCGCCGCGAGGGCGGAGCTTGCGAGCGAGCGCTGATTGAGGGCGCCGCCTTATGCGCGCCGCTCGGGCCCGGCGGGCGGGCGGGCGCTCGACTCGTATGATTGTGAAATCGAGCTTGGATAATTGAGTGATGATGGCCAAGGTCGCGAGCCGCCGGGCGGGCGCCTCGCTCGAGCCGGGATTGTTCTCGCGGCTCAAGGAGCGCGTCTACGTGCGGCCTCGAGTGGACACGCCGGCGGGCGCTTAGCTGAGCGTCTGCGCGACGGCGCCAGCGACGCCCCGATTCAGCCGAACACACCGACCGTCGCGCGCACGTCCGCCACCGGCCCCCAGTTGACTTCTTGACTCGCCAGACTCGTCGCGCTTGACGTGCCGGCTAACGAGCGCACATGCATCCGAATATGCGCCCGCAAGTGCGCTATCAAAATACCATTAACTTGACGCGAGCGCGAGCGCAAGCGCGCCGACAACAAGCGCGACACAGAGACGAATTAGTGGGCGCGCTAATGATCGCCTCCTCTGGGGGGACGAGACTCGGCGCCCAGCATGCCGACACTTTGGCCCGGCAAGCCTGACGCAGTGCAATGCCACAGGCTGGCATATGATCCCGAGCCGGGAAGCCGGCATTGCAGCTCGCGCTAATCTGCGCCGCCCGCCCCTTTAATGAACACAACAAGCGCTCATACACACAACACACACACACGCACGCACAGGTGGGCGAGTCTGTGCCGAGCAGCGAGCCGGCCGAGTGGCGTGATGCTGGCCGGCGGCCGTGGGCCTTTGCGGGTTGTCCGGCCTAATCAAGCCCCGGGCGCGTGTACACAATGTGGCGCTCGCCGGGCTCGTGTGCGCGCAAACTCGTTATCGAACGGCCAGGCCGCAGGCTAATCCAGCGTCCCCGCGGCAGCCGCGACCGTTGCCACCGCTGCACACCCGCCGACGCGCACACACTCGCGCCCACTCACACATTTGTTTATCGCACGCTAAACCGCCCGATAAGAGCCGCCAGACAGGTGCCGCCGGAAGCGTATCATTGTCGCCAAGCTGCCCCGGCCCTCATGAGAGTGTGTGTGTGCACAAGTGTGTGTTGGCGTATGTGTGTGTGTGTGTGCTGTGACGCTGGCGCTGAGTCGCCGAGGCCGCGAACTGCGCCCCTCGCGGCCGAGATAAAGTCGGCCTTGTGTTCGGGGCTCGTGCAGGCGGCCCACAGGCGCGTCTCCTCGAAGCGCAAATATATTCATTTGAGTGGTGCCGCCGGAGGTGAGGCCGCGCGTCCACTCTGGCGCCGCCGTGGGCCAGCGGGGCGGCGGCGTGTTTTTCTACAAAGGCCAGCGGGGGCGGACTCTAAATCTTGCCCGGTCTAGCGGCGCCCGCCCCACTCCCGAATTAACGGCCACAGCTCTATGAGCGCCCTCGAGACCGAGGCCGCAAATGAATGCGCCACCAAGCCACTCCCGCCAGCACCATAGCACTCCCGCACTCACCTGCACCCCTGGCCCGATCTGGCGCCGAGATTCTTGGCCGAGCAAACTACTTCTGGCGCCGGGCTCGAGCTCGGGGCGCCTCTGCCTGGCGGCGGTCGCGTTGGCGGAGGGCTGGGTGCGGCCGTCCCCGCGCTCGATAGCCTCCACCTGGGTATTTGTGGCACAATCCAAACGAGGCCGCCTGCTCGTCTGTCGCACGAGCTACCGAGTCGATGGGCCCTGTTGGCGCGAGCCGGTGTTCATGGGCGGCGTCGGGCGACGACGAGTAGGCAAGACTCCTTCAATGTTCGCTTGGCCGCTCGCTCGCCCGCCCGCCCGCCCGCAGTCCAGCCGAGTGGCACACCGGCTGCAGCCGCATCGCAATCAATTCGCCAGCGTGATGCTGGTGCCACGATAGTGAGTGTTCGTGTGTGTAGGTTCGTGTGCCAGTGGAGCTTTTTGGCCAGACGACAGCAGCGACTCATTGAATTGGGACAAAATGTGTTCGCGCAGACTTGCCAGCGGCGCCCTCCAGCCCACGCACTCCGCGCGGGTCCTCGCCCGGCCTGAGCGGCGGCACGCGCTAGCTCAGGCGCGCAGGCGCAGTCTCGTGCTCACCGTGCGCGCTTGGCTAGCTCGCTCGGCAAGCTTGCCCGGGCTCGGTGGCCGACGGCTGCGCGTGGGCTCCGGGCGGGGGCGGTGGCGCCTACGCGGGCTCACTCGAGCCCGGGGGAGTCGGGGGCAAGCCTGCGCCCGTTGTGGCTCGAGGACCGCGCAGGCGCCTTGACTGGTTGTGCGAGCTTCGGGCGCCTACTGGGCGCTTGGTGGTGTTTGCGGTGGCGAGGACGCTGCGAAAATCGGCGCTTTTTTGCTCCTGCAAGCCTAGTGAAAGTGCGGAAGCGCAGGGCTGCGTATGTGTGTGTGCAAGTGCGTTTGTGTGTGCCTTGGACGTCCGTGTGCGAGTGTGTGTCAGGGAGGCCCGTGGTCTTGGCGCGCTGCATGGCAGCAATTGTTGGAGTGTCCGTTCGCGAGCTTGGGCTCGCACCGAGCGCTGGCCACCAGCTCGCAAGCTGGCGCGACTCCCTGCTCGTGGCCATTGGCTTGCAGTTACAGTGGTCGTTGTGGCCCGCATTCGGAAAGGCGCCTGTGCGCCCAACCACAACGAGCATCACGAGCGCTCCCCAGCCAGCTCGCTCTTCATGCCGCCAACGTCGCCCTTGTCTGACGCCCGCGACTTCTACAGTGTGGGCCCATCGGGGAGCAGGCGGACGCCATAGAGAACGAACAGAGAACGTGCGGGCGAGCGGGCGAACGAAAGAGCTAGCGAACGAATGAGATTGTGTCCAGAAAGTTGCCCGCCCGTCTTCGTGTGAGCACGCCAACGGAAGAGAAACCAACTCGACAGCGAGCACACACAAACACACACACACAGACACACACACGCAACGCCCCGAGGAAGTTGAGTGAAATAGAGCGCGGGCGGCGCGCGCGCAATAGTTCGCTAGCAGTTCAGCGAACAGGCAACCGAGCAAGAAGCGAAGAACGTCGTCGAGAGCGAGAGGCCGAGAGGAAAGCCGAGCGCGAATTCAAGCTTGAGGGCCGAACGCGAGCGCAGATGCAAATGCGATTTCTCTGGCGCGCGCAATAACCAGAGGCTATCTCGTGGTTCTGCAACTCAACTAGAAGCCGAGCCAAGCCCAGCCAAGCCGAGCATAGCCAAGCCAAGCCAAGAAAATGAAATTCGAGATTACTTATAGAATACTCATTTTGTGAGTCACACTCCTCTCCGAGCTCTCTGTGCCCAACCACAACAACCACACCAACAATATCCTTAACAACAATGCAAAATGGCGCTCATTTGAAGGTGTTCTCGCGAGGCCGCCAAGCACCAGGCTGGCCCTAGAAGTTGCACAGCTTCTGGTTCAAGTCGGGCCCAGAACCAAGTCTAACCATCAGAATCTATGCTCCATCTTCGACTCATACAAGCCAACAGACAAACACACTCACGCACCCACACACACACACATACAGTTTATTTTTCAACCAAAACAAACACCCATCTTTAATGGGATCAGATCAATTTTACAAATCTCTACACTATTTTTCCACTCCGCACGACCACCATCAACACCTACGCTTCCAACAACCAGTATTCTGAGCGACCAATGCAAGAATATTGTCGCCCTCGTGTACAATTCTCATCGCCCAACACCCTAGTAATAATTAGAAGACTTGACTCCGCTACAAAAGCAAGAATCTAGATAGTCGGATAGTCATGTAGTCTAAATCCAAATTCTAATAATAACTCATCATCGGTTAGGTACCATCACTTCGATAGACACATAATCACTCAGAAAAACGAACATATACATATATATCTACAATATCATCGAGCTTCTAGACCATCTGGGCGGCCACAAAAGACAACGCGCGCTACGCGGGGCCCGGCCCTGGGGCTTACGCATCGTAATTCACTATCCCGGTAGCTAGCGACAGCCCTCGACCCATGCACCCAAAACAACGCTCGCTCATGGTCTTTATTCTAAGCTCAGCACCCTCTCTCGGGCGCTCGTGTTTCACTTAGTTGTTGTGTTTGATCAGCATGGTGATGACGATGAACCTACCTAATGAACAAATAATGAGTTCCACAATTAAAGACGCCGCCACAACTGTTGACCAACACAGGCAGCCCACTGAGAGCACCGAGGAAGAAATCAACGAAGACGAACTGTCCAAGGGTTCTAGTCAGACTGTGATTGTTAAAGACCAACAACCCGAGCACCAGGCCCAGATAATGCCAGCTGAAAGTAACAGACCTGCGGCGACGGTCTCCACTGGAGAAAGCGGGTCGAAGACCCTGTATGTTGGACGACTGGACGCCGCCCGGGATGATGACGATGCTGATGAAAAGTGCCACACTGCCATGATTGTGTCTAGGAGCTCTAGTATTGATGTTGAACCGAAACCTATGATGGATGAGGACTCCGTTGATGATTCGTTATCGCCCACAGATATCAAATTTGGCGCAGCTTGCGCCCAAAGGGACCATACTCCACAGAGCTCTAAACTTGCCTGTTCTAGTGACCCACTAACTAGAGTCGACTCCTTGGTAGCTCAAATGCGCGATATCGTCGAGGGAGGCTCAAAGGCAAAGATGAGTGACGATAAAGGTCAAAACGATCAGCGAACGCAACCAAAGAGTAGTAGCGATTCTGTCAACAATCAGAATGATAGCAAGGCTTCCATCGTTGATGGTGGTGCCGCTCAGAAGAGATCTAGGCACTCAAGAGGTCATTGTCGTCATCACCATCATCATAATCACTATCGTCAACGACAGAGTATCACATGCACATCAACGCAAGACCCTGATCCAGTCTCGATGGTTACCACTGACAGTCCGTCAACAGTTCAAGGCCATTATCATCACCATCACCGACATCACCGACAACATATCCACTCCCATCCTCACTCTCATCACCATCAACACCACCACGGCCATCATCATCATCATCACCATCATCATCATCATCGCGAACACCAACAAGGTGAGCGACGAGGAACTAACAGCAAGCGTAGCTCAATACAGCGCCCATCCTTGGCACTCATCGATCCACGAGGCGGCTCGCTCAATTTGGTTACAGGTACTGATGTGGTTGAAGAAGGGAAAGGCCAAGACGGGGGCCGTGATTCAAATTCATCGATGTCATCGACGTCTTCAAACGGAACTCGTCGGCCTGAAAAGAATTGCCAACATAGTAATCCCATCCAAAGTTATCCAGAAAGCAAGTCTTCCGGAACACCACCAGATGAGAATCAACCTGCGGAGGCTGATCTAAATCGATCTCAAGTAACATCGAGCCGTCATCTGGGGCACCATCATCACCATCACCACCGCTGTCATCATCGGAATCACAAAAGGAGACTGTTGGATAACACGGACGAATCGCAGGCCAAGGTTGATCAGGGTACGCAACAAGATAGCGGTCTTAAGCGTGAAGTTTTGTCCGATCTCAAGTCCGACATGAATACGGCTCAATGTGCTTCGCAAAGCGAGCAACAATGCGAGGTCCACTCCAAAGTAACAACGAAGCAGCATTCCCATCATACTCACACTCACTTGCACCATGGCCATCATCATCATCACCCACACTCTCATCATCACCACCACCATATTCACTGTGTTGCCTCCACGCAAAAACTTTCCGAGAACAAAGACCTAGAGGATCAGCAAAAGGCTAACAAGCTAAATCAGCATCAACATCGACATCATAAACATCATCACCATTATCACCATCACGGCCACAATTGTCGACACACTCGTCACAAAACTCGGCGAAAGTCTGAGAGTCATTCAAACATCGATGTATCTAATCGAGGTTCGGGCAAGCAACCATCAGAAATTCCAAGCAATGCTTCCGTCCAGAATAGTAATAGCGGGTTGGCTGAAAATCAATCAAGAGAAGTATCGTCGGAAGAAACAACAAAGGTGACAATGGACCAAGAGCCATTAGATGGCCGTGAATTCAACGTCAAAGATGGGAAAGAAGAGTCCGTCGTAGATATGGATATGTCTCCTAGTAAAGATCGCCGAAACTCAAGAGCGCATAGATCAAGCAACATTTTCACAGCAGATTTGATGAATGATCCAGAGGTTGTTTTGAAAGATGACCTCATATCGCCAAATGCCAATAATGCGAAAGTAACGGATGCTGGTTCAGATTCGATCCACCAATCCAAACAGAGTTCTTCAATAGCACCGCGAGAGGGAGAGTCTAGTTCGAGAGGAGCCGGCTCGGCCAACCAGAGATCAAGTCAAGGAGCTCCATATGAGTTTGATGGTACTCTCGATGCAGTAGAACAGAATATTTGTAAGGAAGATCATAGTGGTATCAAAGAAGATAAACTCCTTCGACAGATGTCTTCACAGAGTTCGAAGAAAAGCCACAAAGATGATATCGACCGTGATGCAGAAAGTCACCGTCATCAGATAACTGATACTTCGCCTCGTCATCTGCAGTCTACAACAATTCAACAACAACCTCTGGTGACGCAAATCATCGAAACAAGTGCTTCGGCCGATAGAAGATGTCGATTATGTTGGTGCTGTTGCTGTCCATGTTCAGCGTAAGTATTCACTGTAGAATTGATCTCAGACGAAGCATAACCTTTGAAAAAGCAAAAGCCTAATAACTATCTTTCTGATTACCCATAGATTGTCCGTGAAAGATGTTGCAAACAGACCGGATGCAGTCAAAATCGAAAACGAATTGCCTAATTCACCGAGCACCAAGTATCCTTCTCTATCAAAGTAAGTGTCTTAGAAAAGAACCTCTCTGGTGTGACACTCTTTTTTGATGTAAAACTAACACCAACTTTTATAACTGCCTCTCAATTTAGTGTGCCATTGGACGAGATACGTTCATGGGGCGAGTCATTCGATAAGCTAATGCGTTGTCAAGGTACGTAGAATTGATTATGCGACAAGGCTTTGAGTTCAGATTGTTTTAGAACAATAGCATGAGTAACACTGAATTCCCATTCCTTCTCATATAAAGACGGAAGAAAAGTCTTCCAAGATTTCCTTCGCTGTGAGTACAGCGAAGAAAATATCTTGTTCTGGACTGCCTGTGAGGAACTCAAGAAAGAACGCGATTCTAAAAGTGTTGCAGCAAAAGCACGCGACATCTACGAGGATTATATTTCGATCCTTTCATCGAAGGAGGTAAGTTTGATGTGCTCTGCAGCCTTAAAATAGATTCTTCTCTCCAGATAGACTCTAACACACTCCCCAATCTATCTTGCCGATGCCCTTAGGTCAGTCTCGATTCGCGTGTGCGCGATATAATCAACAATAATATCAAGAAGCCAACATCGAACATCTTCGACGAAGCCCAGTTACAAATCTATACTCTGATGCACCGCGACTCGTATCCTAGATTCATAAACTCGGTCATGTACAAGAAACTTGCACGCATACCAACAAATTCTAGTCGCAAAAGCAGTTCATAGTGCGAAACTCTAAATGCCCATTTTACAGCCCGGACATTTTGAAGATGATCGCTTCTGCCAATGTGATCGAATAAACCATACTCAGTTATAAAGAACAATTTGTGAGGATTAAATATTCACAGTATTTGTTCTAACTCGAAATAAGTGCCTATGTGTATGCATAGATTGACACTATACATCTAGATATGCAAATCAATGAAGATAACTGTTTCCGGTTAGCGCTGATTTGACAGGATTTCTATCCCGACTGTGAGTGGTCTCTCACTGATTTTACTCCAAAGGGTATTGAGTGCGTGCGTGTGTCAAGTTGATTTAGTGGTTGAGAAAGATAATCTGTCACGCAACAAATTCATCAGACAGGGAGTCATAACCGAGTGAGCCAACTAATCATCTAGATTGTAGTCGCGCCCTCCAACGGACTCGGAATACGGTCTATGGAATCACATCTCAATAGCAAGCATGTCGACGCGCTGATGATACAGTGTAAAGAAATGTGAATTGAAGATGGGAAATAAATCCTCATTGATATTAGAGGATGAAGAAATACGACAAATCAGCGAGGAGACTGGTTTCTCTGCACAGCAAATTGAGAAGTTCCATTCGCGCTTCTCACAGTTAGATCGAGGTCATCATGGTGCACTCAGAAAGGGAGATTTTCTATCAATTCCCGAGTTTGCCATAAATCCTCTCTGTGACCGGCTCATCGAGATCTTCTTTCTAGACGCCTCTCCCAAGATCATCTCAGCTAGTAGATTAAGTGAGCTCTCTGACGCCGAGGAGCCGCTCATAAATTTTCGCGCGTTCATGCGTACACTGGCTGCCTTCAGTTCCACTCCAGGCTCATCATTGTCGGCTATCTCTCAGTATAATGCAAGAGACAAATACAATGATAACTTTTTCGACGACGGTGAAAGCCAAGATCCCAAGAGAGGATGGCGACGCTCAAAAGAAGAGGGCAAGCTGTATGCCCAGCAATCGGATAATATCACTGACACGATGACTGCAACGACTACGAGGATGGCGACGATGTCGACGACTACGACTGCGCCAAGTATCGTGAATGGCAATTCTGGATCAAGACAGAAAATCAACGTCAACCCCATGAGCGATTATCTGAGACATCGACTGCTGTTTGTGTTCAAGATTTACGATGTCGATAATGATGGGCGAATAAGTTTCAGCGACTTGCGCGTGATTCTCAAGCTGATGGTTGGAAATCACATAGGCGACGTTCAGCTAGACAGAATCACAACCCGCGCATTTGTTGAGGTAGACCGGGACAACGATGGCTTCATCGACTTTAGAGAGTTTTGCGAAGTGTTCGCGGGCAAGGACATGGAGGTGTTCAATTTTTCGGTGTGAGATTGAGATATGTGACCGAGAAGTTGGGCGCACGTCGTCGCGCGTTGTCTTTATATTGGCGTGTGCATGGAGATCGGGGGTGATATGATGATGTGCTTGATTGTGAGTCTGTTCACATCAACACCTGCACCAGTAGTCACCTGAGCAAAAGTGCACGGAAGCGGAGATGTTCAAGAAGGAGCAAAATAACTAACACTAGAAACTTCAATACAACGTTCGACGAGAGTTTGGATTTTAGAATAGATTTAATGAAAGAAGCGACATACGGTCGTTTGTTGCGACGCATCAGCGTGATGGTAATTGTGATTGTGCTGGTCTGGACGGCGATTGCTCGCGCGCATCATGATGTTGCTCAAGAGACAACATCAGACTCACGAAGAGATCTACCTGTTGTCCGAGGCCGCTCGCTAACCACTCGTTCTTGCTCACTCTCTCTCTCTTCCCCTATCTGTCTTCTGAATTCGTTTGCGTTGTGTTTGACTCCATTCGCACGTTTCCATATCATAGCTCTTTTGGGTGTTTTCGTCGTGGTCGACATACCATAGCAATGAACCATTCGAGTATGCCCAGCTAGACGGCTCTAGTCCCGACCAGCGAACAAAGACAATTGTCACTAGTTAGAATCAAGAACCAGCTAGCCCAAAGCTGGTGGGCACAGATTCCCTCATGGCACAACAGTCAGATTGTCGAGCCTAACGATGCCAATCAGGTGAGATTTAGTATCCCTTGACGGCAACTGGAGCGCCGTAGGCCGGAGCAGCGACTGGGGCGGCAATCGGGGCCGGGACTGGTGCGTAGGCCGGGACGGCAGCGGGCACTGGGATGGCTGCTGGCACATGGGCGACGCCGGCCACGTGCGACACGATGTTCTGGACCAATGGTGGTCTTGGCACCAGGTAGCTGTCGATTCTGTCTGGGCCACGGACGGCAACCTGGCCGTAGGTTGGGGCCACGATGGGCGAGAACACCTCCTGGGTGATCAGGCTGCCCGGC
Organism: Boswellia sacra; assembly: GCA_013180625.2. Taxonomy (NCBI): domain Eukaryota; kingdom Viridiplantae; phylum Streptophyta; class Magnoliopsida; order Sapindales; family Burseraceae; genus Boswellia; species Boswellia sacra. The sequence continues at coordinate 4,757 of SNVD02008395.1, read as the reverse complement.
TGGTTCCAGTCAGTTCGGGTGAAGCGGGTCTGCGGCACATTGCTGTAGGATCTTGAGACGCTCTGCACGTTGCCGACATGAGCTGAGGTGGTGAACGAGGGCGCGTGGAGGACTGGGGCGGCTGGCAGGGCGGCGATTGCCGGCGCTGCTGGCAAGTACGTGGCACTGGCGACGCCGGCCAGACAGGCGAGGAGGATGGCGATTTGGTGCATCTTGTTGAGCTGAGTGTGTGGCTTGCTTTTGGTCTGGGGAAGTTTGAGGATTTGTTTGGTTGTTTCTGAGTTGTTGTTTGCTGACTGAGCTTCACTCGAGTTCTGATGCCCAAGTGGCGCTCAGCCGCGCCTTTTAAACCGATTCCATCCGGCGCCTAGCGCGGATGGAATCGCGGCTCAGTTGCGCCATGCAATCGCGCGGCCGAGGGCGTCCGAACAGGTGCGTCACGCCCACCGCCATCAAAAGCGGCGCCGGCGGCAGTGGCCGCGACTGTGGCGGCGGCTGCGGCTGCGGCAGAGACTGGAGAGGCTGCGGGGCGACGGCGCCACCGCCAGCAACAGCAACACCGAAACACCGACGTCAGACGCGATCGTTAGCGCGCTGGCAAATTGGTCTCGGTGAGCCTGCGCGTTGATTTGTTTGTTTGCGTGGCTGCGAGTGTGTTGGCAGCAGCCGCCACCGGCGCCGCCGCCACCACCAGACGGTTGAAGTGGCGGCACCGAGCGACGCTCCCGGTCTCAGCCCACCTGAGAAGGTATGCGCGCTCCGTAGATTGCTGGTGTCCAGGCGGCGAACGCGCACGCCGAGTACGCGCGCCCTGAGCTGGGTTGCGCGCGCAGCCGCCCAGCTAGCCGAGCGCGTGCCACACGATTGGGCACAGGCCCGCACGTGGCGACGCTCGCACGAGCAACGCTGTCATAGGTGCGCCTACATATTTTCGCGGCCGTGCGCGCACCTGCCGCCAGTGTCGATCGGATTCGGTACGAGCCGATCGGCCGTGGGCGCTCGTTCGCACGCGCCGCGCTCGATAACGGGATCAAGGGCACGGGCGGAGAGACAAAGGGTGGCCTCCGACTTCCTCCTCCTTCTCTGGCCGCACACCAGCTCGTCCAGAACAATGCAAAGGTCGGCCCGAGCGCAGCTGGTGCGCTTCCAATCGACTCAGGAACAAAGCGCGACGCCTGACCTCACACACGGGCCGCCCGATTAGGTGCGCTCTCGAACACTTGTCTCTGTCCATTGGTCAGCTCGGTGCCATTTCGGGCATTTGTACCCACCGACTCAGCGGCCATTGCATTGGTCTCGTGTGCTCTGGCCAGATTCGATTCTAATCGATTTGATTCGCTTTAAAGAATTTCCTATTCGATCGCCATCGATTGGCGCGCAGGCGCAGGCTCGAGACACTTTCGCCAGACAGTGCACTCAATCAACTCGATCGGCAACAATTAGCGAATAATATCTTACTCACTCGCTGATATGCAGTCAATTCCTCGCACTCAAATGGCGCGATCTATTTTTGCACTCGAATCTCATTTGCAACGATCATCGGCGCCCGCCGGAAGGCAAGCGCTGCTGGTACGCGTGGCGCGCGCAGGCACCGGCGCGCCCCTTGACTCTTTCCGCTTGGGCCCAGTTAATTAGTGCTCATGAGGGTGTAATAAGCAATTAGGCACCGAAGATGACGATGACGTCGGGGCGCCGCCGATCGGTCCGCATCACCGGACCCCCGTATCAAAGGTCTGTCTGAGCTGAGAATCTCGTGGCAACGGTGCCGAGCGGCAGAGCAGTCGAGCACTTGGCGCCGCATCCACCCTGATGACTGATCTTATCTGCGACTCTTGGAGTCACGCCCGCGCTTCCGCTCGAGGCGATTTGCGTATCGAACGAGGAAGACGCTGGCATTGGCGCCGATAAGCCGCTTGAGTGAGCGCGCGGCGAGTTTGCGCCTGCTCTTGCGAGGGCTCTCGCATGGAGTCGGCCAGATTAATCAACTTGGCGGCGCTGGTTCTGCTGGTCCCAGTGGCTGGCTGGCGACAGCGCCCACAGGGCGTCAATCTTTCAGGCGCCGCCCGGGTGCGGCCGGGCGCGGACCTAATCTGTCGATCTGGCGCAAATACATTGATAGCGTAGGTGGTGCCAATATACATGAATCGGCTAAGTGGAGTGTAAACGTGTACATGAGCGGCCGGCCGTAAATTGAGTTAGCGCCACGAGCGCCTTCGCGGGGCCACGCGAGCGCCAATTTTAGAATCGAGACGCAGACAGGCGTCGCGAGCTCTTGCCAACAGCCAGCCGACGCCGAGAGGCCGTCAGCCGCCCACTCAGGCGCGCGCGGCCGCCTCGTCGCCCCCCCCCCATTCAAGTGGGCAACTAGAGCGACGGTTTAATTAGACCTCGCGGGCGTCGCGGTGGCGGGCCGGCGGCCATTGTCGTTGCGGTTGGCGGCGCTGGTGTTGTTGTGGTTGGCTCTAGTCCTCAAGATAAGCGCTCGGACTCGGGGACCCAGCGCGAGGCCAGGGTCGAGGCTGTGGTTGTGCAGGGCTAATCGTTCGGCGGGCGCTCAAAATTACGACCTACCTGTGCGCGTTCTTACGATAAGATCGCGCGCCAGACTAGCCATGCAAATACATATATCAGCGCTAATATATTTATATCAGCGCTCGCTTCGTCGCGTGTCCCGTGTCGTGTTTCACACACATACAAGCGCGCTCGTATCGACCGAGTGGCTCCGGCTCGCGACTAAGCGCCGCCCGCGACTCGGCGGCAAACAATGTTTCCAGGCAGCCGAGGCGAATTTGGATCGTGGCCAAGGTGCAGGTGAGCGAGTGAACCGTTGAGATGAACGTGGTCTTCGATTGTGGCCGCTCCTCTCGATCTATATCACCTGCATTACTTAAATGGCTCTTGAGTGAAAATTAACCGGCGGTCGCGCCGGCGTCGTGGCTCGCTCGGCGGCGCTCGTGAAGGCGCGGCCAACTCTGATTAGCCGCGCGCACGCTCGCTTGCAGCTCGTTTGGAGCCGAAGAGTGCGCATTTGTGTGGGACAATTGGCCGAACTGCTGATTGCCAGGAATGCGCTCACCTGAGCCGCACTCCTTCATTAGCGCCCCCGACTAACAGGCGGGGGCGTTACGAGCGGCCAGTGTCTGGCTGGGCGCCAGAGTCAACAGTGCCTTAGCGGTCAGCGCGGTCGCGAGAGCGCTGTTGGCCGCTGTCGCCCAATCTCATGCCCGTGAAACCGCCAGTGCTTGTGTCTGCCGGTGTGTCTGAGTGTAATGATACCCGACGTCATCGTTTTAGGGCGCCCGAAATAACGACGTCGGCACCCAAGTGGCGCTCCCAAATGATCAACGACACTCGCCCGCCTCTTATTCAATTATCGTCTTGTTCTCCGTTCGACGGCGGCGGCGGCGGCGGCCCAGTTCCGATGTAGCGAAGCGAACATCTTGTGCAGATAAACCAGAGCGCCAACAACAACAACAACAACAAGACGCTGCTGATCGAACCAACAAATTAGAATAGAATAGAAAACCTTGGGGAGCGCTCTCGTTCGCTGCTCGGCCTGTCGCGCCCTCGCCAGCTCGTTCTCCTTCTCAGTCACTCGTTCGTTTCCACGCCCGGCGGCACTTGCGAGCTCTCTCGCTCGCCTCTCGCCCGCTTTCTATCTTTCTTCCTCTCTCTCTCTCTCACACTCTCTCTCTCACTCTGACTATCTGAGCCGCGAGCGCCTCGCCATTGCCATCGGCCCGGCGGCGCCCGTTCTCGCGCGTTAATTCTCTTACCTTGATCTATTATTCGCCTTCAAGTGAGCAAACTCATACAATCACAGAAACACACACTGAGACGCGCACACAGCGCGAGATCGTCTCCTCGAAAGAGCTGCGCGCGCGAGTGCTCTCCCACCGAGCTCGAGCCCGAGCCCACCTGAGAGCTGACGGCCAGCCTGGCGGCGGTTCTGCGGCCAGCTAGCTGGCTCGGTCGTCCATACGCTCGGCCGCTCGCTCGCCGAGCGTGTGGGCTGTGTGGCCGGCCAGATTTAGTTAACCAGCCGGCTGCTCGGCCGGCCACCCGCCGCCAGCCCTCCCGACCGAGTGGCAACCTCTGAACGCGTGCAAATCGCCTTTGAACGCCAGTTGTTCGCTCTCGGCCGCGCTCGCGGTCTCGTTCACATTTCTGGACAGCGGGCGCGCAGCCTTTGCTCGACTCGCTCGCTCGCTCGCTCACAGCGCTCCTGCAACGTAACAAAAGGTTCGGCGAGCAAATTGATTGATTATCCGGCAGGCAATCAACTCGCTTCGAGCACAGGCGCGTGCTCACGAGCACGCGCTCGCACGCTGTTCGTCGTCATCCATCGCCCACAGGGCGCCCGCTCGCGTGAGTGCGGGGGCGAGTCGCGCTGGCTGCCATTCACGCGAGCTTCGTATGAGGGGAACTTACTGACGGCCGGCAAGCCGACCGTTTCATCAGTGGTGCTCTATGGTCCAGGCCCGAGTGCCCTCGCCCCTGACGGTGGTCGTCATCGTCTCGGTGTATGCGAACACAATCTGCCGATTGGACTGCAGCTGCTCCAGCCAGATCACGTGTTTATTCTATGCGCCGTGTGGTCGCAAACACCTGTCAGATTCTGGTGAGGTATATCAGCCGTCTAAACGACTCTGGGTTGGGTCGTCGGCGTGCATAGAGGTCGCGTATGATATTAATTGTCTCGCCAACCTCCTGATCGTCCTGCACGAACAAACCGTACCACTGGCGGCCGTCGGTGG
>SNVD02008394.1:0-325650 GCA_013180625.2 Boswellia sacra | reverse complement strand
TACCTCAAGGGCTATAAAGATTGTATGTTTGTTTATGTGTTAAACTCTTTCTCATCTTGTGATTTCTTTTTAATCCAGAAATTATAATTCTCAATTTCATATAAAGTCAGTCATGCTTTCTTTATGTGATTCATGTTGAATTATAATTGTTACTGGTAGTTTTGTTTTATGAGTTAGTCTTTTACTACAATATTGTCATATGATATATTGTCGCTCTTGGATAACTTGTAAGGATGAATGTTGTTGGTAAATATTGCTTGTAAAGAGTTTATGCATATCAAATACATGTGTTTATTATTTATGTTATACTATACATATTTTCCGATTGATTGTTTGGGATGTGAAACTTTCAATTGAGTTATGATTATTAAATCAAAGTGGGGATTAGATTTACAAAACATATAAGTGATTCTCGATGCCTTACTTCTTGATTACCATAGATTGTTTCCAATTATTAAACATTGTATTTTCTTTAGAACTAATCACTTCAAAGTTAAATTTTACATTTTTATTATCTTTTTAATATATTTGTTTTACGAACCTCTTTTATCGAAGGCCTCCTTGTGGATTCGACACCTCAACGTATACTACAATAATCGCGGTATATTTTGGGCGTAACAAAAAATTGGCGCCGTTGTCGGGGAGGTAAAATGGACGAAAGACGGTTTGTATTTTTTATTTCCTTTTCTTTTTTTTGGCCTAACTTGGAATAATTTGCCTAATTTTCCTAACTTTGACTAATTTGCCTAATTTTCCTAACTTTGACAAATTTGACTAATTTTCCTAACTTTGACTAATTTGCCTAATTTTTCTAACTTTGACTAACCTTATTCCTTTTACTTTTCAAAGGTCGGCTTTGCCGCCTTGCTCCTTTTACTTTTCAAAGGTCGGCTTTGCCACCTTGTTTCTTTTACTTGTTAAAGGTCGGCTTTGCCACCTTATTTGTTTTACTTGTTAAAGGACGGCTTTGCCGCCTTTTTTCTTTTATTATTATTATTGTTATTTTACTTGTTAAAGGTCGGCTTTGCCGCCTTATTTCTTTTACTTGTTAAAGGTCGGCTTTGCCGCCTTATTTCTTTTACTTGTTAAAGGTCGGCTTTGCCACCTTGTTTGTTTTATTATTATTATTATTGTTATTACTTGTTAAAGGTCGGCTTTGCCGCCTTATTTCTTTTACTTGTTAAAGGTCGGCTTTGCCACCTTGTTTGTTTTATTATTATTATTATTGTTATTACTTGTTAAAGGTCGGCTTTGCCGCCTTGTTTCTTTTACTGATTAAAGGACGGCTTTGACACCTTGTTTGTTTTATTATTATTATTATTGTTATTACTTGTTAAAGGTCGGCTTTGCCGCCTTATTTCTTTTACTTGTTATTTGTTTTAACTTTTTTTATCTTCTATATATACTTGTCAAAGGTTGGCTTTGCCACATTGTTTGTTTTATTATTATTATTGTTATTATTATTTTACTTGTTAAAGGTCGGCTTTGCCGCCTTTACTTGTTATTTGTTTTAATTTTTTTTTATATTCTATATATACTTGTCAAAGGTTAGCTTTGCCACCTTGTTTGTTTTATTATTATTGTTGTTATTATTCTCTCTAACTTTTGTTATCTTATTGCTTTTTGACTTTATTTGAGAACTTTCTTGTGTAAAAAAAAAACAAAAAAACAAAAAGAGAGACAAATTTTGAGTGATGTATGAAGCAATCTAGAGACAAACGAGGGAGATTTATGAAAAAATCAGAACTAGAACCACAACAAGATTTTGCAACCGAAGAAAAATCAATTCTTGGTTCATCTTCATCTTCTAATTCTGATACAATGAGCCAACATGAGGACAACCCCGTTAAAACTCTAAAAGATTACTTGCATCCTACCCGCACAGCCACACCATCATGTATCATATTTCCACCTAATACACCAAAATTGGACTTTCACCCTGGGATGATACATCTTTTACCAACTTTTCATGGTTTAGATAGTGAAAACCCGTATGTGCATGTTAGAGAATTTGAAGAAGTAGTGGGCACCTTTCATAGTCAGGCCAATGCCATAGATTCTGTCAGGTTAAAATTTTTCCCTTTTTCTCTAAAAGACAGGGCAAAGAGTTGGCTATACTCTTTAAGGCCGAGATCCATAGGAACTTGGACAGAAATGACCCAAGTGTTTTTTAACAAATATTTTCCACAACATAAGACTAACGGCCTAAAAAGACAAATTTCCTCTTTCTCCCAAAAAGATAGTGAAACCTTGTACCAAACTTGGGAGAGATTTAAAGAGTTGTTAAACATGTGTCCTCATCATGGGTATGAAAATTGGCGCTTGGTTAGTTACTTCTATGAGGGACTCACAATTAGGGAGCGCCAATTTGTTGAGATGATGTGCAACGGGGAGTTTCTTCAAAAAGACCCTGAGGAAGCCTTAGAATTCCTCAAAGACTTAGCTGAAAAAGCCCACACATGGACTGGACCTAGTGCTACAGATAGCACAAATAGGTCACGATCTAGTGGAATTTACCATCTTAGGGAAGAGGACAACCTTAAAGCCCAATTAGAAGTCTTAACTAGGGAATTGGAAGTCTTGAAAACCAAAGATAGGAAGGTCACCCATACAGTTGCTAAAGTTGAATCACAAGATCCATGTTTTATTTGTGGAGGGGTGGAACACTTAGCTCAGGATTGTCCAACTTACAGTGAGATAAGAGGGGTGTACGAGGAACAATGTAACGCCTTAGGGATGTACAAAAAGCCTTATTCACCCTATTCTGAAACCTATAACCCTAGCTGGAGAAACCACCCAAACTTTAGTTGGAAATCTAACCCCAAAACAACAACCAATGGAAACAGGAACAACAACCACCCAAGTCTTATCAAGCACCTCAATACAATGCACCACAAGTTAGGAATTCCTTAGAGGACACCTTACAAGCATTTATGGAGGCCCAAAATAAGACGAACCAAAAATTTGAAACAGTTCTTGCACAAGTGGTGGAAGAGAACAAGGAGATCAAAAGTCAAATCACTAAGCTAACTAGTGCTTTGACCATACAAGAGCGAGGTAAGTTTCCATCTCAAACTCAATCTAATCCAAAAGGGCAACACATGGCACAAGCCTCTACTTCTGACACACAAAATCTCAAAGAGGTAAATGCCATCACTACTCGAAGTGGTAAGATCTTAAATGAGCCTACATTGCCAATCAACACTACCATGGAAAACAAAGATGTTCTCCCACAAAAGGAGGACATTTTTTAGAAAGAACTTGAAAAGAAATTTTCGATTCCAGTGCCTTTTCCCCAAGCTCTCAGATCTAATGGAAAAAACTCGAAAGTTCAAGGTGAGATTCTAGAACACTTAAAACAAGTTAAGATTAATCTTCCCTTGTTGCATGTAATCAAACAGGTTCCGGCTTACGCCAAAGTTATCAAGGATCTATGCACCATCAAAAGAAAGCACCATGTCAAGAAGACTGCATTCTTGACGGAACAGGTAAGTGCAGTCATTGAACAGAAAACCCCACCCAAGTACAAAGATCCAGGGTGTCCTACAATTTCCTGCCAGATTGGGACACATGAAATCAGTCAAGCATTGTTAGACTGGGGAGCAAGTGTCAATCTCATGCCCTATTCGGTTTACTTACAATTAGGACTTGGAGAGATCAAACCCACATCCGTAGTTCTACAATTGGCCGACCGATCAGTCAAGAAACCACGGGGAATAGTGGAAGATGTTTTATTACAGATTGATAAATTTTATTACCCTGTTGATTTTCTTGTTTTGGATACTCAGTCTGTGGTTAATATGGAGTCCAAAATTCCTCTTATTTTAGGGAGACCTTTTCTTGCCACTGCTAATGCTTTTATTAATTGCAGGAACGGTCTCATGAAATTGTCATTTGGTAATATGACTCTTGAGGTGAATATTTTTCATATTGGAAAGCAACCACGAGAGGAGGACGATTGCTACCATTCATATATGATAGACACACTTATCTCAGAGGAGGCTTATAGAAAACAGGATTTTGACTCTTTAGACTACCTTCTTGATTCTGAATTTGAAGATTTATTTTATCCTGATGATACAACTAATGTGTTTGGTGTTTTTGACTCACAGGATAAAAGGACTCGATTTTGGCAACCACGCTTTGAAGAATTGCCTCGTGGAAGAGAGAAGCCAAAACCCTCTAACTTAGAGGCTCCAAAAGTTGAACTTTCTCCATTGCCCAAAGGTTTGAAGCACGTTTTCTTGGGAGCAGGTGATACCTTTCCTGTTATTATTTCTTCAGAACTTAGTGTTGAACAAGATGAAAAATTGATAAACTTGTTAAAAGAACATAAGTCTGCACTAGGATGGACTATAGCTGATATTAAAGGTATTTCTCCATTAATATGCTCCCATAGAATCCATCTAGAGGAAGGTACCCAACCTCGTAGAGACCCCCAAAGAAGACTTAATCCAACAATGAAAGAAGTGGTAAAGAAAGAAGTCTTAAAACTATTAGATGCAGGTATAATCTATCCAATATCTGATAGTCAATGGGTAAGTCCAACACAGGTAGTGCCTAAGAAATCTGGAGTAACTGTGGTTCAAAATGATAAAGGAGTGTCTGTTCCAACTAGAGTAGTAACCGGATGGCGGATGTGCATTGATTATAGGAAATTAAACACAGCCACCCGAAAAGACTACTTTCCATTGCCTTTTATTGACCAAATTTTGGAACGTGTAGCTGGTCATCCCTTTTATTGCTTTCTCGATGGGTACTCAGGATATTACCAGATAGAGATAGCTCTAGAGGATCAGGATAAGACTACCTTCACATGCCCTTTTGGTACTTATGCTTTTCGTAGGATGCCATTTGGATTATGTAATGCACCAGCTACTTTTCAACGTTGCATGCTTAGTATTTTCTCAGACATGGTTGAAAAATGCATGGAGGTTTTTATGGATGATTTGACTGTTTTTGGTAACTCTTTTGATTCATGTCTACTTAACTTAAAATCTGTTTTGAATAGGTGTGAAGAAAAAGGACTTGTGCTTAATTGGGAAAAATGTCATTTCATGGTGTCTTCTGGGATTGTTTTGGGACACATTATTTCAGAAAGAGGAATGGAGGTTGACAAGGCTAAGATCGAGTTGATCTCTAAATTACCTACACCTAAAATGATAAAAGATGTCCGATCTTTTCTAGGGCATGCTGGTTTTTATAGGAGGTTTATACAAAATTTTTCTTCTATATCTAGACCATTGTGTAACCTCTTATTGAAAGATGCTGAATTTGTGTGGACTCAAGCTTGTGAGGACGCATTTCAGACATTAATTGCCAAACTCACCACTGCCCCTATTATGCAGTCACCTGATTGGAGCCTTCCATTTGAGATTATGTGTGATGCCAGTAACTATGCTGTAGGAGCAGTCCTTGGTCAAAGAAGGGAGGGCAAACCCTTTGTTGTTTACTATGCTAGTAGAACCTTAAATGATGCTCAAATGAATTATTCTACTACTGAAAAGGAACTATTAGCTGTTGTTTTTGCCTTGGACAAATTTCGTTCTTATTTAATTGGTTCACCTATTACTGTGTTTACTGACCATGCAGCTCTGAAGTACCTTTTTTCTAAAAAGGATGCTAAGGCCCGTCTAATTAGATGGATTCTTCTTTTGCAGGAATTTGATCTAACCATTAAGGACAAGAAGGGCGTCGAAAATGTTGTAGCAGATCATTTGTCCCGTCTTGAGTTCCATGATTCCACTAATGTCCAACCCATTCAAGATGATTTCCCTGATGAACATCTTTTCACTATAAGCCAAGTACCTTGGTATGCCCATATTGTAAATTACTTGGTTTGCGGAGAAGTTCCATCTGACTGGAGTGTACAAGATAAGCGTAAGTTCTTGGTTGAGGTGCGTAATTTTTATTGGGATGATCCTTATCTTTTCAAATATTGCGCTAACCAAATTATGCGACGTTGCATTCCTGATAGTGAAATTGCTAGTGTCTTAAACTTTTGCCATGGCACTGCTTGTGGTGGTCATTTCTCAATAAAAAAGACTGCTGCAAAAATTTTACAGTGTGGACTCTATTGGCCCACTTTGTTTAAAGATACTAACAATTTTTATCGTTCATGTGAAAGATGTCAAAAGTTGGGGGCTTTATCTCGCCGTCATATGATGCCTCTTAGCCCTATTCTTATTATTGAGATATTTGACTGTTGGGGTATTGACTTTATGGGACCTTTTCCTCCATCTTTTGGTTATCTTTATATTCTTCTAGCTGTTGATTATGTGTCCAAATGGGTGGAGGCTATGGCTTGTCGTACTAATGATAACACAACCGTGGTAAAATTCTTAAAAGAAAACGTGTTGTCTAGGTATGGTACGCCACGTGTCATCATCAGTGACCAAGGGACACATTTTTGTAACCGTTCTTTTGAAGCTTTGATGCACAGGTATGGTGTTCTTCATAAGATTTCCACCGCATACCATCCACAGACAAATGGGCAAGCTGAACTCGCAAATAGGGAGGTCAAGCAAATTCTAGAAAAGACTGTTAATCCGAATCGCAAAGACTGGTCTTTACACCTTTCTGATGCATTATGGGCTTACCGCACTGCTTATAAAACTATTCTAGGGATGTCTCCTTATCGCCTTGTCTATGGAAAAGCTTGTCATTTACCTGTTGAGCTAGAACATAAAGCTTATTGGGCTGTCAAAGCCCTTAACTTTGATTTGAGTGTTGCAGGTCTTCAAAGAAAGTTACAATTGTCTGAAATAGAAGAATTGCGGAATGATGCCTATGACAACTCCAAGATTTACAAGGCTAAGATGAAAGCGGCTCACGACAAACAAATCTTGAGGAAAAACTTTGAGCTAAATCAACGAGTTTATCTTTATGATTCTCGATTGCATTTACACCCTGGAAAGTTGAGATCTCGATGGACTGGACCATTTGTCGTAAAGCACATTTTTCCAAATGGAGCGGTGGAGATTGAGGACCCCACTGGTGGGCGAATTTTCAAAGTTAATGGGCAACGGTTGAAAAATTATGTGGAAAGGGAAAGTCAGTTTACGTGTCTCGAGGAGATCTCTCTTGAGCCTCCTGTCTATCCTAATTAATCAGGTTCTATCTGTCTCGTCTATCTATACCATATCTTGACTTTTGTACCATATCTTGATTTTATTTTTGTTTTTATTATTTGGTTGTCCTTGCTTTTATTATTTTTCTACCCCATATCTTGACTTTGTCTTTGTTTCTATCATCTATTTGTACCATATCTTGACTTTATTTTTGCTTTCTTTATCTCATTGTCTTGCTTTTATTATATGTTTGTCCTATAATTTTTACTTTATTTTCTGTTTTTGCTTTTATTTTCTTTTGCGTGTTTTATTTTACTTCCCGGTTAAGTGGCGGATACGGTACTCCGTGACTAATTAAGTCGGTTTTTCAGTTCCCTAAAAACTGTAACCCAAACAAAAATCGTGCATTCTTTTACCTTTCAAAATGGATACGATTCTTTCAAACCTTCGTAGACATTTTCCTTTTCTTCCTCCAAATGCATTGCTCAAAATTTACAAAGCACGGTTTGCAAGGTTAAAATTGCTAATGCTCATGGGTTTACCTGTTGATATACGATGGTTAATTGAAGCCAAAGTTCGATTATCTGGTGAATGTTCAAAAGCCTTTGTTTCTTTCATGCCTGGTTTGGGTAAAAGCTCTTACGCAAAAAAGCGAAGAGCAAATAAATTACAAGTTTGTCACAAATGTGCACGATGGACCTGTAACAAGCGATGTCGCTCTTTAGGATATGTGTCTGTCAATCGAGAAGATAAGATTCAGTTCATTAAGGATGGACTGAGTAAGGAGTCTCTAGATAATATCTTGTTGACTCTTGAGACGCATCCTTGTGGACTTGTGCATCGAGAGATTTTAAGATTATGGACACAATTTCGGGAAGAGCAAGAACGCTATAGTCTCGGGAATCTGACTCAAAACGACCCTGTTTGCCAATTTATAAGAAAATTGGATGGGAAGCATATCCCCAACTCATAGAAGGTGTTTCAGCCGTTACTGGACGTAAAACCAGAGGAAGATGTGAGCCACAATCACAACTACCTGTACATATGCACTCTTGCTGTTATTTTTGAGTTTCTATTTTATTTTTATTTTCAACGTTTGTCAGACAAACAGTTGAGCTACCTATATAGATGTCATTATTGTACCACCTTTTTGCATTCTATAAATACATCTCATGTTCTTCATTTGCATATACATAGTTAGTGAGTTGTATCAAAATGGAGGGAACCTCAGCTCGTCGATTCCGAAATATTTGTGTATTTTGTGGATCTCAGCCTGGTAATGATATAGCTTTTTTAGAAGCAGCTCATAATCTTGGTAAGGTTCTAGCTGAGAGAAAACTTCATTTAATTTATGGGGGAGGTAACCGTGGGTTAATGGGGTGTGTGTCAACAACTGCATACTCAAGAGGAAGTCAAGTTTTAGGCATTATTCCTAAAGCTTTAGTTAACGTTGCTGGGAAAACAGTTGGAGAGGAATTACAGGTCTCATCCATGCATGAACGCATAGCTCGTATGATTGTAAATGCAGATGCCTTTATTGCTTTACCAGGAGGTTTTGGAACAATGGAAGAAATCTTTCAAGTTGTCTCTTGGGCCCAACTCAATATCCACCAGAAACCCATAGGTTTGTTGAATGTCAATAATTTCTTTGATTGTTTATTGTGTTTTGTTAATCAAGCTGTGGAACAAAGGTTTATCTCACAATCAGCACAACGGATCCTTGTCTCTGCCTCAACTGCTGATGAACTAATTGATAAATTGCAAGCTTTTGTTTATGAACCAGACCCTGAAGCATCTCAAATTAATTGGTCAGTGGAAATGAGCAATAAGAGAAAATTGGATTTGACACTTCGTTTGTAACTTTTCTTACTTTTGGCTTTGTTCACAATATTTTATTAAGTGTTTTTCAGGTTTGTTTCTCTTGAATAACTGAAGCTTCAGGTGATGTCTCCTATACTTTCTCTTTCTACATTTAAACATTGAGGGCAATGTTTCGTTCTGGTTGGGGGTAGATAGGAGGCATATGTTTTGCATTGCATTTCAAAAAAAAAAATCTATTGGTCTGAGAATGGCAGTGTAAAGAGTTCATTATCTCTTGAGACGCATTCTGGATCTATTAGATCTAGAATGGCAGAGTAGGGAGTATAGTTTTGACCTCTTGAAACGCATTCTAACTAGTTGATTTGTTTTTGATTTTTGAATTATATTTCATGCACAGCTGCTTATTGCATGTTTTCTCGGTAATTCTTGTCTAAATGGGTTTGTTTTTCTATCTAGGTATGATTTCAAAATTATTGGTTTGAGTCATCTTTTCTATTTAGGTTATCAAAGAATGATTTCTGAAATTATTTTGAGCACAATGTTAAGCCTTGTGGTAAGATGGATGATTCAATGTATATAGCCAAGAGAATTCTCATGTTTAAGTTCACATTTTTTTAATCTCACACATCTTTTGTGAGTGAGTGGAGAGGTTGAGAAAACAGCTTACGAACTTTCATTGATCCTTTGAATTGATTAATCCTTGTTTAGAATGTCATTACTCGAATTGAGCTAAGGGACGATTCAAGATGAAATTTCAATTCTTGTGAAAAAAACATAAAAAAAGAAAAAAAAAGAGAAAAAAAAGAGAAGAAGTTAGTTCGATTCAATAATGTCTTCATTCAATTTTAGAATATAGAAGTTTTATGAAGCAGTCTTTTCTCATCAAGCTGTATTGATTCACTCAAGATAAATGAAGTCCTAAAGGTAGCATGTTGCAAGAATGGTTTGATTCTAAACATTGGATTTTCCTATCTTTGGATCAATGTTAGTTGTCTGTCTGTCCTTAAATGTGACCTTTCCTTGAGTGTTTATTCTATTTTCCAACTCCATGAGAGAAATCATAGCCTTTTTAAACAGTCGTTCACCTGTGAGGATATGGAGTTGAGGCTTTTACATAGAGTAATTTTCAAGGCTATATGTGTTGCGGTTCGTGGTAAGAAGGTTTTGGCTTGATTCACATGTGCTCAGTTTTGGAAGTTATGATTGAAATAACCTTTATAGCAATTGTGATCTTGAACTGACTTTTTGTTTGAAATGCTGAAGTAGTTCTTCATGCTTCATTTACGCTTGAATTGCTAGGGACTAGCAATAAGCTGGCTGGGGATTGTGATAAATACATGAAAGTACACTCTTAAGCATAAATAATTAATGCTAATTGGACAGTATTATAAAGCTTTTATGATATTTTAGCATAATTATTTTGCTTATGCCTCTTTTACATTTGTTTCATTTCTTTTGCATTTTCTTTAGTCTTTATCTTGAAATAAAGTATTGTCCTTAAATTGTGATTAATGGAAATCATTTTTTCAGGTTTAATAAAATGGACACAACTCTCAATCTATAGATCAAAATGGAGAGATTATTGAACCTGGAGCAACATGTCTCAATTTTACACAAAGTTGAAGAACAATCAAAAGCCCAAATCCAACATTTGATGGGCCGAAATTGAGACACAACAAAACCAAATTGTAGTTGTTTCTCAGCCCGACCCATGTCCAGTATTTGGGCCATATCTCAGAGAATACTTGTCCAAATTGCATGAATCTGGTGGCCCTGGAAAGCTGAGACAAAATCCTACAACTTTCATGTTTTCCACAAAGCCCAATTCGGTCCATTTGGTAATATGACTCTTGCTCTTTTACTTGATATGACTCTTGAGGTGAATATTTGTGAGTGAGTGGAGAGGTTGAGAAAACAGCTTACGAACTTTCATTGATCCTTTGAATTGATTAATCCTTGTTTAGAATGTCATTACTCGAATTGAGCTAAGGGACGATTCAAGATGAAATTTCAATTCTTGTGAAAAAAAAAACATAAAAAAAGAAAAAAAAGAGAAAAAAAAAGAGAAGAAGTTAGTTCGATTCAATAATGTCTTCATTCAATTTTAGAATATAGAAGTTTTATGAAGCAGTCTTTTCTCATCAAGCTGTATTGATTCACTCAAGATAAATGAAGTCCTAAAGGTAGCATGTTGCAAGAATGGTTTGATTCTAAACATTGGATTTTCCTATCTTTGGATCAATGTTAGTTGTCTGTCTGTCCTTAAATGTGACATTTCCTTGAGTGTTTATTCTATTTTCCAACTCCATGAGAGAAATCATAGCCTTTTTAAACAGTCGTTCACCCGTGAGGATATGGAGTTGAGGCTTTTACGTAGAGTAATTTTCAAGGCTATATGTGTTGCGGTTCGTGGTAAGAAGGCTTGGCTTGATTCACATATGCTCAGTTTTGGAAGTTATGATTGAAATAACCTTTATAGCAATTGTGATCTTGAACTGACTTTTTGTTTGAAATGCTGAAGTAGTTCTTCATGCTTCATTTACGCTTGAATTGCTAGGGACTAGCAATAAGCTGACTGGGGATTGTGATAAACGCATGAAAGTACACTCTTAAGCATAAATAATTAATGCTAATTGGATAGTATTATAAAGCTTTTATGATATTTTAGCATAATTATTTTGCTTATGCCTCTTTTACATTTGTTTCATTTCTTTTGCATTTTCTTTAGTCTTTATCTTGAAATAAAGTATTGTCCTTAAATTGTGATTAATGGAAATCATTTTTTCAGGTTTAATAAAATGGACACAACTCTCAATCTATAGATCAAAATGGAGAGATTATTGAACCTGGAGCAACATGTCTCAATTTTACACAAAGTTGAAGAACAATCAAAAGCCCAAATCCAACATTTGATGGGCCGAAATTGAGACACAACAAAGCCAAATTGTAGTTGTTTCTCAGCCCAACCCATGTCCAGTATTTGGGCCATATCTCAGAGAATACTTGTCCAAATTGCATGAATCTGGTGGCCCTGGAAAGCTGAGACAAAATCCTACAACTTTCATGTTTTCCACAAAGCCCAATTCGGTCCATTTGGTGGTCAAAAATCAGCTGCAAGTTGGTGACCGACATTGTGGAAAAATTGGTGGAAGTTTGGTGTAATAGTTCCATTTCATCACCTATTTAAGGACAACTTGAGGAATTGAATGTGGGGAGAGAAAAAATCATTTGAGTTCACATTTTATCATTGTATATTGCAATTCTCTCTTGTATTTTCTCTTTAGAAATGATAAGAATGAATTGTAAGTTAGGCTAGAACTCTTGGTAAGGCTAGAGATGAACTTATATGTGTAGTTTATCTATTTCTCCACTTTCATTCTACCTCAAGGGCTATAAAGATTGTATGTTTGTTTATGTGTTAAACTCTTTCTCATCTTGTGATTTCTTTTTAATCCAGAAATCATAATTCTCAATTTCATATAAATTCAGTCATACTTTCTTTATGTGATTCATGTTGAATTATAATTGTTACTGGTAGTTTCGTTTTATGAGTTAATCCTTTACTACCTTTCCATACTACTTGAAATGAGACTGTTCTAATACAGTTCATAATGAGATTTCTGACTTCATCTGGAAAGCCAAAGCCAATAAGAATTTCTTCCATATAATCCCAGGAGATAGAATCATATGCCTTTCTAAGATCTACCTTCAGCAAACAATTCGATTTCCCTTCATTTTTATGATAATTTCTGACCAATTCATGTGCCAACATAATGTTGTCAACAGTAGATCTGTTAGCAATGAATCCAGACTGGTTACCAGAGATAATGTTGGGGAGAATATTCCTTAACCTTTGAGCAATTACTTTGGTTAGGCACTTGTATAAAACACTACAGCAAGCAATAGGCCTGAAATCATTTAGAGCATTAGCATTAGCTGTTTTAGGAATAACTGAAATAGCAGTTCTATTAATGGCTTTCAGAATTTTTCCAGTGGCAAAAGAATTTTGAATAGCCTTAATTATGTCATCTTTGATAATATCCCAAGCAGACCTAAAGAAATGGCTACTAAAGCCATCTGGACCAGGGGATTTATCTGAGCCAATAGAAAAAAGAGCATTTCTAACCTCTTCTTCAGAAACAGGAGCAGAGAATAATTGAGCTTCAGCATTAGAAATGGTCTGCCCTGATTTCAGGATATTGTAATCAATATGCCTCCTTTTTCTACTATCCTTACCCAGCAGATTATTGTAAAAATGTGTCATAGCTTCATGAATGGCTTCATCATCACTTATGATCTCTCCATTTTTAGTTGTGATGCAGGCAATATGGTTTTTGGCATATCGAATTTTCAATAAATTATGAAAAAACTTTGTATTTGAATCCCCCAGCTTGATCCAATTAACCCTGGACTTCTGTTTATAAAAGCTTTCTTCTTGATCCAGGAGTAGATGAAACTTGGCAGCTTGCTCCCTTTCTAATTCCAGTACCTCTTTATTTGGAAGATCTGTTTGTAGCTTCATTTGAGTTTCTGATAAACTTTTCCTCATCTCCTCAACTCTATTAGATATATCTAAATATTCTTGTTTGTTTAGTTCTTGTAATCTGAATTTTATCTTTTGAAGCTTATTAACAATTTGGTACATTGCATGTCCATTATATTTCTTCACCCATTCCTCTTTGACTATGTCTCTAAACATAGGATGCTGAGACCAAAAGTTAAAGTATCTAAAAATTTTCCTTCTGCTGGGACAGCTTTCAGACAAAGAGACTAGAATGGGAGAATGATCAGAAATGCCCTGCACCAAACATTCAGTAATTGAACCAGGGAATGCCTCAAGCCATTTTGAGTTAACAATAGCCCTGTCTAATCTACGCCAAATTCTACTTGAGTCCATCTGTTTATTACTCCAGGTGTATTTACAACCTCTGCTATTTAATTCCACAAGACCTGCTGAATTCATACAATTAACCAATTCAACTTTATGTCTGTCATCAAGTCCACTGCCACCCAGTCTATCATCATCACTGATAATGGCATTAAAGTCCCCTTGTAATATCCAAGGTTTATCACAGGACATGCTAATATTGATAATGTTACTCCACAGATTTTCTCTTTCATTTATGTTGTTACTACCATAAACAATGGTCCAAAAAAACTCCTTTCTACCAAAACCAATGCGGCAGTGAATGAATTGCTCTTCTGTTTTTAATATATCAACAGCAATCTCATGTTTATTAATCAGTAACCATATTCTTCCCAATTCTACCACATCATAGTTTGTAATTAACTCCCATTCCCTAAGTCCCAAGTTCCTCCAGATCCTATCTTTATTTTCCTTGTTCACTCTGGTTTCTATAATACCAGCACCTATAACCTTCCTAGAAACAAGCAGTTTTTTAACTTCTGCTTGTTTGCTGGGGTCATGTAGACCCCTAATATTCCAGGTCATTAGCATTTGCCTCTGTCAAGAGGCATCCCGGGCCTCTTGTACTGAGTTTTATCACATTTTCCACCATCCATTATAACCAAAGAAACAGCATTTTTATTTATTTTGTTATTGTTTCTAGTTCCATACCTGTGTGCCATACCTCCACTACTCATTACATCTCCTGTATCAGTTTTATTTCTCAGCTTCTTCTTGGAATGTTGTACTAACTGGAATCCATCCTCAGTTTCTTGATCTCCTTCAGCCTGAATGTTAGAGCTGCTACCTTTAACAATTTCAGTTGGCTGAGCCTCTGTATTACTTGTTACATTATTCTCCTGTTCTACTGTAACATTATGTTCTACAACTATCTGATTCTCCTTAGAACAATGCATATCCTGTTCTTCTCCTATTATGCTAGAATTCTCTGCATCAGTTTTAGCCACCCACTGTTTTTTATCAGTCTTCTTTGGACAGTTTTTCTATAAATGGCCTAATTTCTTACATTCTCCACAGAAGAAAGGTTTCCATTCATAGATTACTTCTTGAATCCTTGTGCTTCCATCACTATCTTCAATAGTGACTTGGTCCAGGAAAATACCAGTCAATTTCATGAGGACCCTAGCATACGACAATTTTTTTCTCTCCATAGTGCATTTATCTGAAAATAAAGGTTTCCCCAGCACACTTGCAATCGCACTTAAGGCACTAGGACTCCAATATTCCCACGGGAGTAGAGGAAATTTAACCCAAATTGGAATTGATACAATCTCTTCAAGATTAAAGTTCTTCTTCCTTCGCCATTCTTGTAGAAGAAAATGATGCTTATCAAACGTGATCGGACCTTCCTTCATGACCTCTTTCTTGTTTTCTTCTGAATCAAAAACGAAAGCATAGAGATTTGGTTTCACCAAATGCACTGATTTTAATCCCAATTCTTGCCACCGATTCAGTGCAAATCTTTCTATCTTCCAAAACCTAGGTTGTAATCCATAGACAATACCTAACAATACATGTTTCCAGCTTTCGGCTTCTCTTTCTACATCAGCAATTTCTATTCTTGCAACACGAGTCCCATTGGAGACAACTGGTGGTACATAAGACAGTGCACAATCCTCTGATCTTGATCTATTGTTGCGAAACAGATCAATCCAAGCCTTCTTTTCTTCCTTTCCATCCCCAATTCCTGAATCTTTTTCTTTGTTCTCCAAAGCTTCCGAAGAATTTAGGTTTGTACGATTCTGCTCAGTGTCTTCGTTAAAGCTATTCTTGTGATTAGCTTCAAAATTATTAAGGATTTCCATTGATTCGATTGAAAAAACTGCTCGTGCATTCTGTTGATTTTCGGTTCTCCATGTCTGGTTCTTCCCCATTGTAGGATACAGTGTATGTTAGCTTGAACTGCTAAACTTGTGCCGAGAGAAAAGACATATTAAACCAGTTTGAAATCACTTTTGAATAAATAATTTTTTGAATGAACATTTTTTGCCTGCGCGGTGTGCTGATCAATTTAGTAATTAATTTGTTGAACTTGCTCCAGTTTTTCTTATAATTGTTCTTGTATTTGTTGATTAATTTTAGTTGGCTTTTGTTTTGGGTTTGTCGCTGTTTTGTACTTACAATTTCAAATCAATTTTGAATAAATTTCAAAGCAAGGTAAATTTAAAAAAAAATTAAAAATAAGGGTAATTTTTTTAAAAAAAATTATTGTTAAAGGCAAAAAATAATTTTGAATAAATTTCAAAAATAATAAATTAAAAAAATTGTTAGGAGGCAAAATTGTAAATTTTAATAAATTTAAAGTCAACTGTATATTTAAAAAAATTTAAAAATAATGATAAATTTAAAAAGGTTGCAATAGGGCAAAAATGTAATTTCAATAAATTTCAGAGCAGGGGTAAATTTAAAAAATTTAAAAATAACGGTAAATTTAAGAACATTTACTATTAGGGGTAAAAATGTAATTTTAATAAATTTCAAAGCAATTATTAATTTTTTCATTTAGTCGTTTACGGCTGCTTAAGTAGCCGCCGTAAATGAGTTGATGTAGATTGTCTTCTACGGCCGTAGAAGTATCGCCGTAATTGACTATGCTCTCGACGCAAAAAACCTAACGGGCCGCCGCAGAAGATTTACGGCCCATATTATTTACGTCGGCCCAAGGCCTGCCGCAAGGTCGCCGTAAAAGACCTTTTACGGCGGCAAGCCGCCGCAAATGACCCTTTTTTTTGTAGTTTTCAAGTTTCAATATTAGAATTAAATATATCTAACATCACAATTTCTTAAGTTACAAATTACCATTTTTTTAAAAATGATAACCATCAAAAGGGGAAAAGGAAACCTGCAAAAGAATCTTTTTTTTTTTTACAGGAAATAAAGATGACAATATAATAATATAATTTCAAGTTTCAATATTAAAATTAAATATATCTAAAATCACAATTTCTTAAAGCATAAATTACTCTTTTTTTTTTTTTTGAAAAAATGATAACTATCTAAAGGGGAAAAGAAAACCTGCAAAAGATTTTTTTTTTAACCAGGAAATAAAGATGACAATATAATAATATAGTTTCAAGTTTCAGTACTAAAATTAAATATATCTAAGATCACAATTTCTTAAAGTATAAATTACTAATTTTTTTTAAATGATAACAATCAAAAGGGGAAAAGAAAACCTGCAAAAGGTATATATATATACAGGAAATAAAGTTGACAACAATCAAAAGTTAAAACTAACTTTAACATACAATAGTAAGAAACATACCCAAAAAAAAAATGTATATACTTTGAGAATAATTACAACAAGATTCCTTATATTTCAAAAATTCGCAAAAATAATTAAAAGTTAATTATAGCCTCCAGTCAAACCCACCCCATCCAGCCCAAACCCAAAGCTGACGGGACAAATTACCATCCATAATTAAACCCTGATCACAGTATGAAATTATCATATAAGATTTGATTCGAGTGTAATTCTTAAACCCAACATTATTCCCTGATAACAACTTAATTGTGGCCTTATTCATGTTCATTTACGTTTAAGTACAAAATTTTCTCCGACAATACAAGTTCTGCTCATACAATATTCCTACTTTTAGTCTGAATGTGAAGCATTTTGTTGATCATCAGATAAATATTGACCGAAAATGTCACAACCTGCTGAGCACTGTAGAAATATAAGAGCACAATCAACAGTCCAAGCATTGGACCAAAATCATGCCCCTTTAACAATATAAAAGCAGCTCAAAGAATCAAAAGATTGATTATGGTTACATGAGAAAGTGTACCCATTGCATTATAAATAATCCTACCGTTCCAAAAATATCATACAATTTCTCACAAAAATTTCCTCTCCAAAACGAATTATACCCAAAAAAAATTATAAATCTAATCCCTTGAAAAACTGGATAAAATTAAAGCTATTGACTTCAATTGCAAAATCATAACAGCTAACTAACAATTGTAGATCAAATACGTTCTCAAATTTCTAATGCATAAATAAATACTCCATATTTCCTTGTATCAAAATAAAATTAAAAACATTGTAACAAGAATTTAACTGAACCCAAAAACAAATCCCAGAAAACAAAACAAAACAAAACATAATCAAAATCTGAGCTTAGAAAAGAACAACTATAAAATTAATTTCTTTAACACCGTAAGAAGAATATTTAGAATTCGTTTAGTGCTTGTTGGCTTCTGAATGTGTTATGAATGGCTTATCTGGGATGCCTATGTGGGACTCAGTTACCGACCAGAAACTTCTGTGAGAGGTGACAACGATTAGTTATAATTAAATAAAAAAAATTCAACGAAAAAATCATAATTATATAAATTCATAAATATATTCAATAATTTACAATTGTATAACATTAAACAATTTCTATTTTAAGGATATGTTGTAAGATAGCGTCATTATATTGCAACTAATTATTTAATCTTGATTATATACCAATTACGATTTTTCATATATATGATATTATAGCTAATTATTCAAAAAACTTTAATTAAAATATCAGTACTAAAACTAATTCACACGGATAAGCACCATAACTGATATGTGATATCATCTTTTATTTATAATTGATAAATATATTCAATAATTTTACAATTATATAATATAGACTAGATGTAATAAAAAGCAAGAGCCAAGAAAGAAATTAATAAATATGAGATATAGTAGAGAAAGAGCATAATATAATGAATTTAGATTCAAAGACATTAAAAGAATATATACACACATAAGGAAGGATATAATAATAACATACATGATATTGGTTAATAATTAAATAAAAAAATCACAAATTAATAAATAAAATTAGAAATTTTTTATGGCCCAGGAGGGGCAACTGGCCCTGCTAGGCCTTAGCTGGCTCCATCCCTGTGTGCGGTTCCAAATGAACCAAACCTCGATACCACATTCATCAAAGAGATACGGCCATCTCTCTTGGTTGCACACCCATCTGCGGTGTGGGGTAATCCGCAAAGTTGGATATTTAATAGAAATATATATATATATATATATATATCAATAATCATATTGAAGTCATGGGAATATACTATGTACTTACACAATGACAGTCAAAAATAACATAAATTCATAATATGATAAATAATAACTTAGTTCTAATAGAAATAGACAATAAAATATTTGTAATCTTTTATAATAATAATTTCTTATGATAAATTGAATTGTATTAGACATAGAATAGTGTTAAACTTACAATTTATTTACAACTAAGATTTTATACAATCTGAGTTGACAATATATTATTGGATGAATAATTATCATGTTATTCAATTTAACTTTTTTATTTATTTTTATTTTGCACCCATTCAGTGATATCTTATCAACTCATATTATAAATAAGTTGTAAATGTAATATTACTGATTAAACATTGTTAGGAGATTGAACACTCCCACCGCAGCTTAAATATAAGACAAGAAACAAATTGTTATGATAGAAATAACAATTTGGGTGGCACTACCTTCCACAATAAATAAAATAGATAACTTGAGCGGCTCAGCCTTACCACAGTAAATAAATTAAAGACAATAATAAAAATAAAGGCACAAATATTTAATGTGGTAAAACCCTCAATTTGAGGGAAACATCCACGGGACAAGACCGAAAATATTTTACTATGAAGAAAAAATGTTACAATCTCTCTCACAATTAGAATGGAGGAGATAATAAGGGAGAAAGAAGAGAAAAGCTTAATACATAAGCTTGGGACAAATCTAAGGGGAGGAGGAGGCTTTATTATATAGCCTAGCCTCCCTTTTGACTTATTGTTTCCTACCAATGTGAGATTGTGTGAAAGGCAAAAATGCCTTCATACCTCACACTTCACATTCTCCCACTTGAAGGCATTTTTCCTTTCAGTCTTATCTCTATACATACTGCTCACGTCTCTAACAGGCCACAAGACGTCCTACACCAGATGAACTTATCAACATTGATTGGTTTGGTCAATGCATCTGCTATGTTGTCCTTCGTGTGGATTTTCTACATATCCACTATTCCATCTTCCACTACTTCTCGTACATAATGATATTGAACTCCTATATGCTTCGTTCTTGAGTGAAAGGTTGGATTCCTTGCGATATGCAAGGCACTCTGACTGTCACAAAACGAAGAAATCTTCTCTTGTTTGTGCCCAAGTTCCTCCGATAACCTTTTGATCCAAATAGCTTCCTTGCAAGCTTGTGTAGCTGCCATATACTCTGCTTCTATTGTAGATAAAGCCATAACAGTTTGTAGTTTGGATACCCAGCTCACAGCACCTCATGCAAGTGTAAACACATAGCCTGTAGTGGACTTCCTTTTGTCAATATCTCCTGTAAAATCTGAATCAACATAGCCCTTGACAATGAACTCTGATCCTCCATAGCATAGTACAGCATCAAAGGTCCCTTTGATGTATCTAAGGATCCTCTTAATAGAATTCCAACGCTCTCGCCCCGGATTAGCCATGAATCTACTGACCGCTTCCACTGCTTGTGTAATGTCTGGTCTTGTACAACTCATAGCATACATTAGGCTCCTTACTGCTAATACATACGGTACTCGAGATATTTCCATTCTCTCCGCTTCATTGCTAGGACTCATACTTGAGGATAATTTATGATTAACAGGAAATGGGGTGGAAATTGGTTTACAATCTTGCATGTTGAAGCGGCGCAAGATTTTCTTTAAGTAATTCTTTTGAGATAGCCAAATCTTCTTGTTTTTTCTATCTCGGTGAATTTGCATCCCTAGAATCTTGTTTGCCGGTCCTAAATCCTTCGTTTCAAATCCCCTAGCCAATCGTGCCTTTAATTCTTGGACCTGATCTTTGTTAGTGCCTGCTACTAACATATCGTCCACGTACAACAGCAAAATGACAAAGTCTTCCTCAAACCTCTTGTAATATGTACAATGATCTAAACTGAGTCTGTTGTACCCAAGGCTGATGATGAATGAATCAAATCTCTTGTACCAACAACTTGGCGCCTGTTTTAAGCCGTACAGAGATTTGATCAACCTGCAAACCAAGTTCTCTTTTCCTTCCTTAATAAAACCTTCCGGTTGGAGCATATAAATTTCTTCTTCAAGTTCTCCATGAAGAAACACAGTTTTTACATCTAACTGCTCTAAGTGTAAGTCAAAAGTAGCACACATAGCCAAGACTGCTCGAATTGTTGTAAGTCTTACCACAGGAGAGAATATCTCGTTGAAATCAACTCATTCTTTCTGAGCATATCCTTTCACCACCAGTCTAGCATGATACCGCTCCACTTGATTATTCCCATCATGTTTGATCTTGTAGACCCGTTTGTTTCCGATGGCTTTTCTTCCATGTGGTAGTGGCACAAGTTTCCATGTCTTATTTTTGTCTAAAGCTTCCATCTCTTCATGCATTGCTGTCATCGATAGAGATGCATCAGAACTTTTTATAGCCTCTTGAAAGGTTGAAGACTCCCCATCTTCTGTTAGGAGACAGTATGCAACATTGCTCGCCATTACATACTCTGAGTGCCAAGAAAATTCCCTTCTTTCTCGAGTTGATCGACGGACTTCAGGTGCTTCAGACTCGATGGGTTCTTGATCATCATGTTCTGGTATTACTTCAGAAGAAACTATTTCTTCCTCTACTGTTACAGTCTCAACATTTTTCTTCGTGCTATCACTTTCTTCACATTTAAACATGTCTTCTACAAAGACAACATCCCTACTGATGACAATCTTATGGGCAGTAGGATTCCATAGGCGATACCTCTTTACTTCATCAGCATATCCCAAGAAGATACATTTCTTGGATTTTGGATCCAGCTTCGTTCTTTCTTGGTCATGATACATCACATAAGCAGGACATCCAAAAATATGAAGGGAGGAATAATCAGTTGGCTTACCGGTCCACATCTCCATAGGTGTCTTCATCTCAATTGCTGTTACCTTATTTATAGGTATTGACACTGAGATTTGTGTGAGATTTTATCCCCTAAGCTAGGGACTAGTTTGTTGATGTCGAATGATTACCAAACTGAACCTCAGTTTGGCGACTCTGAAGGGCTCACGACAATTGATATTGTGTATGCAAAATGAATGAAAGCATAAATAAAAGTATGAATTACTATATAACTCTGCCCTCCACATAGGGCGATGGTGGCTTATTAGACTGAGGCTCAGTTTGGTAAAGCTTAATTTGGTAGCAAGTGGCGACTGACTGAACTGAGGTTCAGTTCGGCAAGACCCAATCTAGTTGCAAGTGATAATTCTGATTTCATGTGCGATACTTTCGATTTAACTCCAAATAAACTAAGTCTTTCATATATTGAGGGTTACCTCCTAACAAAGACTACTCAATTGATACTTGGACTTTACAAATATCACGGAGCTTACTTAGGGGGTTATTTTGGTCTTTCTAGGTGAATTCACAAAATACCACCCACATTAGCCCCCTCAGTCACTAGTCAGAAGTATGAAGACTTGTGACTGTCTCAATTAGGTTCAGCTCAATGAGATTTTGTTTCCCTTGATCCCTCATGCTTTGGCTTCGTAGGAGTAGCTTAGAAAGAATTATAAAATTGCCAAATAAAATCAAGTTAAGGGTCAATTTTGGCGGGGCTTAATAAAGTGGTAGTAAAGTTTTAACTTATCATACACTCAACTCTTATTATTTTATCATTTTTTACTATTAGTTTTATTTCAAAATAAAAAACCTTTCCAAAAAGTTGATATATGTAGTTCCCAAGATGGAATTGACTCCAATCTTGTAAAAAGTCTACTAGAAAAGGTTATATTTTGAGTTTCGGTAGCCTTCCAACCTCCCTCCTTTCCTTCTCACTTATTTTCGTTCCTGCCTCTTTCCTTTTCTCCTACCTTTTTCTCTCTTGCAACTTAGGTTCCTGCAACTCTCTTTTTTATTTTTATTTTTTACATCTCAGCAGAGTTCAGCTTCAACTTTGGCGTTCTCATGCTTTACCGTTGGAGATAATTTGAAGCCTTATTTTCTTCATCTCACGAGCACAAGCTAAGGTACCGAGATTTTTGCCCCCTTCTCTCTTTCTTTTTTTTTTAAATAATGAAAACAACATTTTTTTTTAATATTGTTCATAAAATAGTTAGATATGCAGACATGGGGTAATGCGAACCAGCCCCTTCACGGGAATGTTTCCTAGAGAGAGAGAAGTGTAAATCAACGAAAATGGTTTGTAAAATAAGCTAGCAAAAAGTCCAAAGGCTTTCCATGCCGCCACTTGATTAATAGACTTTTGGGCATGCATTAATGGAACTTTTTGTTCTTGATTTTGTCTTACGCTAGAATGTTGCAGAGCAACAAGTTAATTTGGAAGCTTTCCCAACCATTTGTCTGAGAAAATAGCCAAGTGAGCCTGGACCCATTTCCACCGTCTCTTGCTGTATTGCCTCTGATTCTTCTTGCTAGACTAAACCCAAAAGTAATCAATTATAATTTGTTGTTGAAAAGTCAAAAGTAATTGAATAAAGGAGCAATGCATGTTTGTATAAATGACTTGTGCAAAGTAGTAGGATAGAAAGAACAATTATTTTCACTATTCAAATGCATTAATATAAGCATGTGGTACCATTGTCTTAAAAGAAGCTTTATTTATCTAGCTTTACGTAGGTGAGGTTTATATATATATAAATGTTTGGAAGATGTGCTTATATGCAATAAATGCATATGGATGGAGTGTGGGAGCCACCACTAAAAGTTCTTAAAGCATATACGCATTGAAATATTTAGCAAACGAGGTAAATCACATATACCGAACTGAAGCTCAGTTCGGCAAACAAGCAAAGTAAATGTACCAAACTGAAGCTTAGTTTAGCAAACCAAGTAAAGCATATGTACCAAACTGAAGCTTAGTTCAGCAAACCAAGTAAAGCATATGTACCAAACTGAAGTTCAGTTCGGTACTTGTTTGTAGCACACGACCAAGCTTTTAGAGTTTAGTTAATACTTTCAGAATGTGTCTAAAATTAACCAAATAATATTGTGTAAAGCAAATGATCCGTATAACGGCTGTACCATTGGGTAGTGCCTTTAATATACATTACCACTCTCTTAGATGACCTCCAACCAATATATCCCATGCTTGAAGATATTTATTTATTTTTGGCTATGAATTAACTAGTTAAATCGATCTTGATAATAATCTAATGCAATACTTGAGGCTCAATTTCTAGGCTAAGGAAGGGGTGGCAAAAAGGAAGGTGACTACCGAACTGAACTTCAGTTTGGTAACGAGTTGGTATATTCATCATAGGTTCCCAAACATATGCCTTAACTCATGAAAAGCTAAGAATAGTACGTTTTGAGCTTCATAGAAATGACATAACCTATTTAATTGCCTTTATAGAAATTGCATAACCCATGAAATGAGAGCTTAGTCTATTTAAGTTGATAATCAGGACAAATGGCTAAAGTGACCGCTACTTCAGTTTAGCAATGAGTTGAGCTTATCCAAACTAGGCATCAGTTCGGTACCGAACTAAGCTTTAGTTTGGGTATGGGTAAGAAAATGTATTTCCTTGAGATCAAGTAGGTCGACAACTCCTAATGTTGCGTTTCTTGGTGAAACAGGTCGTAACGGGATGACTCGGGATCTCCCGCAGTCTATTGACCCGGAGTTGGGTATGAGTGTTCCCTCGATTGATGTGGACATTTGGGAGGTTGGTGAGACCACCGAACCTTCCAAGCATGAAAGTGATCCCCAAGCTGAAATGAGTGCAAGTGAAGGTAGCAAGGCTAGTGATGATGACAGTGGTGATCAAGCATCTTCAATGGAAGAAAGCGTGTCAAATTTGAAACACCCACGTTGTAGAGACCCAGAAGATCCCAACTTTGAGGGATTTGCTATAGATGAGCTACCCAGCTCGATCGATTGTGTTTGTGTAGCCAAATACTGTAGAGAGTATAAAATTCCTAGCAACATAACCACAAGGGCTACCTTTAAACTCAAAGGGATTGAGTATAGACACGGTGAGGTACTCTTTTATACTTCATTTTTCCAATATGGGGCTAGACTTCCTCTCCAACCATACTTTGCCAATTTCTTCAAATACACCAAGTTAGCCCCCGGTCAACTGAATCCCAATGGATGGATGATTCTTTCAGCTTTGTATCATCTTTGGAAGATAGTTAATAAGACCGAGATTACCCTAGATGAAATTTTCTACTTATAGTTAATAAGACAGAGATTACCCTAGATGAAATTTTCTACTTATTTTGCATCAAATCAAATTCAACTGACACCAGGATAGGATGGTACACTTTAGCATTGAGACCTAGAATTCATGGCTCCGATGGTAAAAGCATTCTATGGGAAGCCCCTCCCCCAAAGAAAGGGTGGAAAACTAGGTGGTTTTATGTTGGTGGTGAATGGGATGCTACATCTGTTTCCATTGCTACCAAAACTCCAACGGAGTTTAGGATGCCCCATAAGTTCTTCAATTTATATTCACCTCTCTATCTTTTTGTTATAATTATCATTATTGCTACTATTGCTTTTCTTATCATTGTTATTTTTCTTTTGGTAGGGTATATCAGGAAGACTAAGCTTTCCGAGGCATATAGGAATAGGGTGAATGTAGCTCTTGAGTACCAAGACCGTAACATTAAGAAATTGATTGATCCAAAGGGATTAAAAAGAATTGGGCTCATCTCCCATTTTCCAGAAATAGAGCATTTAGAGGACTCGGACGGTGGAGAGGATTTCACTTTTGAAGGTACATTTCTGACTTATGATTTTTCATTGAATCAGTTTTTGTGACCAAAAATAAAAGTTGAACTTTTGAATGATGTTGATTGAATTGAACCTCAATTTGGTGATAAATACTAGTAGCCGAACTGAAGTCTAATTTGGTAGTTACCTTATCTTTTAGGCTTTCTAGTTTGATTTTTGTGATCAGTATTAATTCAATCTTATCTAGCCCTCAATTTCTTTTATAGGCGTAGACAAAATGAGCAAGAAAGTTGACAGTGGTGCTCTGGCTGAGGCGCTAAGAGCAAAAAGAAAGCGTGAACTGAAAGCTAGTGAATCCATATCTACTAGGACTCAAACGACCAATAAGGCATTGGAAAAAAGACCAAAGGTGAAGCATGTGGCTCATAAATCTAAGGGAGTTCCTCCCAAGGACGGAATAGCAACAGTTCATGCAAATGTGATTGAGAAAGTTCCTAAGACTTTCCTTCCTGGTGAAAAGATGAAGAATTTCCTTGCACCTCTTGACCAGACATTTAGGGGGTTGTCCCTTTTTAACGGCCCCCCTTCATTTCAAATTGAGAGTCCCGCTGAAGCTAAACATCTTCTTCCTTACGTCCAAGCTTCTTCTCGAGTTCTCTCAAAGGATGTTGCTAGGAGCACCGAGAACTTCAAAGCAAAGACAGCATTTGAGTTGTCCTTTGTGAGTCACATCATGGTAAGTTCAAACAGCCAAGCCTTTATTTCTCTTTGCACAATCACTAATTATTTTAACTTTTGCAAGGTGTCAATATAGTGGCTCAACATTATGAAGAAATTAGAGCTGCTTTAAACGAAGTTGAGACTTTGAGAGGGGAACGAAAAGAATATGATTCTATGAAGAAACAAATACTTGAGGAGAAAGAGAGCCTCAAGTCTTCCCTGCAAGCGATAGAAGCTGAGAATAAAGATCTAAAGAAGGGCCTTGAAGAGAAGGAGATAGAACTGGCCGAGGAGAGAAAGTTAAGTGAGGCTAAGGAGTTGGAGATTGTCGAGTTGGATTCAGAAGTCCATGAGATGACCACCTATGCTGTAGACACTATCATTGAAGGCTTGGAAACGGATTACCCTGAGGTAGACTTCGGTGCCATTGCACAAAGGTTTACTGAGGGTAGTAACACAATCCCTCAAGGCACCGCACCTCCAGCTTAGGATTAGGGATGCCTTTTTAATACATTTCCCTTACTTTTGTATCACTTTTTACTGTAATTCGTGAACTAAAGCCCAGATCGTTGTGGCACTACACTTTGACTTTTGTTATTAGCATTCGCTACTATTAAACGATTTATCAAGGCTAATTCTTATAATTGGTGGCACTTTCTATCGTAGGTCTTGTTTTATTGTTGAATTATATATACTTGTTGTGAAAGGATAACTCTCTTTTTGCATAACTCTTTTCTTCTTCTTCTTCTTTTTTTTTTGGCACGTAATCGACGTATTTATATTTTATGAGGAGTTTCGAATTTATTGGTGATCATAGTTTCTTAAAGCATATTGAAACTCATCAACACTTAGGTTACTTAGAACGATAAACTAGCAACTCCAACAAGTAATAAAACATGGTTCCCCTTTTAGCGGTGATATGAATTACTTTCCGTATTCCTTTTGGAGCTATTATTGTTGGTGAGTTAAGCTAACTAGTGAATGTACCAGTAACTCTAACTTCCTTGAGGTGTTTCCTCCTTAGATCATTTTAGAAAAGAGGCAAGCAAGGCTATTAGTTAATGTACTTATAGTCTTGGCTTCTTCAAACGGTGGTTCTATCCTTGGAAAGCCACTTTGGAATGTTAGCAAATCGAACTAGCATTATTTCGCATAGCAATTTCAATAATACCTCATATTCATTAGATGAGTCTTAGCTCATTGAGTGGAGAAGGACCTTGGTCCTTTACAAAAGAGAGCGCTCAGGCACTTTGTGAAAATAAGAGGAAAGAGGCACTTAGGCCTTTAGAATATAGCTTATAGCTATCTGTAAGAGGTAAACATATGAATCGCTCTAAACACGAAACATCTTTCCAAGCTCGGACTTTTCATTGATAATATTTCTTCAAGTGTTCCGCATTCCAAGGGTGCCTAACTTTAGTCCCATCCATTCGAAGCAGGCGATAAGCCCCCGAGCCAAGAACTTGCTCTACTCAGTATGGGCCTTCCCAGTTAGGTCCTAAGACTCCAACTCCCGGTTCCTGCATGTTCAACATTACCTTCCTTAGTACCAAGTCTCCAACTTCAAACTTTCTTACCTTAACTCTAGAATTGTAGAACTTGGCCACCCTTTGTTGGTAAGCTGCCAATCTAACTTGTGCCATGTCTCGCTCTTCTTCAACCAAATCCAAACACATTCTGAGCTGTTCTGAATTAGCCTCCGGATCGTGAGCAATTCTTCGAAGGTTGGGCATTCCCACTTCAACTGGAACTACAGCCTCCACCCCGAAAGATAAAGAGTAAGGGGTTTCTCCTGTTGTGGATCTAGGGGTGGTTCTATAAGCCCATAAGACATTGTGAAGCTCTTCAGCCCAAGCCCCCTTGCGTGCTTCTAACTTGGTCTTGAGTAAATGCTTTATCTCCTTATTAACTGCTTCCACTTGCCCGTTAGCTTGAGGGTGAGCAGGTGAGGAGAATTTATGATGGATGCCAAGCTGCTCACAAAGTTCCTTAAGGTTGGCATTGTCAAACTATTTGCCATTATCAGTGATTATAGTATGTGGTATCCCAAACCTGCAAATAAGAGATCTCCAAATGAAGTTTGTGGTCTTCTTTTCAGTGATGGTTGCCAATGGCTCGGCTTCAACCCATTTGGTGAAATAATCAACAGCTACTATTGCAAATTTCACTTGGCCTTTAGACGTTGGGAGAGGGCCAATTAGGTCTATCCCCCATTGAGCAAATGGCCAAGGGCTACTTAATGAGGTAAGCTTCTCAGGTGGTTGTCTGGGTATATTTGCGAACCGTTGACACTTGTCACAATCCCTTACAGAGGCCTTTGCATCTGCATGCATGGTAGGCCAGTAATAATCCTGCCTCAAAGCTTTAAAAGCTAAGCTCTTCGCTCCGGAATGGTTTCCACATACTCCTTCATGAATTTCTCTCAACACATAGTTAGCATCTTCATCATTGAGACACCTTAAATAAGGCATTGAATAACCCCGTTTGTACAAGACATTATCAATTAGAGAATACCTAGCAGCTCGATATATAAGCTTCCTTGCCGCCAATTTGTCATTTATGAGCTCACCTGTTGTGAAATAAGTTAGGATAGGGTCCGTCCAACTTGGAGATTGATTCACTGCTTTTATCTCAAAGATGGCATCGTCAAGATGAATGCTCGGTTTCAGGATAAACTCTAGTGGGACTATCTTAGACATTTTGACTTCAGCAGAGGATGCTAGCTTAGCTAGAAAGTCAGCTTGTGGGTTCTCTTCTCGTGGGATTCTTTCTACTTTTAATTCTTTGAAGTGCTTCTTCAATTCATTGACCCTTTGGAGATAAGCTATCATGTTGTTCCCCTTAGCTTGGTATTCTGAATTCACTTGACTTACAACCACTTGCGAATCACTTTTGAGGATCAGTTGTTCAACTTCTAAGTTTTTTGCTAGTCTCATTCCAGCTAAAACTGCCTCATATTCTGCTTCATTGTTGGAAGCCTTAAAACCAAACTTTAGAGCATAACAAAGTTCTGCGTTTTCCGGGCTTACCAAGACAACTCCTGC
This sequence comes from Boswellia sacra, assembly GCA_013180625.2. Taxonomy (NCBI): domain Eukaryota; kingdom Viridiplantae; phylum Streptophyta; class Magnoliopsida; order Sapindales; family Burseraceae; genus Boswellia; species Boswellia sacra. Next base: position 296,373 of record SNVD02008394.1, on the reverse strand, counting down.
TCCACTGCCCTTCTCATTACTACTTCCATCAACATACAATGTCCAGCTTGCTGTCTCTTGATCGTTCATGGATTGAGAGTTTTGTTTATCTGATGCTTTTGTATTTTGTTGGGGTATATCACTTTCTTGCCTTAGAAACAGCTTATCATCATCACACCCCTCTAAGCAGTTGGTGAATTCAGCTATGAATTCGGCGACTGCTTGAGCTTTGATTGCATTTTTAGGAGAGAAAGTGATGTCAAATTCGCTTATCTCAATGCTCCATTTTGTTAGGCGACCTGAAAGTTCAGGCTTTTGTAAGATTTGCTTCAAAGGTTGATCAGTAACTACACAGATGGAATGGGCTTGGAAGTAAGGCCTGAGCTTTCTAGACGAAACTACCAAAGCAAGAGCTAATTTCTCTGGTGCTGGGTAACGGGTTTCTGCATCTACAAGAGACTTGCTGATGTAATAAACAGGTTTCTGAATTCCTTTAGACTCGCAAACCAACACCGAACTTACAGCGGTCGCAGAGACAGCTAAGTATAAATATAGGGTCTCACCCTGTTCGGGTGTTGAGAGGAGTGGAGAACTTGCCAAGTAATTCTTCAATTGTTGAAATGCAACCTCACATTTAGTTGTCCATTGCATCTTCTTTCCTTGCCTCATTGCTTTGAAAAAAGGGTGTGACTTATCTGTGGCCCTTGAAATGAACCGACTCAAGGCTGCCAAGCTTCCTGTTAGTATTTGCACCTATTTGAGTGTCTTAGGGGATTCCATGTTACAAATGGCTTGAATCTTATCTGGGTTGGCTTTAATGCCTCTTTGGCTTACCATGAAACCCAAGAACTTCCCAGTTGACACTCCAAAGGCACACTTCTCTGGGTTTAACTTCATGTGATGCTTTCTCAATACTTCAAATGTTTGCTTTAAGTCTTCAACATGCTCCTCCGCGATAGTGGACTTGGTCAGCATATCATCAACATAGACTTCCATATTCTTGCCAATTTGCTCTTTGAAAAGCTTGTTCACAAGTCTTTGGTAAGTAGCTCCAACATTTTTAAGGCCAAATGGCATGACCTTGTAACAATATAACCCCCGATTTGTGACAAATGCAGTTTTCTCTTCATCAGGTAGGTACATCTTGATCTGATTGTAACCAGAAAAAGCATCCATGAAACTCATTAACTCATGGCCTGCTGTGGCATCCACAAGTTGGTCTATTCTTGGCAGTGGAAAACTATCCTTGGGGCAGGCTTTGTTTAGGTCAGTGAAATCTATACACATTCTCCACTTACCATTAGGTTTTTGCACAAGGACAGGGTTAGCCAGCCAACTCGGGTAATTAGCTTCTCGAATGAAATTGGCTTGCAGAAGTTTGTCTACCTCAACTGCCATTGCCTTATAACGTGTAGCATCATAAGCTCGCCTCTTCTGCCTAATCAGCTTCACTGTTGGGTCGATGTCCAAACGGTGACAAATCAATGATGGGTTGATGCCTGGCATATCATCATGGCTCCATGCAAAGACATCTCTATAATCTGTCAACAGATCTTGTAACTTAAGTTGTAATGAAGGTGATAGTCGGGTCCCCAATCTTCATTATCTGGGTCCAAGTGAAACAACTTCATCTCTTCAAACGGTTCTGCCCGTTGTTCATGCCTCCTATCTCGAGGATCTAATTCACCATATGCCTCTTCATCACTTCTTGTAGGAGGTCCAGTAGTTATCAAACTAGGCTGATCATCGGTTAAAGTCCCAACAACCATATGGCATGGTTTGACAAACACCTCATAACAATCTCTAGAGGCTTGTTGGTCACTGGCCATGACCCCAACTCCGTCACTCGTTTGAATCTTCAATTTTTGACAGTAAATTGAAATTACTGCCTTTGTCTCATATAAGAATGGTCTCCCTAATATCATGTTATAGGCACTTGGCCTATCAACAATAGTGAATTCTATCATAATGGTTATGTGGGGTCTTCCATCTCCAGCCTTGACAGGTAGATAAATAGAACCTAGAGAGTTGACTCTTTCTCCAGCAAATCCTACTAACGGAGTTTGGATAGGGCGTAATTGTGACTCTCTGAGCCCCATCCTATCAAAGGCATCCTTATATAGAACATTAACAGAGCTGACTGTGTCTATCAAAATCCTTTGGCATTCAAAATTAGCGATCATCATTGTAACTACCAGTGCATCTTCATGTGGATGAACTACACCCCTAGCATCATCATCTGAGAACATGATTGAGGCGTGGATCGTAGTTGGCCTTCTGCTTGGACTTGCCATAAAAATCTCCTTATCAAACCTTCTTGCATAGTTCTTCCTTGAATTATTAGAGTCCCCAGTTCGATTGGCTCCACCTGAGATAGTGGTTATCCTCTGGACCTTGGTTTGTTCATTTACGTCACTCTCCACATGTGCAGGTCTTTTGCCGTCTCTGATTGCTTTATATTTGTAAGCTTCACGAACTTGCTCAACAAACTCCTGTAACTCTCCAGCCCTAACCAACTCCTCAATTTGGTCTCTCAATTCATAGCAATCCACAGTGTTTTGTCCGAAGCTCTCATGGAAGTCACAATACTTGGATCGATCCAACCTTGCAGGTTCTGTCTTAATAGGCCTCGGCTTTCTGAACAAGCCTGATGCACGCATCGCTACAAAGATCTCATCCCTTCTACTATTGAGGGTAGTATAGTTAGCGAACCTCGCACGTGGCTTATTGTCTTGGTGATTCACTTCTTGAATACGGCCTGTTCTATAATTGTTTGCTTGGTAATTAACTGATCTATAGTTATCAGCATATTGAATCTCTGATCTTCGCAGAAGTGGTGGTTGGGGTCTCCTGTATTGCGGTTGGGGTTCTGATTGTCTTGGACTCGATTGTTGCTTTTCTATGAATTGCCTGTTCTTAGATTGATCTTGCCTAGATTTCGTAGGTTGTCCATTTTGCTTCTTGTGGCCTGCAGAACTACCTTTGTCATCTTGTATCCTTTGACTGAAAGCTTCATCTGTTCTAGCCATGTTTAGGGCAATATAGTAAGCTTCCTCATAACTAGCAGCCGAAAAATCAGACAAGTATCTTCAAATCCTATTAGGCTTAAGTCCATTCATAAACGAACTCAAGGTGGTGGAATCTTTGAATGGCCCCAAACTCATCACTTCACTATGATAGCGATTGACATATTCCAATGTGGACTCCCCCTCCTTTTGCTTAACGTTTCCCAACATGTGGCTATGCTTGCGAATATTCCTTGAGGCCCTAAAGTAACTCAAGAACTGATCACAGAAATGTTGAAATGTGGTTATAGAGTTTTCTCCCAAAGGCCTAAACCATTGCCTAGCTGGTCCTGTAAGTGTGAGTGAGAAGGCTTTACAAGACATAGCGTCAGTGGGATTGTATACAGCCATGCATGCATTAAAGGCTTCCAAGTGTTCAAGGGGATCTTTTTGACCATCATAAGAATTCAAGGCTGGCAAGTTGAAGTTGGGAGGGAAAGGGCACCTTGCTATTACATTTGGAAAGGGTGAGTTCAAAGTGAACTCGGGTGCAAAACTAGGATTTCCTCCTGCTTGCGCCTGTTTGAGAAGAGCCATCTCTCGTTTTAGTTCCCTAAGCTCCAACTCTTGTTGGGTGAGAAGATGGGCTCCCGCATTGTGATGAATATGATTCCCTTCCCGGTGGTAATTATGATGCCCATGGTGTTCATGGTTTCCTACATGATGCTCATAGCGAGTCACTCCATTGTAGCAATGGGAACGGATTTCAGGCCTCAAACGATGTCCTCCCATTTGTTGGTTGGGATTGTCGAGCTGGTGACCACCATTATTATGTCCATGCCCACCTTCAAGCAGATTTCTAGGTGGTGTATTCGCACGAGGCCTAGAACTTGCAGTATGACTCTGACAATCGGGCTCGTTTCTTCCATCACCTAGAGCGAGATCTCCCAAATTTGCTGCTTGGTTGGGATTGGGGTATTGGTTTAGGCCTCTTCTATCTGTGGTTTGGAGTGTTCGATCAATGTTTTGGTGGGGTTGTTGGCTTGGGCCTTCCACATAAGCTCTATAGTTGGGTGCTAGGGATTCTGGCATGGGATGTTGGTTAGGTATGGGCTAGGCAACAGGGTTTGTCAGGTGGTGGTTAGGTGTTCTGTTTGGGTTTGTATTTGGGATTGTGTCTGGGATCTTTCCCTTTCCCATCAACTCATTGAGCATAGCTTTCAATCAAGCATTATCCTCCTTGAGACCTTTCATTCCGGCTTCCATACCTTCCATTCTTTGATTCTGAGTAGCTTGTCTCATCACGACTTGCCTGGTGTTCTTAGACCCAGCAGCTGGCTGCAAGCTGTTGGTGACACTAGCCTCCGCACCATCCATTTCCAAAAAGTTTCAAAGAAAATTCCAGTGGATAAAATTGTGTTTGCACACCTTAACTAAAACCGAGAACACTGACTGACGTCGGTTCCCACAGACGACGCCAAATGTTGATGCTCAAAAATCGGACCAACCAAAATCTAAAGCATGAAGAAGATGAGAGAATGGCATGAGTACCCTCGGGGATATAAAAATTGATGATGATAGTAATGGATTGTAATAGTTATGTTGGGGGCTAGTATCTTATACAATGATGGTGGTACTCTGACAGCCTCTGATAATGTGGGGGCAGGTAGTTACAAGCTGAGAATGGCACTGGATAGGGTCCTTTTTCTTCAACCTGAGGAGAACAGCTTTAAGGTAGTCCCATGGCGGCTGAAGCGACTTACAAACAACTTCTTCCCAACAGCTACAAAACCACAAAAAAGGTTAGGAGGCGCCGTATGTTTCACCGGCGATAACCCTCCGATGCTTAAGTTAGTTTCAAGTAAGCTTTAAAGGTGAGAAACGATTAAAAGGAGGGTGTGGAAATGATGTTGTCATGGGCGGAAATAATGGTTACTGCAATGGAGGTTGGTGAGAATATGTAAGTCCCAGTGAGTATACTCTGAATCTTCCTAGGGATTATCCCAAAAAGTGTTCTCTTTTTCTTGGAGGCATAAATGGGTTTTTATAAAGGACCTTTACTATGTAACCTAGATCTTGGTCGTTCACCCCTCCCAAGTGTCATAATCTTAAGGCTCTACATACTATACTAGATGATTCTTGAATGAGTCTGAAACCCTAATTTTAAAGCATTGAGATGCTACCACGTGGCCAATCGTTGTTACCTTATTTATAGGTATTGACACTGAGGTTTGTGTGAGATTTTATCCCCTAAGCTAGGGACCAGTTTGTTGATGTCGAATGATTACCAAACTGAACCTCAGTTTGGCGACTCTGAAGGGCTCACGACAATTGATATTGTGTATGCAAAATGAATGAAAGCATAAATAAAACTATGAATTACTATATAACTCTGCCCTCCACATAGGGCGATGGTGGCTTATTAGACTGAGGCTCAGTTTGGTAAAGCTTAATTTGGTAGCAAGTGGCGACTGACTGAACTGAGGTTCAGTTCGGCAAGACCCAATCTAGTTGCAAGTGATAATTCTGATTTCATGTGCGATACTTTCGATTTAACTCCAAATAAACTAAGTCTTTCATATATTGAGGATTACCTCCTAACAAAGACTACTCAATTGATACTTGGACTTTACAAATATCACGGAGCTTACTTAGGGGGTTATTTTGATCTTTCCAGGTGAATTCACAAAATATCACCCACATCTTTGTTTATAAAGGCTTGAAATTTTTTTTATTTTTGTTTATAGATAATCAAGAAGCAATTACGATTACAAAAATCTACATTAATTTGACAACAATAAAGATAATTATTTTGTTTGTTATTTTACTTTAATTCTGTGAATGTAATTAAAATAACTAATAAATTTATTTTCTTTTTATTTTTAACCGATCGAGAGTTTATTTTATAGGATAATTTTATAGTCAAGCACATACTTGCAAATGCAAGTAAACGAAGAAGTTCAAATATATATTATGTTATATTCAGAAAAGAATCATGTTGTAGTTGACCGCTATATATTTAATATTATTATAGTTTCTTTGTCGCACTAATGGAGTATACATACTTTAAGAAAGGTGAGTGTAGGTTGTGATATGATATACAGAAAGTGAAAATAATAATAATTTCTACATGAATCAAAGTTTCGTAGATCTTATTTAACATTAATATTATATAAATTGCATTCATTAATAATAATAATAAATATTTATTAATTAAATATTTGATTTAAAATGGAGAGGAAACAGCATCATTTAATGCCTCTGAGCATTAAGTGCTGTAGTGGGGCAGCTTTTTGCAAAGACTGCACACTGGCAATAACTTCAGGTGCAGGGGACAAATTGTAGCTTCTTGATTAAGCTCACAGTCGTCGTTACAAGTCCGGATAAAATATAATCTTCGGGAGTCCGGATTACAAACTCTCTCAGACCATGCAAGCATAAGAGATTAGAGAGAAAAGTGAGAGAGAATGCCATTTGTATGAATCGCAGAGTTTTGATGTGTTTAAAAATTTTGGTTTAGGTGTTACTCTATTTTGATAGTGAAAATTTTCTTTTATCATCGCCCATGGACGTAGGTTGAAGGCTAAAAGATAAATCATGTAAGGTATTTTGTGCTTTTGTTGTCATTCCTTTTTGTTTTCCTAACCATTAAGTAGGGATGACAATTTTTAATACGACACGTGAATACGATTTGACACGACATGAGTTTAAACGGGTTTGGGTTTTGATATATTCGTGTTTGTGTCACAGATGTTAATCCGTTTAATAATTGTATCGTGTACGGGTTGAGAATTTTCAACACGCGAACACGATTATGACACGAACACGATTATGACACGAGTAACACAAATAACACGGATATATATTATACACGATCGATACGAAAACACGATTAACACGAATATTGACACAAACACGATTATGACACAAGTAACACAAATAACACGAATACATATTATACACGATTGACACGATACCACGATTAACAAGAATATTAACACGAATACATGTAGGGACTAAAATGTTCAAAACACTAAACTTTTTGAACATTTTAGTCCCTACATGTATCCAAATTTTAAAATAAAAAATAGAATTTTAAAAACCTAATAAATTTTAAAACTTATGATATTTTTGTCATTTAACAAAAGTTGGAAACCTAATTCTATAACGTGTCATAATCGTATTAACGGGTCATAATCGTGTTAATCGTGTCGTGTCAATAATGTAAACGTGTCTTAATCGTGTTAGACGGGTCGTGTTCGTGTCTAACACGATTACGACCCGTTTATTATTCGTGTTAGCGTGTCGTGTCGTGTTACCCGTTTAATAATCGTGTCATGTTCGTGTCGTGTCATAGTGACACGAATAATAAACGGGTCGTGTTCGTGTTGGGTCAATCTTTATCGTATCACAGCTCGACACGACACAAACACGATCCGCAAACACGAATTGTCACCCCTACCATTAAGTTTAACATTATTTGCCGTCATCATACGCCCCATCATTAGGTAAAAAATCAGACGATACCTGTCCTTCTAAAAACCCAATAGAAAACCCCATGCCGTTATCTCTAGGGTGCGTTTGGGAGTTGGGACTGGATTAGACCAGACTGAACTGAGATTGGGATTAGCATTGAGATTGGGATTTGGATTGAACTATGTAATATTATCTTATATTTGATGCCATATAGGATTGGACTAAATAATATTATCTAATATTTGGTGTAATATGGGACTGAACTATTAATATAGATGATGGTTTTTAAGAAAATAATTTTAAAAAATAAACTAACTTAATTTTTTTAAATTGAACTTGAATAAAAACTAAATATTAAATATTTGTTGATATTTCTATATAAATAATAATAAAATTATATTTTATATTAAAATTAATTTTTATATAAATATAATAATTTATTAATAATTAGTATTTAAATATTATTAGATGATATTTATTTTTATATTATTAATTTAATAGTTATTTTTATATTAATATCATACTATTATTTCATTATTTTTTTAGTAAACAATCAAAATTGATTTTATTAAATATTTAAATATAATTAAAAATTATTGTTATATTATATTTATTATTTTATTTAGTTTTAATTTTAATTAAAAATTAAAAAATTTTATCTCAACTTGGGACTATAATTCCCATACTATAAGGTGAAACTAATAGTTTTACTAAACTGTATTGTTTGACAGGAAGGTGAGACTGACTTTGGACTATCAATCTAACCCCCGTTCGGCATCAAACATGGGATCGGACTAACTGTCCCGCTCCCAAACGCGCCCTAAAGTCTTTGAATTGAAGGGGTTAAATTAGGGGTGGGAATTTTTGACACGACCCGCAAACACACGATTAATAAATAGGTCGGGTTAGTGTTGAAGGTATTCAACACGCCAACCCGTTTAATGACACGAATAGTTAAATATATTTTGTATATCCTTAATATGTAAATTCATTCAATGATATAAATTATTACCTACTTACAATATATATATTATAAAACTGAAATTTTTATACTATAAAATAAATTAATTTATAAAATAATAAATTATAATGATTTTAATAATATTTTATACTAACAATATTTTATATTTTAAAAATAATTTTAATTGATTTAAATATAGAGAATATAATATATTATGTATAACTAAGTTAAACAATTAAGTAAATTATGCGAATTAAATATGACAAGATTACAACACGTGGGTAACACGTTTAATAATCGGATGGGTTTAAATTTCATATTTTGACACGAATAATTAAATAAGTCGACACGACACGACACACGAATCTCACTCCTAGATTAAATATCTCATTTAAAATAATATAAAAATTAGACTTTAATTTTATTTTTTTCTCTCTCCTAACCATCTCCTCACTCCTGCCATGCATCTCTTCATCTCCCTTCTCTTTCTCTCTCAGCGTTTTCTTCATCTCCCTCTTATTACGTTTCCCTCAAACTCCTTATCTCCAGCGTTTTGGAAAATTGAAGCAGGCCACCTTTTCTTCTTCATCAACCCAGCACCAATTATGAACTCGTTGGCATGGGCAAAGGACTGTCGACGATGGGCTTTGGGTGTTGGTTAGCGTAGGCATGAGTAAAGGTAGGTGTGTGACCATTGGCATGGGCGATTGGCTATGGAGGCTTGTTCTCAATGAATTTCTCTATGTTCGACTTTCATCTGATTTTCCCTAATTGTTCTGTTTGATTTTCATCTGTTCTTCGTTTCCTCTGTTTTTCTAAATTAAAAAAGTAAATACAAAACGAAAATGTTGTAAAGTTTTGTAAGCGGTGTTTTTTCAGTTTTTATTGAAGTTGGCTAGTGCTTGGCTTCTCCATTAGAGTTGACGTTGCTGAAAGCATTGGGGACAAGATTGAAAAAAAGAGTTGAGAGGCGGCTGACTATTGTTGAAAAGATCATGGAAGCGGCTGGGAATCTCAGGGATGAGGCAAGGAAGATCATCGCAGATGAATAGAAATTCAAGAGCCATTGTTACAAGCGGCGGTATCCTAACTGGAAGATCCGCTACCAGTTCAATAATAGTGCTGTTTTCAAACTGAAAGCTATTGTTTAACTCTGTGGAGAAGGAAAATTCAATCAAGTTTCCTACAGGACCATTCAACCGATTCTAGCTACCAAAGGTTACGAGTCCTCCGAATCAAGAAAGGAAACAATGAGGAATGTACAAACGGCCTTCAATAATCCGAATGTTAACATGATTGGATGTGTATGGGATGGACTGCATTGGCAACAATGTTTGTCTTATGCATTAATTATTTAACTTTTATTGTTTTGTTATATTTGTTCTGATTTAATCACTTCTTTCTGGTCGATCTGGAAGTGGGTGGTGATAATCAGGTCCTACGTGGTGATTGTGTGAATTAGTAGTGTTTGATAGAGGATTGGAGCTTTGACTACAAATTTTAGCCAATATTTGATTTGTTGTAGTGTTTGTATGATGGGAGTCCTATATGCGATTTGTAGTAGTGTTTGATCTAGAGCCCGTGTTTGTTACTGAGTAGTATTCAGTTGGGTTTGGATTGAAGGGTGTTTAACGGTGAAGAGAAAGAAGAGGAAGGAGATGGAGGAGGAAGAGAGAATTAGAGATAAGGATGGATGAGAGGGAAAGAATTAGAGATAAAAAAATATTTTGGTTTTTTTTTTTTTTAAACTAGGAGATGTGAGGGTAATTAAGTAATTATAATCACTAATTTTAGAGGTTCGACATTTTAACCGAATCACAGAGTTAACGGTAAGAGGTTTTTTGCTTGTCTTTGAAAAGGACAAGTACCATCTTATTTTCAACCTAACAAGAGGGGGTCACCGGATAATACCCCTTATTTACCCACTAAAATTGATCTTAGCGTAACATGTATTTAACGAAAATCTTTGCTCTCTCTCCCCATATTCACACACACACACACACACACACACACACACACATATATATATATATATATTAGGTTGAATGACAAAAATAATATGTTATCTATTTCAAAAATTATTGATTTAGATAATTACTAAACCCTAAATTTACTTTATTTGAAAAAATTCAATTTTATAATGTATTAACTAATAATTATTTGGGTTTGAGCGTTACCATAAAAAAAAAAAAACTATGAACTTTATTATTATATATGAGATCAATACCGTACACTTCTATGATTTATGGAATCTCGTATGATTTCAAAAATCTTACAAACTATCCCATCATTACTCAAAGTTAAAACACACACACACACTAATTTGTCTTATTTTTAAGGAAGTTTTTTTTAACTTCAGTATTTCAAAGGTATTTTTTCTTAATTCAATTAAAATTAATAATGTACGTTAACTTTACTGTTAGTGAAAAGCTTCGTGGTAATTTTGGAACCATGGATTTTTTGTAGGATTTCGATAAAATCATATGAGCTGTTGGTGTGTGGAAACTGCCCCCTTGTTATTTATACAAGTTGAACATTTTATGGCAGTCTCAAGTAGTTTTAATGAATTGCTTTTACCCACAATGATGTACTTGTTGGCATATGTTCTATGCAATAAGAACAAAGAAAATATCAAATCTACACACACACATATATAATTATTTAAAGCTAATGAGAAAGGCTAATCGTCAAGACCCTTCTAATTAACATGAGATTCTTGATTAGTATTTAAATCATAAAATTGTAATTAACGTGTTTCTATCTATAAACTGTTTGTAACATTTCTCATTTGTTCTTGGTTTCTACATCTTTAAGTTTTTGAATAATGATTTTTCAATTGTTATGATTTTAGGCTAAAAACATCTTAAAAAATTGGGAAAATTGATAAAAATAACCCAAATTGTGGGACTTCTTTTCTAAATAACCATCTTCCTAAAAATTTACATGCTATGACTCTATCTAACACCTGACAGTATACGATAGTGTCCGATAAATACGTCCTACAATGTTTGACGCTTAACAGAGAGCCATGGTATACAAAATTTTGAAGACAAAGTCATTTTTATAGACTACGCTTAAACTTTGGGCATTTTTTTAAATTTTCCTGAAAAATTTATGATTTTAGGTTTAATCTCTATTATAAATTAAGGCAAGGTTCGAAAAATCATCACTCATAAGCAAGGTTTGACATTTTTAATCAAACACTTCTTCTAACCGTCTAGAAATACATCACAAACCCTTCTAACTAACAAAGACCGTTTGCTACCCTAATGATAGTAGGGTAAATGAGTAATTTAATTAAAACCTATAAAAAATTAACATAGCCACCACCCAAAAATTCAAGAGAAAATTGAAAAAATAGTCCAAATTAAGGAACCTCATTGAAAAACAAGCCACTCCTATAAAATTTTGATGCAATAACATTTTTTCTTTAAATTACCTCATTACCCTTCTTCCTATATTTTCCTGCATTTTCTCTATCATCTTTGGCACATTTCTTCATTCTTTCTCTCTCCTCTTCTTCTCTCTTCTTCCTATATTTTCTCGCATTTTCTCCCTCTTATTCATCATCAAATATATTTATCAACTCAAGTTTTAAAACAAAAATAAAGAAGGCAAGAGAGAAATAAATAACAGTTTGAGAAACCGATAGCATGAAATCTAACACTCGACAGCATGAAATTCGACACTTGACAGCATAGAATCCGACACTCGACAATATAAAATCCAACACTTGACAGAATCCGACACTCAAAAACATGAAATCCGACACTCGACAGCATAGAATCCGACACTCGACAATATAAAATCCGACACTCGATAGCATAGAATCTGACACTTGACAATATAAAATCCAACACTTGACGGAATCCGACACTTGACAACATAAAATCCGACACTTGACATCACGAAAGCCGACACTCGACAGTATAGAATCTGACACTCGATAATATAAAATTTGACGCTTGACAGAATCCAACACTTGACAATATAAAATCTGACACTCGAAGGCGTGAAAGCCGACACTCGATAATATGGAATCTAACACTCAACAGTATAAACTCCGACACTCGACAAAATCCGACACTTGACAACATAAAATCCGACACTCGAAAGCATGAAATCCGATACTCGACAGCATAGAATCTGATGCTCAACAACATGAAATCGACACTTTCTTCTTTCTTTTCTATTATTAAGGGTATTTTAGTTATTTTATGCAGAAAGTGTCTATAGTATAAAAATTTTTCAATATATGTCTAAATTTCACTCTAAACCGCTAATTCTGTCTATTTTTTCAATTTTTTCAAAATTCAACTGAAAATGATTGTTTAACAATAATGATTTTTGACATGATTATTTGTACAATAATTCTCAAATCCGGTCTTCCATAATTTCTTACAATGCGGATTAAATATTCTCAACCTTTGGATGAATCCAAGGGCTCACAGAAAATGAATAAAAAAATAAAGACCACTCATTTTTACTCTCTTGAACCATCTCGATCATGTAACCTGTCCATTAAAGCTTCCTCTCTCTCCGTCTTTTCTCAAAAATTGCATCTCTACCTCTTTTTTTTTTTTTTTTTTAATGTTTATGTTTCCGTGAATCCCTTCTATCCACCATATTTCTAATTCCTCTCTTATTAATTTCTCTAGGAAACTAATCTATAAAATCATTTAATTCCTCTTCATGTTCACAACAATAAGGTTTTACTCGCTACTCCATCTCATACCTAGCAAGGTTCTTTTTTTTCTTTTTTTTTTTTTTCTAAAACAAAATATTGGTGGATGAAATGACAAGAAGACGGGAAGTTGTTCTAGTCGTGATAGAAAATGTGTCTTCTCCCCAGATCCGGAAACTGATATTGAGAGAGACATTAATAGTTCTATCTATTAGCTGAGAAATCAAAATTAAAGAATATAACAAATGTTCAGGTCCCTGTGTACTCACTTTTCAGACCTGCATCCGTTCCTCAATCAGCAAATAATTATTAGTATTGATTTTTTTTCAATTTTCTCATGATAAATTTATTTGACTAAAGACTAAGAAGAAAGCGTTGATTTAGAGATTGGTTGTTTAAAGAAAATATTGTAGTAAGAGAATCAGAGACTAATCACTAATGGAGAGATAGATGTTTGAAAGATAAGATGGTGAGAGAGAAAGCTTTAATGAAAAGATTATATGTTCAAGATGGTTTAAGTGGAGTGGTTTTCATTTTTCTAATTCATTTTCTATGAGCCCTTGGATTCATTCAACAGCTCAGACATTTGGCCCGTATTGTAAGAAATTAGGGGAGACCGGACCTGAGAATCATTGATTATTTGTATGATTATTTTTTTGTTAAATTAAAAATGTTCATAATCATATAATTTGTAAATAAATTGATTTTGTATTTCAAGACTATTTAGCTTTTGAAGAAGGATATATCAAGCACTTTATTCTTTTGCACATGTATTTAAGTTTGAAAGATTTTAGTGTACATTTTTTATTCCTTAAGAATAAAATTGCACTCGATGTAAATATTAACGATGATATTTTATTTCCCCTAAAAAATAATTAAAAGTTTATTATAAAATCCTGACGAAAAGCAAGTCCAAGGTCTAAACATTGAACTCCGATCAAGCCACACCCAACCTATCCAGCCCAAACCCAGAGCTGACGGGGCAGATTGCCATCTGTACCAACTTTAGAACACATTTCCATTAATCGTCTGGTATATCTTGGCTGAAATTGTCACAATCTGACTGAGCACTAACGAAATAAAAGTACACAATCTAGTTTCTCTCAATCAACAGTTCAAGCATTATGCGGAAATCATGCCTGTACTACCAGAGTGCTTGGAATAATGTAACTAGACTAGAATAAATTGGGTGATGATTGTAAATGACTCGACAACTAAAGCAGAGACCTCCTTGGTGCTTCCCATTGCTTCAGCTGTCCGCCACCCACATAATAAACAATAACAAACCCCTTAACAGTCCAAAAGAAGCAGCTCAAACAATCGAAAGGTCGACTACGTTTACAAATTTGGGAGCGAAATTATATTCCATTGTATTATCAATCATACTACCTTTTCAAAATATATCCCAAATTTCCTCGACATTCATTAAATGGATGATGAAATGATCGATAAGTAATACAGTTAAACCACTTAATTGACACATCATTTAAGATGAGGTATGAAGTATATTACTCATGAGATAATTGTGTATATAATCGAGTTTTAAAAAATTTGAAAATTAATTGAATCATTATTTTTTTTATTATTTAACCAACTAACAGGATGATAAATATCTTAATTGCTTACTAGACATACAAATTGATAGGTGATTCACTTGTTGTCAAAGTATCCGTAAAAGAAAGGTACTTCAACGCTTTTATCTCATCTCATTAATTTGGATAAGTATTTTATCATCCAAGATAAAATTTGGCTTAAAAATCAAAACAACCCTTGCAATTTCATTATATTCCTCTTTTCTGGATTTTTTGGCATAGTATTACTCAGTTGCGTTAGACCAAAACTTAAAGAACTATAAGTGATACAAACTAAGAGTCCAAAACTTATCAAATGGTTAATTAACGCGTCCCTAATTTCAAGTCTTACTTGGAATAAAAAATATGTAAAAGCCAATATATCACCTATCACACATCTCGTCTTCTAAGAAAACACGTAGTTCCACGCTAACACTAAATTTCAAGTGCCCCATAAAGCAACCCAGTACAAGCAGTGTAAGCATATCAATAAAACCAAGTCAATAATTGTAGAATTTCGCATTAAGGCTGCATCTTTCTGATGGCGATGTAAGAAAATATAGCCCAACCGGCAGACAAATTAAAACTCAACTTCAACTTCAGCTTGAAGAGGAAACAAAGCTTGTCCGACGACCAAAGAACATAATGAATCTGACTAGAATTCAAACAATTTCTCGGTGGTTGGTCAATATTAACAAACCCACCACAAGAAGCTAGCCAATATATCGCACACCATGATTTACTGAGAAAATACATACTTTTGATCTCAGATTAAAAGAATGCGAAAGGATTTGAAAAGATGTCTATAGTTACAAGTACACCAGTTGAAACAATCTCAACTTTAACTCTAGGTAAACTACTCTCTAGTGGGATGGTTAAAATTCCTCTCGGAGGAATGAGTGAGTAAGATAGTTTGGTAGAGGGAGTGTGTATGAGGGGTCTTTGGGAAGAGTTATTGGGAGTGAAGTTCAAAGTCTACATGATTGTAACAATTTTTCATATAGTAGAATATTCTTTGACAGTCCGTGATTTTTCTCTGGTTTTTAATTTTTCTACATAAAATCCTTGTGTTATTATTATTTTATTGTTCTTATTTCTCCATTGTTCGTCTTGGTTTCATAACATAGGAATCAAAATGAATCTGACTAGAATACTACAAAATTTCTTTGGTCAACACATGCAAGCAACAAAATTCTTTCTCCAAAGTTTTGTAATGAAGGCTTGAAAGGAGTTGCATTTCCAAATGCATACGTACATATATCTAATAGAATTTAATTAAAAAAAATCAATAACAGTAGACTAACAATTGAGAGATTAAATGGACAATAAATTTTCTGAAATTTCCAATGCAATACTTCATATATTCTTTATTAAATTTAATAGAGTAGAAAAGAATGAGGGAGGGAAGTGAAAAGCGAATTACTTGTTAACTTTTCGTGAGATATTACGAAGGCAGGTTGATTATAGAGTCCCTTACCGCCTCTATCAGGCAAATGGTAATTGGTCACTACTTAAGCCAATCACATGTAGACAACAGAAATTTTATCACACATATAAATAACTACAAATTGTTGTCAAGTGGTAAACAATCCAAACAAGAATTCTCTGCTGATGTGATTTTAATTGATCTATTTTTAAGACTATGATTGATGTTCAGACAAATTGAATTAATAAAGAAAAAGAATAAAGACAGATGTTAATCATTTATATTTATTGAATGCTGATGTGTCAAAAGATTCTTAAAACTCAAGCAAAAATCATATAGCAAAGAAAGATCTACATTACATGTTGCATCAAATGTGTTTTCTTTTAGAATTAGGATTCTCTATTCACCTAATTTTGCCTCAATTTTTTAGGATTCGGATGACACGTGGATTTTTATATTAATAAATGATCAGGATATGTATTTATTCACCTTCCTTATTAATATATTTTCTATAATTATATAACAATCCTTTCTAAACCTTTAAAAAAGAGAGAGAGAGAGAGAGAGGTAGAGATGAGATGAACTTCCTTATTTGGACCATTCACCATATGTGTTAAATATAATCTAAACTTAGAGCTAAATGATAGCATCAATTCAATTGTTTTAAAATTATAATCAACACAAGTACATATGATCGCAATAACAAGTTGGAATTCAATAAACAGAGCAACCTTCACACGAGAACATAGGTTTACATACTTTGTAACATACTTGACCATTATTACATTTATTTGTCATAGATAATATAATGTATTCTCTTCAACTGAACATATAAATTTCGGTGCTTATTCCTTGGTAGGCTGCTCTTTATCAAATGGGGATCGGGTTGACGAGCACGGAAGCAATTTCATCTTTCACCTTGTAAGAATAGCTGTAACAATCGTCGTCCTTGTACATCAAGTCTATGACCCGTGAAAAATTGAGAAAGCGATCAAGGAAGGGCATTGGAACTGCTGTTGGTTTTAGAAACTCTTCATTAATATCTTTCCATGCATTGGAAATTTCTGCTCGCAACAATCTAATTGCTTCTTCTTCAGAAACGCTATGTTGTTTCATGTAGCAGTCCACAGCTGTGGCGACATGTTTTCTCTTTTGCTCCAACTGCAAACATAGATATGCATGATTGAGAAATTCTTCGTTGACCCTATAGATAGCTAATATTATATACATATATATATATATATATATATATATATATTGTTTTCTCTTTCGCTCCAACTGCGAACATAGACGTGCATGATTGAGAAATTATTCGTTGACCCTATAGCTAATTTTATATGTATTGTATACCTCTCTGGTTGCTATATCATCCATAAGTCTGGAAATAACTGTTGAAGCAACAACAATCTTAGGGTCACTTGAAATCCATTCAAAGACCTGCTTATTAGCAATCTCTCCCATGCCAAGGAAAGAAGTCGCCGGCTGAATTCGATGGGTACTAGTCACTAGTGAAATCTTCATATACTCGTCAATTGATGGAACATAGTCTTGATTGCACCACTTGGCTTCAACAAAGTAAGCTTGGACTAATCTTTTCATCTATGCATAAATAAATGGGGAATTCTCAAAGAAGATGAAAATTAAGAGGTGATTTGAAAAATAACTACGTTATTATTATTATTATTTAGGTTTAAACAACAAGACCACAATTTTGGACATAAAGACAGATTTTTTCTAAGGACAAGTGATTCAAAAACATCTCTGAGGTTTGACAATCAAACTTTAAACTGCTCTCTCTGATTTTAATTTTTATTTGATTTGATTGAGGGTAATTTAGGTATTTGATAGAAAGGGATACCAACCTCTCTCAAGATTTCTGAAAATCCCACATAGCCATCTTAGATTTCTAAAAATCTCAAATACTCCTAATTTTTATCAATCTCTGTCAATTTTTTTTGCGTTATATATATGAATAAAATTTATATATTAATGCAATTTTTTTCTAACTTCAATATTAAAAAGGGTGTAGTAATTCAAGAATTAATAGAGTACATATTAAATAAATATAATAGAAACAATTAATAATATAAGTATTTTTATTTTAAAAAAATTGAAAAGTTCACCACCAAACACTTTAAAAAATTTTGACAAATACTTTAATTAACTTATTGTTGGTAAATAATTGAATGGAAAATCTATAAAGGTAAAAACTCATTTTACTATATGAGACATAATAATAACTTTGTTTTATTTTATATTTTCTAGATTTTCTTAAATAAAAATCATCAGATTAGGAATGATTTTTCCTGCAATTTACAGTGAATGGTTGCCGGATTGACTTTTCTATAATTTTTTAAAAAAATTAATAAAAATATTTATACTCAAGTATTAATTTTTTAAAAATTATAACTATTTAATATGTACCCTATTATGTTTTAAATTAATATAAAATTTTTAATATTAAAGTAGAAGACAACTTCATAGATATATCAATTTTATTAATATGTATATAATCATATAAACTTGAATTAAATTGATGGTAAGGGCGGTATGTGATATTTGTAAACTTGAGGGGGCTATTTTGAATTTCAAGAAATCTTATTTGTCCCTTTTTTTTATCCAATACCAAAATTACTCTCCAACAAATTAAAATCAGAAACTAATTTATCTGTTTAAAGTTTGATTATTGTACAGGTTATCTAAACCTTACCGCGTTGGGGATTTCTCTTTTTTTTTTTACTGTAGAACTAAAGACTAACAACTCTAAAGCTCGAAAACGACTTGTAAATGTAAAGCGCAATGCATACGTATAAATGGTTACCTCTTCTATTGCATAGTCCGCACGATATGAAGTTCCTTCCTTCGACGTCTCCTTCTCAACTTCACTGTAAACGTCTAAAAGTGCCTGATAAATCGGTTTCATGTACTCTGGAAGAAGATTTATAGTGCTAATGTCCCATCTAAAAATCAAGTGAAGACTAAACCTTATTTTGAGGAAAGTTAGGGAGAGATTAAACTAAAGGTGATCTTCATTTAAAGTTAATAGATAGTACTGAATATCGAGTATTAAATACCGAGTACTTCGGTTTCTGAAAACTGACCTATTAACGGCATCGGTAAATATCTCAAGTTCTTCAAGGGTGCCATACACATCGTAGGTATCATCTATAATGGATATCATACCTAGAACTTTGGCCAGCATTCTTCTGCCTAAAGTGTATCGGGGCTCAAAGTGCGCTCCAATCGTCCAGAAATAAATTTCTACCATTCTATCTCTAGCATATGGAAGCTTCGTCGCAAAGTCTAAATTTTTCCACCACCTGCAACGAAAAGTCAGTCTCATTAATAATGAACTTTCTATCAATTTAAGAAATATATCTTGCGAGCAATTTTCTACTGGCTAATTTAGTGAATTCATTTACGCTGAATTTGCAGACGTTTAAGAGCACATATATTTGAACTTACTCGGTGAGGCTGCTTAGCTCCTTCTGGTGTTGTGCTTGTAACATGTTAAAATCTAGTATTGCAAACTTCACTAGATTTTTATTCTCTGTATTATCTACCGTGTAGAAATCGATGTAGTGTCTTGCCTCCAACCTTGGAATGCCTTTGCGGAAGGGCCTGTTCAAGGCATGAATTATATGTTGTGCAAGATGAGGACTCACTTGAGTAACCGTTGACT
This sequence comes from Boswellia sacra, assembly GCA_013180625.2. Classification (NCBI taxonomy): domain Eukaryota; kingdom Viridiplantae; phylum Streptophyta; class Magnoliopsida; order Sapindales; family Burseraceae; genus Boswellia; species Boswellia sacra. The sequence continues at coordinate 276,589 of SNVD02008394.1, read as the reverse complement.
TAAGGTGAGATGTAGTGAAATCTATAGCTTCATCCAGGACATCTTCTCCTCGTATGCCGAGATGTGCAGCCTCATACAGACTTAGCATGCCTATTACATCTTTGACTAAGGATGATTTGAACTTTCCATTTTCATCTTTGAATTTGCCAAAAACATCTGCGTTACAACAAAACGCTTGATTGAAATTAATTTATTGAAGAGCTTAATTTGGTGCATTTCATAAATAAGGGATGAGACACACTCACCAGACGGAACATGGTATCCTTGTTGTCTAAGTAACCGAAATCTTAGAGCATCCGTGTTCAAATTGTTAGTATTGTGGCAATCATCTTGATGTAGCTTCTCTAGTTCATCTTCTATCTCTTTCTCAAAATGGTAAGCCACTCCTAAGCGCTGAACAGCATCAATCAACCTCAACTTATCGGAATACTGATCTGTTGTTGCGATTAGCATCCCCCTTACTTCTTGCTTCAGTTCCTCATATTCTTGTTGAGTCGCAGCATCAATGTTCTAGAAAAGATTTTGGCACAGTGAATACGTAAGTAACGGTGCATTGTAAAACAGTTACAAAATTTCTCTTTAACTCAAATAAATTATTATGCATGGATGAATATTAAAGCATTTTATCTCAGTTGCTTTAATGCAAAAATTATAAAGAACTATATTTTAATGCATGTATACTGGCTTCTGAGTGATATGAGAGTGGCTTAACTGGGATGTCCATGTTTTTTTCTGTCCTAGGTGTTATGGTTAGTTGGAAATTTAATAGAATTATTATATCAATAATTGGAGAGAAAATATAATAGGTTTAATGTTTTTGTATTTTGAACAAATTAAGAAAAAGACTAAGATATATACCACAGGATCAGAAGCATACGAGAGGAAATGATTTCCCCAAATCGTTGGATGAAAATTTGCTGATTGACGATTAATGCTTTGGTTAGCTTTTTGGGGATATGTAGGAACTGCTGAAACTTGAAGAGACATGGTATAGAGATTGTTCAGTTCGTGAATGTGAGTGATAGTGCCCCTCACTCTCATGCATTATATAGACATGTGTAAGGGGACTTAGCATAGCATTTTTTTCTTCTCAGGTTTCATTTTACTTCTTTTCCATGTTTTCCATTCAGGTTTTTTTCTTTTTCTTTTTTTCCATAGATAATTAAGGTATTGTATTAAATAATCAAGGGGAATTTGTAGTATAATAGGTACACACATGTTTCATACAGCGGCTAAAATTGTGTAAGGATATCCTAATTCTTCGTATAGAATAATAAACCTTTGTTGTCCTAGAAGATAATTTAATCTTATGAATCCCGATACACACATATCATCAGATACGCGCATATCATCTCATCTGTGATTAGGTTGTGCGAAGAAAAGATTAAATATTCCATTTCATAAATTATTTATTTACATAACTAGTAATCATTAGGGCATTTGGGCATTATTTATTTAGATAACGATTAATCATTATTGCGCAGTTGGCCATTACATTAATCATTACATATAAAGTCAATATTATGCATCTACCTTATGGTTTAGTCAAATTTCAAATGACATTTTGTAGTTTTAAAAATTTTACAAACTCTTCATCGTCAATCAAAATTAAACATAATTTTTGTGTTAACTTTAACTAAAGTAATTAAAATACTAACCTAAAGGGAAAAAAACTTTAAAAATAAATATAAATTCTAAATAATCAAAATAAATTATCAAAGACGTTATTCATTATATGATGTATTGAATTTATATTATTTTTTAAAGATTTTTTTTTCTTAGGTTCACATTTGAGAGTATTTCAATACTTCAATAAAATTTAATAATACATAATAACGTTAACTAATAGCAAGAGGGCTTGTGGTTTTTGGAACCACAAGATGTCAATTAGAATTTCAATAAACTATAGGAGAGTGCTTTCATGTGGTAGTCTCAAGGTAATTCTCTCTGGCTTGCTTTCATGCTTGCAATATGTGCTTGTTTAGCTTATCTTCCATGCAAATAATTAAGAAGAAAAAGTAAAATCCCGACTCCATATAAAATATATATTACTGGTAATCAGAAAGATCAATAGTCTAGACGCTTCCAATTAACATGAGTTTCTTGATTGTCTACATCATAACATTATAGTGCGATTCTATGAACTTTAAACTGTTTATAACATTTCTCATGAGATTTTTGGTCTCTACATGCTTAAGTTTTGAAAGCATGCATGTTTTTCAATTTTTGACTTTTTAATTAACTTGATTCCTAGTTGGAGATTGTTCAGCGGATGATTAAAGGTTAAATATAAATATTTTAGGTTACTTTAATTTAACAAGTACAGCTGGCTGAAGAAATATGTATCCTCGAGAATACTATGATTTGGGTCTTTTGCCAATCTTTGATATATTGGAAGGATTTTATCACAACATTGGACACAGTTTGTTAATCAAATTTTTAATAATTAATTTTACATAATTTAATTGTTAAGCTATTTGATGAGTTATCATCATTAAATACAACTTGTTTATTTGAAATCTCAACCATTAATTTAAACAAGATCAATGATTAAAAATTTATGTTTAAGTTATTAAATAAGAAATCTCAACCTATATTTAATAATTCAATAATAATAGGTGATAACAAAGCTTTATATATTCCACAAGTGGCGCACCGAGAGTGTTGGCTTAAATGACAAAGCTTGATGCTCAAGATGTGTGGTTGACACATAGTCTTAGTTTCATAATCTCGAGACCTATCATTAGGGCATGTGGAGCATCCCCATGGATTAGTCGAGGAGGGACCCGAATAGGAGACTCACTAAAAAAGAACAAAGTGGCGCCACTTTAGGCTTAAGGGGCCATGGCTTCTCAAGTCTAAATTCTAAATCCTAAGGGGGTGTTCGGTTAGCTAAAGTTGGGGTTAAAGAACTTAGGATTACTAAGTTTGTTGTTTCTTTGAAGTTTTGAGTGAAGGAAAAAGCTTTTTTAGGCATTAGGATTCTTTAAGTTTCAAAAATCAATTTTTCATTCCTCCATCTTGGAAAATTTGGTTTTCTTATAAATACTACATTAAATTATTAACTAACCTTGTATATTTTTATGTGTCCAAAACTAACCTTATTCAAATAACTGATTAAATTATTTTATAAATAGTTTACAAAATAATTATAAAAATAATTCATTAATTTATTTTTTCAAAAATTACAAAATTACAAATTTTATATCTTTCAAAAGTTAAAAAAATTATACAATTTGAAAAAACTGTTTCCATCGACTGTTGCCAATGACAGTCGGCAGATCCGCATGTATCACTTTAGTGCTGGTACTAACGTAGTCTTCGATCGATCCTCTACTCGTCTGTGATGGTTTCGTCAACGTCTGCTACATCATTTATCGATAGAAACAAACTTTAGTGATGGATCCCGAAAAGACAACCATCGCGTGCAGCAAAACGACAGTACAATCAATGACAAAACTTGGAGGGAGAGGAAGATCGCCTAACGGCAAGCCCAATGGAGTCGACGTTGACGTCCACGTGTGATCTTCATCGGTCTTCGATGACGGTGAGTGATGGCTAGCCAGCAACGTTTTCTACAAATTTTTTTAATTTATATAAATATTATTTAGTTTAACACATCAAAATTAATTTATTAATATTTTAATAAATATTATTTATTAGTTTTAAATAAAAAAGCAACCTCAACTGTTTAATAAAAAATAAATATTTATAAATATCAATATAAATTTGTGCAATGTTATTTAATAAGTGATAGATTTATTTGATAAAATTTTATTGTAATTTAATATGCTTTTTAAAAATTGTGTATTATTTTAATATATAAATATTAACCTAATAAGTAATTATTTATTTTTATTCAATTTAACTTGATAATGTATATCGTATATTTTAATATTGAGGGTAATTATGTCCAATCAATTTATGAGTGATTTTGTATTCGGTTGCAAGAAAGGAAAATGGTAGAAAAGAAAAAAATGGGTGAAAAAGAAAATTTGAGGGAACGGAAAGGGTTTAGGAGACATTTTTCCTTGCTTGCCTTGACATTAGAATTGTGGATAAAAAGGCTCATAAATTATTTGGAGATCACTACCCTCATTATTAAAATAGAAACATTATTAAATATAATTTTTATGAATTAATAAAAATAAGTAACTATTAAGTCATATTTACAATATTAAACTACCATAAAAGTTTTAAAAACATATTAATTTAGGATTAAATTATATTAAATACATTTATTATTTATTAGATAATATTATTATAATATTTACCCAAAATTATAGTGATTTTTATTATAATATAATTTAATATGAATTATTTATTTTTAAGGAAAAAAGTACATATTAAATATATGTAATAAATACTAAATATATTACCATATTATTAAATTAATATATATTTGTAAAAATAGAAAAATAATTTAATATTTAATTACATAATAAATATAAAAAAATATTTGTAGGAAACATTGCAACCGAGTAATCACCGCCTTGAAATAATAGATAAAAAAGCCTATGGCCAATACCACTTCATAGCAACAACCGTTTTGCCCAAGAAATGGGTAAAAGAAATGGAAGGATCTGCCATTGGGGACCGGGGGGAACCAGAACTTGAATAAGGTAAACCCCTCTCCACACTTGGAGTCCAATGAAGGTCGCGGGTGGATGTCATTGCAAACTTTATTGGGCTTGCTATCCAACGATCTTCCTTTTCATCTAAGTTTCGCCACCGATAGTTTGCCATTTTCCTATGCACGCAATGGTTTTTTTTTTGGGGTCCACCTTTAAACTTCGTTTTCTTCAATAAATGACATAGGCCACGCTAACGAAACCGCCACGAAGGAGTAGAGGACTGCCTAATGATCGCATCAGTATCGACGGTGACGCTGAATGCACAGATATTTCGGTGGTCGTTGGAGACAATGGCCAAAAACAATTTTTTTCAAATTCTGCAATCTTTTTATTTTTGAAAAATATCAAATTTTTTAATTTTTAAAAAATAAATTAATGAATTATATTTATAATTATAATTATTTTGTTAATTATTATAAAATAATTTAATAAACTTTTTGAATAATTATTTGTTTTTTCTTTTAATTGCATTGAGTTCCACTCTCTCCCAATTAGGTTGTGAATAATATTTTATCAAATCAATAAATTGATTATTAAAATAAATTATATTATTTACAAAACCACGCATAAAAAATTAGAAATTCATTATTTTAAATTCAAGAACAAGTGAACAACAAAACAACTTTACATTACAAACTACAATACAATTCCTTAAATAAAAATTCATCACTTAAACATAATACAATTCACTACATAATTGATTACATAAGCACATAATACAATTCATTACATAAATTCATAACATAAACACGTAATACAATTAACATGAACACTTAATGCAAACATCCAATTCCAAAAGAAACTATAAGTATATAATCCAATATCTGAAGGAAAAAAAATTACAACTCAAATACATAATTCAAATATAAAAAGAAACTACATCCAACATAAGTTTCAAATATAAAGAAACCAAAACCCAATGAAGGCAAATATAGTCTAAACTCTAAACATCCAAAAAGTACAATCTAACATATATAGCCCGAGCATATCAATTCAAGAACAAGCTAACGATGTCGATGGCTCTAACAACTCTTCATCCTCATCATACACTATTTCTTCTGCAGTTACCAATTCATACTCATAAATCATACCTAGAAAAATAAAAAGGAAAGAAAAGGTGTTAGAAATATGCATAGATCATAAAATATAAATTGAACATTGACGAGAATATCATACTGTGTGACTAAGCCCATAACCAATTCTGAGTGCACATCAAAGCTTCCAATGTCTTTGAATGTAGTCTGTTACAATGAGAACTTAAATATCTACCACTCGTACTAAATGCAGACTCAGAAGCCACAGTAGAAATTAGAATAAACAAAATATCTTATGCAATTTCAGCCAACAAAGGATATTTGCCTACATTTGTCTTCCACCAACTCAAAATATCAAAATGGCCACTAGTGTGCTTCAAACATTGCTTCTCCAAATACAAATCTAGCTCAGACTTAATAATCGTATTACTAATACAACCAATGTATGATTGATACTCCAAGTTGGACTCAAAAATCATATCTTCCAACCCACCACTCGTAAGAACTTCACTCACTAATGACTCATCTTGTTCACCTATAACTATGGTGGCAGCTTTCAGTTTGTACTCCTCTTCTAAGTTATAAACAATGTCTTTGACATCTCTAACATACTTTGAAGCATTGTCTCCATAAATTTTTAGAAAGAAAAATGTGATTCAATTGCATTTTATATCATGGATCCAAGATAGCAGCCTCTGCCAAAACACCATGAATGACCTTCTAATACTTTTCAAATTTTTCTATCATTTGTGACGCCATCTCTCTTATTTTAGAATCAGGAGAATCACACAATTTAGTCAATGCCAATCTCAAGTCACAAATCAAAACAAAAAACAAGTTGGAAGTGGGATATTTTGTACCTAAAAACACTAGGGTCACCTTATAGAAATACTTTAAATGGTTACGCATCAACCTTGTCAACTCCCACTCTTAATGCATGGGCAATGATCTGTAACTTTTTCCACTCGCATGCAGACGAAAAAAGACATCTCAATATTCCAATGCAATAGACAACATCAAATAAGCTCAATTCCATCTAGTGCAACAATCTAATGCTAATTTTCTTGTACAAGTCTCAATTCTTTTAGGTGGCAGACCAAAAGCCGACACTATTTCTAATTTTATCAATCCCTTGTCCAAGCACATCCAACCCATCTCTTACTATCAAATTCAAAATGTGTGATGTGCAACTAATTTGAAATAATTTTCCTTTCAAAATCATGTTATGAACACCTAATTTTTCTTTCAATATAGGAATCAATGCATCATTGGTAGAACAATTGTCAAGAGTAACACATGACAACTTATAATCAACATTCCAATCCATCAAACAAGGAGCTAGCTCATCAGCAAGTGCTTCAGCAGTGTGTGAAGATGGAACATATATGAACCTGAAAAATATTCAATAGTAAAAGTCAAACACTAGTTAAGTAATTAAGAAATTAAGTCTTTTTTTTTTAATGTATGATATTACTATGTCTCATATATGATATATTTACCTCAGGATGTGACTTTGTAACCTCCAACACTCATCGATGAAATGTGTTGTCACAACCCTGTAGCCTTTCTTTTGATTACTCACAGTCCACATACCAGTTGTTATTCCTATTTTACTCTTACAAGCATTCATCATCTTCATGGTCTTTCCCTTCTCAACGTCATTTGTCTTAAAAATCACATTCCTTAAAGTGTTTCTACTCATGGGAACAAACAAAGGTTAAGCATAATACATTAACTCCCTAAAACCCTTATACTCAACAAAAGAAAGAGGCAGTTCATGCATTACAATCATTTTGGCCACCTTTTTCTTACAAACTTCTTTATCAAACGTTTTAACAATCATTTCTAATGAATTACTTCCATCTTGCTTCTTTTAAAAACTCAAGAATTGTTGCTTAATTGTTGCTTATTTCTAACTTTTACAACTTCCTAAATGGCTTGCCAAGTATTTGGTTCCATCTATATGGTGACCGACCAATACAGCTTTGCAATGGTTACAAATAGCTTTATGTATGCTCTCAATAATTTCGTTTGTAAAATGTTCCCAGATCGAAGACCGTTTAATTTGGTGGTTGACAATCCTCCTTTCTCTTTGTGACACCACCTCTTGGTCTATGCTCACGAGTGCCAGGGTCAACTGGAGGCTGCATTTTCCAACATTTGGTATGTGAATTTGTTGTTTGAAGCATCCTCAACCAAAATATCAACCATGTTGTCCTCAATATCTTGCTCCATTTGATTTTCGTCCATTGGCATATCATCATGAGAAGTAGGTTAATCATTTGCACTGGATGTAGACATTATTTGTATATAACTTACAAAAATACAAAAATAAACCCATTTAGTCATGATATTAGCTTAGATGAAATATAGATTTGACAAAGGTCGATACGAGCGTCACCCAAATGAAATATACTAGTGAAAAGCAATATCCATACGATAAAAACTTGATCAAGAAAACATTTGAAAAAAGTTTTATTAAGGTAAGGATTGAAACATATAAAACAACTAGCAAAAGCAAGAATGCGTGGATGAAAAATAATGCTCGAATGCTCATTGTGTGGAGTATGTCCTAAATGCTCATTATGTGGATTTTATGGTAAACGTTTTAGTAAATAATTGCATTCAAAAGAATAGAATCCGGTAGTTTTTATTAAAATTTTCTCACCTTTATTTGGAAATTTAACTTTATTGATTATTCTAAGTATCGAAACCTTTCTCAAAACAAAAAATATGTAACACTTTTTAGCCCATCTGGAATCAACTAGCTAGCACATCAATATACATGATAATTTCTAATCAAACGACTAATTAAGCTCTAATATAATTATTAATAATTACTTAATAGGAAATGCCCCGAAAAAATCCATCGAGTGACTAATAATTTTGTTTGGCAGAAAAGGATTTTAAAATGCTATAGGAGTTAGTCTTAGTCATCTCAGATATTAACTTTTTTGAGCTGTTTTCTGATTTTGGAGGCAATAAATTCTGGTTTATTTGAACTGTACGTGTGAAGTAATTAATATTTCCAAATGGAGTTTCAATCATCAATGGCATAAGTAGCAACTACCTACAATACATTAGCTTTGCATTAAATTTTGTGATTTATGAAACAAAGACAGCAACAATATAAATAACTCGAATTGGCAGGTAGGAAAAAGAATAACAGTTATGTCAATTAACATTGCTTGTGGTTTCACTCCAAAGACATAAATCGAAATTCATATTTAAAAGTTCGAGGGTTCAATTTAGTTTTGTTAAGAAATAATTAAAAATTTAAGTAAGCTGATTGTTGAATGAAAGAATGAGGAATATACATAGCACTAATCTATTTTTCCGGTATTAATCAACTTGCTAATATTGAAACTTCAAGTAGTTACAATCTATAAACCATGGCAAAATACCAGAAATCGTGAGTCGTTGCCTGTGCTTGACTGGTCGCTACTGCCAGACATGGGTGGGTGATTCGGTGCTACAACAATCGTTGTGAACTGATGCTGATACTACAGCAGAGGATGCGAACCAACCATCGTTGTCTATGAAGGCGAAGCTGTGTAGTGTGCAGGTTAAGCAAAGCAGTATAGGTCAAGTGACCGTGTCTATGTGGAGGCGAAGCAGTGTAGATTAGGCAAAGCAAGGCAAGTCAGCCGAAGCAGTGCAGGTTAGAAGCTCAAGCGGTCATGTCGCCATGGAGCAAGTCAGGCGAAGTAATGAAGGACTGAAGGTTGAAACGGTAAAGGAGGCTCAGCCGTAACTCAAGGCTGGATTAGGTTGCGTTTTCCTTTTCCGGTTGAAAGGATGGATTTTTTTAATAATTTTTATTTCTTAAAAAATTATTGTAATAAATAAAAATTTGATATTTGAATAGGTTAAGTTGGGCTGGCCCATAACTTTTGGGTATTATATGAATTAGAATTGCAATATTAGTTTGGGTTGCTATTATAGATATTATTCAAATAGAATTGGACTAGATCTTAATATAAATTATACAAAATCACATAATTATGTTTATTCTGAGCAGGGTCAGGCCAAGCTCTCTGACCTCTACCCGGACTCAAGCTTTCATTGGGATTCATCTCCCCATCCCCAGCCAAACTCCCCGAAAATTCGGACAACTCCTCGACAATACCGAGTAATTTTGACATCCCTACTTCGATTAGTGTATGATCTTCGATTATAGTAGAGCGATTGACAAGCAACTAACAATTGTATGATAGAAATTACATAGATGAAAATATCTAACCTATTATAATAATTTATTACAACACTCCCTTTAGACATGCATGGGTGAAAATTTCTAATCCACAATAATAATTTATTACAACACGCCCCTTTAAATATTTATATATTTACACTATACTCTTTTTATTTAACCAAGTCTTTCATATTGGGTTTTATTGACAAAAGCTTTTACCCAGGTAGTATTAACAATCCAACACCACTTAAGATTTGCCAAGTAATTGTATTATTACTAAGTAAGTGTATTTCTTTGAATTTACTGAGTAATTGTATTTATGTGCTTAAATTTTTATACCACTAATATTTTCCGTAACAAAATCAAATGCAATTAAATAATTATATTTCTTTGCTTAAGTTATGGTTCCATTGGTCTTTTTCTTAGCTCTTAACAAAATCAAATGTAATTGTATTATCAGAAAAGGAGGTTTTGTAATAAATTATTATAATAGGTTAGATATTTTTAACCATCCAATCTCCACCGTACAATTATAAGATGCCTATTGGATAAGGGGCATTTAAGAGACGGTGAGCTTTACTGTAATAGAGAGTATATCATACCCAAAGACAATGCCTCCCAACCAACCAAGGAGCGTCTGAGGTACGACAGGCTCTCTTCTATTATAAATACCCATCTCACCCCGACTGTTACCCTTTTCTGCCTTTATCTTGTCTCATCTTCTTTCTCCACTTCATTTGGTTTGCATTTTCAATTTCTCCTTTTGTATCACCGCCGCACTTCCTCTCTCACCCTACACCCTGCACGAACCTTCTCAAGTACCATTCCCACTTATATTTCTTATATTATTACATCAAAAATCTAAAAAATAAAATAGTAAAATCACTAATAATACTTATTTGTAATGCTAATAAAACGGCTTCACAATAGAAAACAAAATCTAATATCAATTAAACTAAAAAACACTAAAAATAACTTCTAAATAAAATAATAAAATAATTATTAAAAAATAACTTAAACTAAAATTACACCTAATTAATTTAAGAAATCAAACTCCCAAGTAAAAATCAAATAAAAAACCTAATTTACTCCTAATATGACCTATATCAATTATCATAATATAAGAAATGATCTTACACAGTAATTCTTAAACCCAACATTAGTCCCTTATTTATGCCAAGAATACCTAGAATAAATTATGTTTAATGAATGTAAATGACTCAGTAACTAAAGTAAAAACCTCCTTGGTGCTTCCTTGTTATTCCTGTCAGCCAACCGCACCACAAACAAGAACAAGCCCCTTTAACAATACAAAAGAAGCAACTCAAAGAATCAAAAGATTGATTATGGTTACATGCGAAAGTGTAGCCTATTGCATTGTCAATAATCCTACCATTCCAAAAATACCATACAATTTCTCATACAAATTTCTTCTCCTAACTGTATTATACCACCAAAAAAATATAAATCTAAACCCTTGAAAAATTGGATGAGATTAAAGCTATTGACTTCAATTACAAAATCACAAACTTCCAGAAAAATACTTTCTGAAATTTACAATGCATAAACAAATACTTCATATTTCCTTTTATCAAAATAAAAATCTAAAAACATTATAACAAAAATCTTAAATGAACCCAAAACAAATCCAGAAAACAAAACAAAATAGAACCGATTTTCCATAATCAAAATATGAGCTTAGAAAAGAACCATTGATTCTTCCACATCTTAAACCTCTCTTCAAACCTCTTCTTATTATCATCAGGGTGGTTGGCAATTAAATCAATACTATTTATCTATGCTAAGGTTTAGCAAAATTTTAAATGACGTCTTATGATTTTAAAAATCTTACAAACCTCTTCATCATCAATCAAAATAAAATATAGTTTTATTAACTTTTACTGAAGTAATTAAAATACGTTAAAATAATAACCTAAAAAAAAGCTTTAAAAATATAAATAAATGCAAAATAATCAAAATTTATTAACTAAGCAAATTTTTTTTAAAAAAAAAAAGCTTATCAAAGATGTCATTCATTATAGGGTGTATTGAATTTATATTAATTTTAAGGATTTTTTTCATTTTGTTTACATTTTAGGGTATTTCAATCACTTCAGTAAAATTTAATAATGCATATTAACTTTAACTGATAACAAGAGGATTTGTGTTTTTTTTTTGGAACCACAAGATATCACATAGAATTTCGATAAATTAAAGGACTGTTGCTTGAAAATCACCCTTGTATATTTATAGTTTAAGTGGAATATGTAAGTAGTCTCAAGGTAATTCTCTTTGAATTGCTTTTATGCATGCGCTATGTACTTGTTTGGCTTATCTTCTATGCAAATAATTAAGAAGAAAAAGTAAAATCCCAACTCCACATAAAATATACATTACCAATAATCGAGAGATGAATTGTCTTGACGCTTCTAATTGACATGAGTTTCTTGATTGTCTAAATCATAATATCGTAATGTGTTCCTATGATCGATGTGTTACGCAATGCAAAAGCGATACCATCCAAACCATCAAATGCACAACCACAAATTATGCTAGATAATTGAATATAATAGCAACTAAAGAGAAAACCAATCAACCAACAATGCAAAAATAGAACTAACATTAAGATTTAACGACGTTCAGTATTGTTACCTACGTCCTGGGGTACCGCTGAAGAAACCTTTCACTATCTTCAAAGAGAATTACAAATTTTTGGGCTGCAATACAAATACCACAACTATTGAGTCAAACTATAATTACCCAAATAGGTGAGTCAAACCGTAATTGCCCAAATAATTAGATAATACTACAAATACCCAAAAAAGGGGGAAAATAAATATTACAAACTTTAAGGTCTTTAATAAAAGGCCTTTAAACTATGAGGTCTTATATGAGACCTTACAAATATGGGGGTTGAAGGAGAATTTCAATGGAATATTTAAATGAAAAGACTGGGCTTTAATTTATAAGCCCAAGCCTTTCCAACACAATGACTCCTACTCCATGTGGGTTCCTTGCACACATATACAAATGATTAAAGAGTCAAAACTCTAACAATTCTCCACTTTGGTGATTTAGTCAATCCACCACAAGACTTTTCTTTTTTCCATATTTTCTATCATAGCTACTTCTGAGTCAAAGAAATCTTGTTTCTCCCTCTATCTCTACTGATCTCTATACCTAGTTTCTTCTTAGCTTCACCTAAATCTTTCATCTCAAACTCTTGATTCAATTGAGTCTTCAACTTCTTAATTTCTTTGACATTCATCGAAGCTATCAACATATCATCAACATATAATAGTAGATAAATGAAAGAACATTCACGTAGTCTCCGAAAATACACACGATTATCAAATTTGCTTTTTGTGTACCTCTGACCCATCATAAACCGATCAGATTGCTTGTACCACTGCCTTGGAGATTGCTTCAGACCATAAAGCGATCTTTTCAATTTGCACACCAAATTTTCCTTACCAGCAACTATAAATCCCTCTGGCTGAGTCATATAGATTTCCTCTTCCAAGTCACCACATAAAAATGCAGTTTTTGCATCAAGTTTAACTTGTTCCATATTCATTTGAGCTACCAAGGCCAACAAAATTGTAATGAAAGAATGTTTCACAATTGGAGAAAATACCTCATTATAGTCAATTCCTTCCATCTGAGCGTAGCCTTTAGCCACCAACCTTTACTTGTAGCGGACGTCATTCTTGTCAGGAAATCTACCTTTCTTTGTACATACCCATTTGCATCCAATTACCTTTTTACCCTTTCGTAGTTGAGCTAGCTCCCAAGTTTCATTTTTCTGAAGAGACTACATCTCTTGGCTCATTGTTGTCTTCCACTAATCAACTTCAGAACATCTGACTACCTCTTTACAAGTGGAAGGAATATCATCATCTACAATTAGAAGTGTATAGGCTACCATATCAACAAATTGACCATGTCTGCGAATCTTACGTCTTGGCCTATTAATTGTAATAGATTCTTGTTGCTGTTGAGGTTCCTGAGTAGAACCCTCTCCATCATCTCTCAAATCTCCTCTGTTACAAGAATACTCTCATCTATCTCAACAAATCTAACTGGGTTCAATGTTGTCATGTCAAGCTCCACCTGCTGCTGAGTATGCTCCACTTGCTATGGAATACCATTCACTTTTGTTTGGTTTTCTGATTTCTTCAACATTAAAGACTCATCAAATGTCACATCTCAGCTGGATACAATCTTTCTCGAACTAGGACACCAAAGACGATATCCTTTTACTCCTAAAGCAAACCCTAAGAAAATCACTTTTTTGGCTCTAGGATCCAACTTAGATTCTTTCACATGATAATATGCAGTGAAACCAAAACTATGTAAAGAATCATAATTAGAAATATGTTGTCCAGATCATACCTCTAATGGAGTTCTATCACCAATAACAGTTGAAGGTAGACTATTAATAACATGACACGCATATGTCACACCTCAGCCCAAAATTCCTTGCCCAACCCAGCATTAGACAACATACACCGAACTTTCTTCATGCGTTTTGCCGCCCTATTCTGTTATGGTGTACCTCTAATAGGTAAAATGACGTACAATATATTTATCTTGACACAATTTCAAAAATTGATCAATGCAATACTCACCACCATTATCTATCCTGAGATGCTTGATCTTCTTGCCAGTTGTGTCTCAATCATCTTTTTTCATTTAAGGAAAGCACTAAGTACATCATCTTTTGATTTCAAACAGTACATCGAAGTTCTTCTGGAAAAGTCATCAACAAAAGTAACAAAGTAATGCCTACCTCCCATAAATGCGGTTTTGATAGGTCCCCACACATCTGACTGAACACAATTAAGAATACCCTTAGTATTATGAATAGCGGTGTCAAATTTCACTCTCTTCTGCTTTCCCTGAACACAATGCTCACAAAAATCCAGCTTGCAAGTCTTTGCACCTTGCAATAAGCCTTGTTTCACTAAACTGAATAAGGCTTTCTCACCTGCATGTCCCAATCGCAAACGCCATAGTTTAGTGATCTCTGAATCTGTATCATTATCAAAAACCATAGCCATTGATCCAATAACTGTACTACCATTATACTAATACAAGTTATTCCTTCTAGTGCCTTTCAATACCACAAGAGATCCTAAAGTAACCCTCAGATACAATCTCGAATAGATACCGCATAGCCTTTAGATTCCACAGCTCCATAAGTGATGAGATTCTTTTTCAACTTCGGTACTTACCGAACATCTATTAAAACTCTAGTCAATCCATTATGATTCCTTAAACGGATCGAACCTATCCCAGCAGTATGGCAAATATCATCATTGGCCATATAAACAACTCCATAATCAATCTCTTCAAACTGAAAGAACCATTTTCGATGTGGACACATATGATAAGTACAATCCGAATCCATAATCCACTCATCAAAACTAGAAGTGGATGGGTGACCAACTAGACATATATCTGAATTACTATCATCCTTACGCTCAACAACACATACCTTAGAAACAGCATTGCCCTTATCTTTCTTTTTCAACTTTGGACAATCTTTCTTCCAATGCCCTTTCCCACGACAAAAGGCACACTTATCTTTTCCTAATATACCCCTCAACCAAGATTTTTCTCTTTTTCCTGGTTTCCTACTTTAACTACGCTCTCTCACTGTCAATGCATCTACTGACTAATCCCTATGTTCTCTTTGGTCTTTCTTATGAATTTCATAATTCAACAAAGCAAAACAAACTTCCTCAAAAGACGGTTTATCTTTCCCATGGATAAGAGTAATGCACAAATGATCTAATTCATCCGGAAGTGAGCCAATCAATAGCATAGCCTTACGTTCATCTTTGAAGGTTTCATCTAAGTTTAACAAATCAGCAATTAACTTATTAAACTCATCAATATGAGAATTGATGCTCCTACCTGGTTCCAATTGAAGACGGAACAATCTCTTCAATAGATACAACCGATTCTCACTGCTTTTCTTCATATATTTGTTTTCTAACGCCTTCCATAATTTGCTTATAAATGTCTCTTTTGTGAACGGATACTTATGTTCTCTACACAAACAAGAGCAAATCAACCCACAGGCTCTTATATTCAGCCTGTCCCAATCTGTTGCACTGATATCTTCTAGTTTTGTTTCTTTCAGAACAATATCCAAATCTAGTTTGATACAACTCGTCCAACACTTCACTCTGTCATAAGCCGAAATTATTTTGACTATCAAATTTTTCAACATCTATTTTTGCATTTGTCACAGTCATTGTCTTCTCCGATACAGTTGATGATAATGCCACCACTATCTCTCACAAATAAGCTGGATACACAAATCACCAATAACCAAGCTCCAAACAAACTATTATATTCAATAACTAGCAATCCAAATTCAACAGCCCAGAATAGTAATAAGTGCTTCAATGAAATAGCCACTCATTACCCAAAACCTTAGGCTCTGATACCAATTGTTGTGCAATGTAGAAGCGATACTATCAAAACAACCAAATGCACAACCATAAACTATGTCAGATAATTGAATATAAAAGCAACTAAAGAGGCAACAAATCAACCAACAATGTAGAAATAGAAAGAACACCAAGATTTAATAAGGTTCGATATTGTTACTTACATCCTCGGGCACCGCTAAAGAAACATTTCACTATCTTCAAAGAGAATTACACTTAGGCCACAACACAAATACTACAACTATTGGGCCAAACTACTATTACCCAAATAGTTGAGTCAAACCGTAATTACCCAAAAATTGGGTAATACTGCTAAAACCCAAAAAGGGAGAAAAACAAATATTACAAACTTCAAGATCCTTAATGAAAGGCCTTTAAACTATGAGGTCTTATATAAGACCTTACAAATATAGGAGATGAAGGAGAATTTCAATGGGACACTTAAATGAGAAGACTTGACTTTAATTTATAAGCCGAAGCCTCTCCAACACAATTGCTCTCACTCCATGTGGGATCCTTGCACACATATAGAAATGGCTAAAGAGTTAAAACTCCAACACGATAAACTGTTTATGACATTTCTCATGTGATTCTTGGTCTCTATATGCATAAGTTTCGAAAGCACGCATGTTGTTCAATTTTTTTTCTTTTTAATTAACTTGATTCCTAGTTAGAAATTGTTAGCGAATGATTAAAAATAAATATAAACATTTAGGTTACATTAACTAAGTAAACATGTACCGTTGGCTAAATAAGGGTGTCCTCGAGATTACAATGATTCGGGTCTTTTGCCAATCTTTTATATATACTGGTGGGATTTTTATCACAAAGTTTGACACAAATTGTTAATCAAATTTTTAATAATTATTTTTACATAGTTTAATAGTTACAGTATTTGATAAGTTATTATCATTAAATAATTTTTTTTATTTTAAATCTCAACCATTAATTCAAATAAGATAAATGACTAAAAATATACATTTAAATTATTAAATAAGAAATCTTATCTTATATTTAACAATTAGAAAATAGGCGATAATAAATCTTTCTATGTTCAATGGATGGCATCCCCGTCGCATTGGTTCAATTGGCAAAACTTGATGCTCAAGGCGTGTGGACACACAGTCTTGGGTTCATAATCTCGGGACCTAGCATTAGAACGCATGTAGCATCCTCGCGGAATAGTTAGGGAGGGCCCGAACCGAAGAACATTAAAAAAAAAAAAAAAAAAAAAAAGGTGGCACCACTTTAGGTGTGGGGGGCTCTGGCTGCTCAAGTCTAAATTCTAAATTCTAATATCTGAATATTCCTTTCCCACCCACAGCCCAAACCTAAACTAATATAACAATCAAGTATCATGTTTCACCCTTCATATCCATCACATTTACAAATTACAAAGTGAACAATTCTTGATCTACAACTCATTTATAACCAACTTTGTGAAAATTACCCTTACAACTTGAAGAGTTAAATATAAATAAAAATTAGCTAGTTAAACTTCTAACTAATTGTTGTCATAATTTATATTCTGTCTTTTGACAATCCTTTACTTTGTAAATCTCTTTTTTTTTTTCTACTTTTACTATATTTTGATACTAGATCACCATGATAATTTAATTCTTTTATGATTCATTTATTAGATTTTGTGACTTAATTGAAGGATAAACAATTATATTTTTGCGGACCTCATTTAACAAATTGTCATCCCAATAATATAATTTCAAGTTTCAATATCCGAATTAAATATATCTAACACCACAATTTCTTAAAGTATAAATTACTAATTTTTTTTTTAAATGATGACCATCAAACGGGGAAAAGGAAACCTGCAAAAGAATCTTTTTTTTAACAGGAAATAAAGATGACAATATAATAATATAATTTCAAGTTTCAATATTAAAATTAAATATATCTAACATCACAATTTCTTAAAGCATAAATTACTTTTTTTTTAAATGATAACTATCTAAAGGGGAAAAAGAAAACCTGCAAAAGAATTTTTTTTTTTTTTAACCAGGAAATAAAGATGACAATATAATAATATAATTTCAAGTTTCAGTATTAAAATTAAATATATCTAACATCACAATTCCTTAAAGTATAAATTACTATTTTTTTTTTAAATGATAACCATCAAAAGGGGAAAAGAAAACCTGCAAAAGATTTTTTTTTTTTTACAGGAAATAAAGTTGGCAACAATCAAAAGTTAAAAATAACTTTAAATACAATAGTAAGAAACATACCCAAAAAAAAAATGTATATACTTTGAGATTAATTACAACAAGATTCCTTATATTTCAAAAATTCGCAAAAAAAAATTAAAAGTTAACTATAGACTCCAGCCAAACCCACCCTATCCAGCACAAGCCCAAAGCTGACGGGACAAATTACCATCCATAATTAAACCCTGATCACAGTATAAAATTATCATATAAGATTTGATTCGATTGTAATTCTTAAACCCAACATTATTCCCTGATAACAACTTAATTGTTGCCTTATTCATGTTCATTTGCGTTTAGGTATAAAATTTTCTCGGACAATACAAGTTCTGCTCATACAATATTCCTACTTTTAGTCGGAATGTGAAGCATTTTGTTGATCATCAGATAAATATTGACCGAAATTGTCACAACCTAACTGAGCACTGTAGAAATATAAGAACACAACCAACAGTCCAAGCATTGGACCAAAATCATGCCCCTTTCACAATACAAAAGCAGCTCAAAGAATCAAAAGATTGATTATGGTTACATGAGAAAGGGTAGCCTATTGCATTATCCATAATCCTACCGTTCCAAAAATATCATACAATTTCTCACAAAAATTTCTTCTCCAAAACGTATTATACCCAAAAAAATTATAAATCTAATCCCTTGGAAAATTGGATAAAATTAAAGCTATTGACTTCAATTGCAAAATCATAACAGCTAACTAACAATTGCAGATCAAATACTTTCTCAAATTTCTAATGCGTAAATAAATACTCCATATTTCCTTGTATCAAAATAAAATTTAAAAACATTGTAACAAAAATCTTAACTGAACCAAAAACAAATCCCAGAAAACAAAACAAAACATAATCAAAATCTGAGCTTAGAAAAGAACCATCGATTCTTCCCCGTCTTAAACCTCTCTTCGAACCTCTTCTTCGTCTCCTTGGCCGCTGTCACCTTCTTGTCTTTCGTCTGCAGCACGTCGGCGGACACCACGTCCTTCAAGTCCACGTCGAGCGTGTACCTGGTGGGCATCATGTGGCTGTAGTTCACCAGCTTGATGAAGGCCTTCACACGTGACTTCTTGGCGGTCTTCTTGCTCGAGTCCTTGCGTATGACCTTGGCAGGGTACTTGGAGATGCCGGCAACCAAGCAATGGCCGTAGGGACGGTCACGCGTGCCGTCGTCGAAGGACTTGACGATCACCGCCTTGCGGCCGGCGTAGCGGCCTTGCAGGAGGACGACTGCCTTGTTGGGCTTCAAGAACTTCACCATCTTTCCTAACTTAACAGCAGCTGCCTCCTCCCTGCTGTGGGCTTCGCTGCTGATGCTAGGGTTTTGTGGGACAACCATTTTTTCCTTTTATATGGGAAACTTTTACGAATTTACAGACTTAACCCTATTGTTTTAGGTGACTGATTAAAAACCAAAAATGGCAAAAATTAATATATATATATATATATATATATTAACAAAGTTATAGTAAAATCTTAAATTTGTTTTAATTCCTAAACTCTTAAATTTTTTTTTATTTTCGAGCTAAATTCAGCTAAAAATTCCAATTTACCATCAGTTGAAAAATTGTTTAGGTTGACATTATATTTTGATATAAAATTAGGACTCTTCATTTATTGTGATTCAATCACTATGGAAAAAAAGGTTAAAAAACTAGTTATTTGTTATTATGAATAATTATTTTTATAAATAAAAATTTAAATCTTTTTTAAAAATACTTTTGAAAAATGTTTAAAATACCCAAAAAAAGAAGAAAGAAAGTTGCAGATTCCCTTTATTTGGCAAAAGATCAACTGACCCTTAGACTTCCCTAAACTACGGGGTTGACTACAGTGCACCTGCTGTATCATACAGCAGGTGCTTTAAATTTTGAAGCAAAAGTTGTAATTACAACTTTTGCTTCAAAGTAAAACAAGTGACCCTTAGACTTCCCTAAACTACACTCAACCCCTAACCGTTAATGATTTTAGTTAAGATTAACCAATAATATTTTAATATCATTTACCCTTAAATCTTTTAGAATTTTTACAAAATGAAAGGAATTGAACTTAGACTTTTTTATTTCTCATTTGACTAACAAGTTAATTAGATATGTGATGAACAATATATATATATATATATATATATATATATATAAACTAGTATTAATAAATTAAAAAGAGAAAAACAAGATTAGTAGCTCCACCCTTCTCATATCTCCATAATTTTCCAGATTTTAAACATCAATCACCATATATTGAACCAATTCTTCTTTAAAATCTTTTCATCCATCCCAAAACTATTTAAGGCAACTAATACACAATAATATTGACTACTAAATCTTGAGTGATCAAAGCCATGGCTTCAATATCCAATACATTGCTCTCTTCAAACATCAACACGTCTTCAAACCCAGCAACACAAGTCGACCCACCTATGCATCTACAAACCTCATCAAACCCAAACTCAACTAGTTCTTCTAACTCTACATGCTGTCTAATGCTATTGCTAATAACAATCACTGAAACTCTAAGATTATAATTAGTTGCTTTCTTTGATGCGAGAAAATCATATTTTTCTTGTTTAACAGTGATATCCATGTGTGGTTGAGAGTTTTTGAAGATCGAGAAAGCGAGAGAAAATTTAAAAAACTCTTTTTTAAGTATTCATAGGTTGATTGGGATGGAATTGTACGGATTCCATAGAAGATGGCAAAAAACATATAAAAGTTTTGAGTTTTATATTAATTTTAATCGATATTTTTATATTTTAAAAAGTGGGGGGATACGAATGAGAAAATAAAAGGGGTAGGCTGATATTCCCCCTTTTTAAAAATACTTAATAAAAAAAATCTGGCGACAAGACAAGCGATTAGTCTAGCCCAGCCCAACACAAGAAGACGACATGACGTCCAGCTTAAAGCTTAGTACAACAGTGAATATCTTTCATGGCATCTTTCTTCTAATCTATAAACTCTTTTAAGGCTTGAGTTCCATAAGCTGTCACTTATCTGAACCAGCAATGGCAACCTATACTACTCTATCTATCTCCGGCGCCGGCGTCGGAACCCGACTCTCCGGTGATCTGCATAAACTGGTTCGTGCTGAGCACAAGCTCTCCACCAAACCCAGAAAGCATTGCTTTAATGGAAAGCAATTGTTCTTATGGCAAAAACCCAGAAGCAGAAACTTGAGGAATTTCAATGCAAGGGACTTGCCTTTGCATTTTGCTTACGGAAAAGATGCTGAAGATAGCTCTCTCTCGGTAGACTACTTCTGTTTCTATTTATATTTCTAACTCTTTTCTGTAACGGTATCTGTTTCTTCAGTAAAATACTGAGCTCATTTCTTTGTTTTGGTTTAAGTTTATCTTTGCTATGCTGTGCTGAAGAATCTGTAGAAAAGGAAAGAATTTGACTATCATATCTTCTGTTTTGTTTTGAGCTTTTATTTTTAGAAGGCAGAACTCAATCGAATCAAATGGTTGTTTTAGCATTGGCTTTTTTTTAAAATACATATATATTTAACTTCAGTTGAAAATTTATGAAAATTCTAAGTCAATTATATGTGAAATACTTGATAATACTTGATAAAAGTTGGAAGTTGTTTTTATATGTGTAAGAGAAACTGAGAGGAGGAAATGAATGTCCATTTTCTTAAATTGAGTTCTAATTTTGTTTGAAAGAATTCACTAATACTTGGAAGGGAACGGTCCATGTGTTATAAGTCCAGTTACTAAGTCGTTACTTAAGAATGAGGACTCAATTGGGTCATTGTATTCCATCACGCTTTCAAAATTGATGTCTACATTGGCCCATATTTCCCAGCTAGATGACTTTATAGATCCTGCACATTGCTAGGTTGCAGCCCTCTCTAGGTCTCCCTATCCGCATCGAGGGCCTCCCACATGGTACCTGCTCTGATACCAAGTTTTACACAAATTAGGGTAGAAATCACCCTAAACAGGGGCTTAAGGAAGATTGCTCATTTTTTTAAAAGCTCAATTACTAAGTCTTCACCTAGCAATGTAGGGCTTAATGACCCTACACTTAACAATTAGTATTGTAGGCACCATGAGGGGCGAGTTCTTGTAATGTAATGACCCAAATGAGTCAGTCCCACATTACTAAGTTTCCAAGTTTGTTTGTTTGTTTGTTTTTTATTTTGGGGTGCGTTCTACCCAAATGGGTTGTAACAAATTTCCTCAGGCCTGAATGATTTGGAAATCTTGTGACATGATCTTATAATTAATTTGCATCGTTTTAAGTATTTATGTCAATGATTTCTCAGTTCCAGTTATTGAATAATTATAAGATGTGTTCAGTGTTTGTATTGCACCAAGAAATGATGTATCGAATAGGGAAACCTTTCATATAGCTGCAGCTGAAATAGTATTTTACAATAGTAAAATCTGTTGCATTAACCCATTTATATTTGTTTTTCAGTTTTGCAAAAATTGTTTATAGCGTGAGAGAACTAGTCAATGAGGGAAGGTTGTCTCAGAGGATTCCAATCCTGAGGATTCAAGAATTACGTAGTCTTTTTGTTGGGTACTAGGTTGTGTTTTTGAGTTGAAACTAACACATATAATTGCTAAGAAAATTTAAGAAACAATGTATAAAGATTGGAATATTGCTGCTTGTGTTGGTTCGTATTCGTATGTGAGGGCTTTGGGGTACCATCAAGGGAATGGGCCTTATGAGAAGATTTTGGTTCTGGATTGAATCTGCATTACCATTTAAACAATGAGTTTACTTTTGTAATCTAAACAATGGGTTTACTGTCTTAGGAAGTAGGGACTAGATTTGACATTTTAGATTGTATTTCAAACTTTGTTGATTTTGTGAAGTTTAAAATTTTCATTATTTGTCTGTCACTCAGTCTAAACCCTAACATACAAATCTGTTGTCTGTGTTTGTCCGAGTGCTGCATCTGACAAGTGTGATATGTATTGCAGGATGTAAGTGAAGACACCGATGAAATGTTTGATGAATTGTTTAAGAAATATGGAAAAGTTGTATTCAGGAGAAATGACCAAAAGACTCCAAGTGCTGAAGTTGATGATGATGCTGAAAGTTTATCATGTAAGTCATCTTGCAATAAATTCAACTTACTTTTCAGTGGTATAAATATGCATGAAGAAGGAGGTCCAATTTGTGCAGGCTTGATAAGTAGGCAACTAATGGCAATGTGGTAGTTGCAATTTTATCTGCCAGCTATATAAGCTGATGAAATTATGAGATTAAGTTTTGAAGTGTTTGATATGAACAACAAAAATATAAAACAAAGAGGGGGGCAAAAAAAAAAAAAGAAAAAACCCGTGTGCTTTACCATTTTTGTGGAATTGGGACATGTCATCTGTGGCTTCCACCTCAGTTTGGTTTGTGGTATTATATTTTTTTTTTATTTGCTGCCTCCTTGGTGTGCAGCTGATGTGTATCAAGTTAGTGGAATTTTTCTTGAGAAAATTTCATTTACCGACTTTTGACCTACTGTTAGGCAGAAAGTGAGTTTTGGAAATTCATCAATTACGTCCCTAACATTTCTAAAAGTCCACAAAGACTACCTCTGCTAATAGAACCTGTAAAATTGTTAAATAACAAGGAACGTGTTAAAAATGGGGAAAACCTTCTCTTCTCTTGATCTCTTCTCGATACCACCACGAAGAACAAATTTCAATAGCAACGCCAGCCCACCACCAGGCAAAGGTCTAAAATGCTGAATCTTAATATCTGCAAATATATTCTCCAATTCCTAAAACATTCACTATTACAACTCAAAATAAAAATAAATAGGTAAATTTTTTCTTATCATTGTCACCAATTTGGTCACCATGTGCTGCGGTGGTTCGTTGGGTGTTAGGTCATAAGTTGAGCATGGAGTGGCTGTGCCCCAGCGAGAATGCCATGGCCAACCACATTTGACACACCACCACTGCATCAACTGGTCAATCCATCTCTGCCACATTGATATTAACCTACCAACAACAACCACACCAGAGTGCCTGGCCCATCCCATGCACCATTGCCAACAACCACCATCCTGCAAGCCAACAAATTAACCACCATCTCACTCTCGCCAAGCCAGCAAATGCACCACCACAGAAAATTGAGACTTGTAATTTTTAAGGTTTATATTGATTTGGGATTTGAAATTAGTAACAGGAACAAACCATGAACCCAAGATCTTGAACTCAATGAAGTTCATTTTTTCCTTTGGCCGTAATTAAGTATGGTTAAAAGTTATACATCAACTGACAGTTTCCTGCCATCCCTGTAGTTGCTGTAGCAATGGCCAGGGTTGCAAGTGATGTTAAGGCTGCAGATATAAAGGTTCTCTTTGTGAAGCCTCTTGTGTATTGGACTCGGTTTTTTATCATTGCAACTGCATTTTCTCGCCCTCAGATTGATGCGATTGGGTATATCAACTTCAACTTAATGATCTTTACTCTTAGTTGGAACTGTGTATTGTCAGACTTGCAGCATTGCCTGAACTGGAAATTTTTGTTTCAACATATAGGTCCAGAATAAGAGATCTAGCTGAAGAGAAATATGGAAGGGTTCCCTCTGGTGACTCAAAACCCAATTCGTGGACTCTCTTGGATTTTGGTGAGTGATCTTACATGATAATAAAACAACTCAACAATTATGGAGTTAGAAAGAAGTGCACTTGAACCAGATATTTTGATCTTGATAAAAAAAATATATTATGTAGTTTCATATAGCATGACCTGCATTGACTTTGTGCATCCCTATCTTTTTCAATTATTAAACCATGATAGCTTTATAGCTTCACTTATGGTTTTTTCAATTGTTCATCTGGAAGCTTGATAGACCAGGTTCATGAGATTGCAGCCTAAACTTAAGATTTAAGCTTAGAGATATGTCTCTGAAGACTCACTTGCTTTCAATGGTAGACATTAGATCTTTTAACTTGATTAGTAAATTCCTGCTAAATTGAACAGAATTATGATCAGATATAGCAACACTACAACGTCTTACATTATAAGATCCTTTTTCAGATTTTCAGACTTTTCAGTTCAGCATGCTAAGAAGACCGATTTATGTTGACTTTTGTCTTAATTTCAGGTGACGTGGTTATACACATATTTCTTCCACAACAGAGAGTTTTCTACAACTTGGAAGAGTTCTATGGAAATGCAACACCCATTGAGCTGCCCTTTGAAAACCTACCCCCATTTGAGAGTTGAAATATATCAAAAGCTTATGCTGATTGATGCAGTTTTGGCCAGCTTTCAAGAGGGCAGATTATGCATCTGTTCATTTTGGTTTGCTCAACGTTATCGTCTCATCAAACCTTGCTGAGAAGCAAATCTGCATTTCTGGGGCGTGTACTTCTTGCTTGAGATGTTCATTTACTAATCAGCAATGAGCCATAAGATTAGCAGCATTGTCGTCATATATCAGTAGTTCTGTTCTTGTAGAGTGGGGGACTGAATATTAAGGGGCTTGTAAATGTAATAGGGCACAGCACAGCAGTATTTGCCAGATTTGACTGCTTAATCAGAGCAATGAACAGAGTATGAGAGAAAGTGTTAGGTAGTCACTTTTTAGTGTAATATGAATCTTGTTATTGAATGTTGGGCCTTGAGAGAATGAAGGATAGCTCAAGATGGAGCATCTCATGGCCCTCGTGGGCATCGAAACTCAAACAGATGCCTCAGGGAGATTTCATGGTAGCCTCTTGTAAGAAACTAAACAAATTTTGTTTTTACTCGGGCTGCTATGATATAGATCTCGTAACATTATGAAAGTGATATTTTTGTAATGAAAATCGTCACATTTATTAATATGAAAAATACCACACGTCATAATTTAATTTATTTTTACTTGCGGCTAAATATAACTTTCATAGCATGACATTTCATATTATAGAGTGATTTTGGCATTAAAAAGGAAAGAGAGAGAGTTCCTGTTAGGGTAGAAAATATTGTAAGCCTTTATATCTCCTTCATAATGAACTCTCTGAGTTTGGTACTAATTATGGGGCATGATCCCTTCTAATCAAATGTCTTCTATCCAATTCAAAGCAGAAATTGTGAATCCAATCAGTAGAAACAGATATGCTAGATAAATCACCTCCTTTTGAAAAAGAAAAGGTGAGAAAACTTGGGAACCTGCACGAAGTTACAGAACTCTCGAGCTTGCTTTAGTAGAGAAGGTAATATAATCGATATGAGATCATTTACTCATAACACCCATCTTAAAAATTTTATAAAATTTATTACTTTGTACAACTTCAGAAATCAGAATGCTAAAACTAGCCCCGACTCATTGTTTCTTTATATTTAGAGAAAATTTCACTGGTGATCCCGGGGTTCAACGAAATGACATAAATGACCCCCAATTTTCGAAAATGGCCTCAAAAAACCCTCCATTTAAATGGTTTCTGTTAAAAATAGATTATTGATCTTGAAATGACTTCCATACCCTTTAAATATTTCTATTTAACAAAATCATGTATTCAATTTACGTAATTACGTATATATATTTCATTAATTAACCAAAAAAATTTATAAAAGCCTCTCCTCTCATTCACTGATCACATTCTCCGAAACTTCGTCGTTTTCGTCATTCGATGGAAGCTCTTTTTTCTCCTACCATCAGTCACATGATATAAGAAGTGATCTCCATTATTCTTAATACTAACTTCTCACATCTGCAGCAGGCTTTTTCTTTATTAAGTTAAACAGACATTTTTCTTGTTTTCTATCTAAATTGAATCAGTTTTCTTATTGGAGATGTTTTCATAAGACTCGAAAAAAATAAGGTAAAACCATTTTAAGCACTGGATAGCCTTGTAAGTACTAAACACTATACGAGCTACAATGGGAGCTAAGAGGCGTATGGTTTAGTAATCAAATCCACAAAAGTCCTACTAGTATTTTATTTTTTTCTCCATCTGAAATAATAACCTCTAAAGCAATAAATTAAAAGAGAGAAAAGATGAACAAGAAAATTAAACGAGCTTTCCTGAACACTGTCTATTTACAATCTATTAGTGGTTTACAGACAACTGCTATGATTGCAAAATGTAATTTGGAAAGTGGATACCGAAGCAGCAACACATTAAGAGGCAACTTTTGATACCAGCAAAGCAGCGATGGCCACATAACAGAAACTGTAAGTAGTCAGATGATTTATAATTTCCAGCATACCACGCAGAAACAAGCTGATCAAAAGTGGCCTCATATCAGAAATTGCGCATATCCATTTCCTGCAGTCGCAAGGACGCACACACAATCAAAATAGCAACCAAAGGCAAGGAAGAAAAAGCAAAAATAAGAAATAAGTTACAAAAAGAAACAGGGAAAAGAAAGAAAGATAAAATGCAAACTGTAAGGCCACAGTTCTAAGGAATAAACAGAATATAACCCCACAAGTTGTAAATTTTATCAAACAAACAAAAAGGTCAGGCTTTTGTAACTTTTTTTACTTAAAATCCTTGACACTCGTTTATGAACCTTGATTTATTAAAATCAAATGGCTATGAGAGGAAAGTTAAAAAGTAGTAGTTTTAATGCCAACTCATAAACTTCATAACCATTAGATTGCCAAAAGGTTGAAAACAAAAATGCATTATGAGATCTACTCATCTTTCGTCCATTCAAAGTACAAACCAAAGTACAAAATTGAATAACTAGCAGCCTCTGTGTGCATAAATAAACAATCACTTGCACAGGCATTTTCAGATATTGTATATGGACTTGTATTACAATGCTAAAACATTAGGTATACCATGCCTTGATGAAATGTCCACATTAATTCTTCACTTCAAGATTCTAAAATGAGATGGTCTTCTCCCAGGTGATAAATGATATAAACATTTTGATAATCACAGCTTCCATTTGATTTTGTCGCAACAGTACGCATTTCCTTTTTTCTAAATCAATCTTAATGAAGCAACTTGATTGGCAAAAATAAAGCATACAAACAATATCAGAGATTCAAAATGATTAGCTAGACAACAAGTAGTTCATGGGATTATTGTGCAGTGGTTGCATTTGAGAAACATGATAAATATGAAATATATAGTATATCAGATGCATGGTCATGCAAATTTAAAAATTGAACAAGAGAATTACAATTACAGTTAGCTGAGTGTTGACTGGCCTGCCCAGGTTCAGATGGAATTAGCTCCATATCATGAGTGGCCGTCCAACCAGGTTCATAAGCTTCAAGAAAACTAATCTTTGCCTTATTTGGTAGATCATGTGGATGAACAAATGGCACTCCTGCTGGCCACTTGATCTCCATTCTTATGTTGGCACATGGGCTATCAAGTGAATGAATGTGGTTCTCACACTCCCTGAGGTTACAGAATCGGAGCTTCATGCCCTTCTTATCTGCTATGTCCTGCACCCTCTCCTTCAGAACTCTCTGTGCCTCGAGACGTAACCTCTTGGAAGGTGGCAGAGGTTTGCATCTTGAATTATTCTTCCTCCTCCTCAACTGTGGCTTCATAGATCCTGTACCAGCATTTCATCGATCCAAGGACCTGCTGTTAAAAGCTTCTCACTAAGAACTACTCCAAGAAAAGAGAAACAACAACAATCCATCATAAAGATGGTCCAACAAGAATAAAACACCAAAACAAGTTACAAGGACTATAATTCAAAAGACTTCACTTCTGGAAGCCAACAGATGCTACTACTAATAGTAACTTTTTCCTTCTTACCGTGGCCACTATGACTAAGGCAGATGATTCTAAGAGAGGAATAGAAGTTTCTCAGGGAGGGTGTAGTAATTTAGGCAAACTTCATTTGGTGTAGTATAATTTGTTCTAATTAATTGCTTCTCATCACAACTAAGATTAAACTTTACGAGAAGATACTTATGTGGGCAAAACTTTTGCAACACAAAATAAAGAGCCCAATTAGAAAAATAAGGAGAATCAACAACAGCAATATTCATTAACAAAATAAGGTTATCCAATGGTTCATAGAAAATTTACGAGAAGATGTCTCTAATTAAATAACCAAAAGGCAGATATTACATTCTGCTTACCATCTGGGGCTGTAGGGAAACTGAAACTCTGAAAGCTTTGCCTGTTAAAGAGCTGGTCTGTGGGATGAGATCTCTGCATGAAGTCATCGACTGGTATGGGAAGCTGGAACTGAGCTTCAACCCCGTGACCAGCTGCTCTCATCTCTGAACAACTGAGGCTGCTCATTGATTTAGGCATGAGTTTGAATGCCAGAGAAAATCGTCCATACATGCTACCCTGAATGTTATTGATCTCTGTTCTGTGCAGAGCAGGGTTGATATAACCGGCAGTTGCCTGATAGAGAGCAAGCCCAGGGTAAACGACAGCTTCCTGTGGACCAAGATCCCCATCCACTAGAACCCACCGACCCTGAAAGTCTCTCACATGTAAACCTGCCTTATCTGATTTAACAATAGAGACAAGGCTTTTGTCAACATGATGGTCATGATCAGGATACATAACCAACTGACCATCTTCTTGAGTAGTTATATTATGGTGTTGTGCTCCCTGAAACGATGGCCTTGCATGACAGCAAACAGACAATACCGAAGATGATATCTCCCTACTTCTCAAAGGAACATTATCAAGTACTTCAGTGAAAGGAGAGCTGCGCAAGTTCAAATAAAAGCTGATTGCATCCAGTATATCTCGAGCTGTCTTACCAAGCAGAGCAAATAGATCTGGCAAACCAGCTGGAGGGAATTCTAATGAATTGCTGGGTTCTGAAGGAGTGATACCAGGTCTATAATCATAAGTTTCATGCCACTGTTGAGGATCAGCATAGTAACCCGATGTCTTACACCACTCACGAGTATCATTTGTGTGAATCATTTCTGCAGCTGGGTATGATGGCCGTTGATGAAAGTAAAGACGGGCAGATTCTAAACAAGATCTCAAGAGAGGTCCATCGCTAGCCGGAAACTGAATGATGGCAGCAGAATACTGAGCAAATGATTGTGATAAAGTCGAGACCGAAAGCTTGTAAGAATCAGAAGGAAGGCCTTCAGAGGGTACTAGATCTGTGAGCTTCACACGACCCAGAGATGGCAGGCCATTGCCCGCCATGAAAATTGTTCACCACGCCAGCCAACTGAGTTCAAAAAGATAGTAAGCACCCACCCTACACAAATGAAAATTAGAGGCAGTCAAGAGACCAAAAAAAATGCCAGTAGCATCTACACATCAAAATTCACATATCCAACTACCCAGCATTACCCACATTCAATTGATTAGTGTGAATTACCAAAAGCAGTCATTCAGATAAAAACCTAATATTACAGATACAGTAAAAATGCCAATAACCTAGCAAAATTTTCCCAATTCCCAGCTCCGGGCATTACAATTACCAAATAAAACAATACTAAAGCGATCTTCAAAAAAAAAAAAAAAAAGATCTTTTTTCCCCACATTTCTTTTCTAGTTAATTACTTCTAATTACCAGTACAGAAACCTACACTAACAACATTGATTATAAAATTAAAAAAAAATTAGAAAAGCCCTAACCTTACACGTCAAAACCAACATCTTCAATTCAAAACACGTTTGCAGTAATTCTAGGTCAAAAATAAAAATAAAAAGGGCATGCTTGATCCCTCTGTTAAAACACAAATAAGCAAAGCCTTCACAGACTTTTTAACTTTCTTTTTTCTTACTTCAACACAATCAATGCAATTCATCCAACAATTATGGAAGAGCATGATTGAATGGTTTTTGAAGTAGCTCATTGAATTAAATATGAAATTAGGAAGAAAGAGAGCTGACCTTTATCAGAAAGTAAAAGAATAATCTATCGAAGAAGAGGAAATCTGAAAATTAGGGTTTGGCAGAGAGTGAAAAAGGAGGAGAGGAGTACTGCTGACAGGTGCAGGGATTCTCTCCGGTTTTTCTCTACAGTACTGTCCAGTTTACGCCTTTGTTTGCCACGTAACTCCACTATTGTCAGGGGATCTAATCAAATTAAAGCCTTAAAAAGTATTGTTTGTATCAAATGTGAGGAGATATTTTGAAAAATACTAGGTTTACTATATATATCTTTCTTACTCAACCAATCTGTCAAATCAACCGTCCATCAGAAGGACTTTACAGAAGCGAGTATTGATTCATTTGCTTTCGTTTGTTAGGAAAAAAATTAATTTTTTTTTTAAATTCTCGTAAATTTAGCCTTTTACGTACTGTCATATGAATTTGGTGATATATCCAAACAACTAATTTATATAGTTTAACATGATAAATATTATCAAAAAATAAATGATAATAATAAATTATTTAATAATCATTCATCTAATAAAATTGTATTATATAAAGTTGATTATGTATATTTGTTATATATATAATCATTATTTAAAAGAGTGTAAAATTACGATAATAATATGATTTGATACACAGATTTTCTTACTAATTCATAATTATAATTTTAAAAGAGAATTAAATTGACTTTAAACTAACCTAAAAAATAACCTTTATTTTTTCTATTCTATACGATATCATCCTCCTCTTTCTCCTGCGGTTTTCTTTTTCTATATTTTTTTAAAGATCTTAATTTAAAAATTGAAGGTACATAATAATAATAATAATAATATAAGAGTTTGTAACCATTTCGAATTAATTAACTAATTACTTGCTAGTACCTAGACCCAATAATTATTCCTCCCTAAAAAGTAACTTATAAAAATATATTAAACTTACAACATTCATACAATATATATTCTACAACATAACACACAACTTACATAAACAAAATTCACTTAAAGAAGAAAAATTTAAAAATGAATAAAGAAAATTATATCTCTAATAAGATTTTATCACTTAGGTATGTTGAATATTATAAATCTAATATTGTAGTATCAATTTTAATATTATTAAAATAACTGTCAATTTTAATATTATTAAAACTTGTGAATGATTTAAGAGATGACGATGCAGTCAATTAAAATTTAATAGATTAACGTTTTATTACATTTAAATGCAATTAAAGTAATAATTTTAAATTAAAATAAATAAATAAGTAATATTTTATAAATTATTTTAATTAGTGAATAATTGAGGTCATGAATTTTATTTGTTATTTTCATTAAATAAAATATTATACTATTTAATTACCCTTTTTTAGGAATAATCCTATTTGCCCCTAAGATTTGATTATTGACTATATCATCTCTCACATTTCAGAAATCAAATTTGCCCCCTTGATTTGGCCGTCAAATGATTTCGTCTCTCACCGGCGTTAAATTTAACCGAAAATTAACGATACGAGGGCAAAATTATAATCATATTAACATGAATTTTCACACGTCACCGTATAAGCATGTAATCAGCATATAAGCATGATTAATCTAATAAACCATGATTATAAAAAGAAAAAAAAATAAAAAATTTAACTGTCATTACTTTAAATTACAAACACAATTTAATCAAATCCCCAAGAAATCATCACTAATTTACCGAGAAAAAAACCCAAAAAAAACCCTACAGCAATATCGCCGTCAAACTGAACACCTGCATCTACGCACCACATCACCGATTCATCATAACCACCATCTCCAGCACATAAACCACAATCCCAAACCCAAACCCATTGGAAATTGGATACACCACCTTAGAAAATAACCCAAGCCTATATTTTCCTTAACCTAATTAATCAGCCCCGCGAGAGAATGGTGATGGAGATGTATTGCGGCCTTATCCTGTTCACCAACTCCCTCTGGAAAGATTTTTATCGAAAGTCTTGGCCTTGACAAAAATCTCCAACGCAAGTCCACATTATCACAGTCTACCATTTGTGCTTTAGAGGATTGCCGTTTTCTAGCTGGTCTCATTCTTATATTCGACTAAAAAAAGCCACTCAACTGAGCATAAGAAATCTATTTGACTTTGACCTCCTGGTTAAGCTAAGCATACATTTCCAAAGTAAACCAAGGCAATGTCAAAGAAAATCCTCCCATCAAATAACGAAA
Source organism: Boswellia sacra (assembly GCA_013180625.2). Lineage (NCBI taxonomy): Eukaryota > Viridiplantae > Streptophyta > Magnoliopsida > Sapindales > Burseraceae > Boswellia > Boswellia sacra. The sequence goes on along the minus strand of SNVD02008394.1, from coordinate 243,093 downwards.
AACAAACCGCAATTTTGTACCACAAAGTAAAGAAACCCAGTAAAGTAGCATATCAGTTACCTTCCGCTTTGAAGAAGCTCGATAGCGTGATTCTAGACCGAGATTCGGATCATTTTCGGTTACAAAACCCTGAATTTGGGGTAGCTACCGAAAGCAACAACGTGGTGGTCGAAAAATGGAGGGACAATCAAGGTCCAGTTGAGAATAGCCACCATTATAATTGCATTTTTTAATTCTTGAATTTGGTTGCTGAAGCCACTGTGGGGAGCGTAAAAGAGGAATGTTTGGTCTGGGTATGGGAGTTTGGTGGCTTTGCATCGCGGGAACTTGGGATTGAGGGAAATGGTTGAGACTGAGAGAAGGGATTTGGGGATGTGAATGTAGGCAATGAAGAAGAGGAAAGACGTCAAAAGAATGATTAAGAGGAAGAGGAATGGCCATCTGCTGCTGCATTTCATTAAGGAGCGGCGGGGAGGAGAGGAAAACGGATGGAGATGAAGAGGAGAGTAGGGCAGAGAGAATAAATAGTTTTCATTTTTATTAATTTTAATAAATTTTTTTTTTATTTGGTCAAGAGGGTATTGTGATCCATCTGCAGTCTATTAGGGTTAAATGATTTCTCGAACACCCTTTTCTGTGAACTTTAACGCCGCTTTGAAACCTCGGGGGCCAAATGTTGATTTCAGGAAAGTGAGGGATGATTAAGAGTTTTAGCCTAACCTCTGTGGCAAATAGTTACTAATTACTATCCCTTTTTTTATATATAAACTTCATTTCCAAATTCTGATATTTTAAAAATTACTCGTTCAAAAATTTAGTGTCACAAGCATACTTAAAAAATGGTACAAAAAATATTACTAGAGGTGGATGGCATGTGCTGCACAAAACTAACGTGCCAATCATTTTGTTTTATCAGTTCACTTACATTACTGTAATGTACGACCCCCCTTTTTCACTTCTGTATATCTCGGACTTGGAGACCCAAGTAATCCGTTTTTATTTCTAAATCTAGTTTATCGAATGACACGTGTATTGTCTTTTTTTTTTTTTTTTTACTTCTAAATTTGCATCAAAGGCTTTGAAGTGAATCAGCATTTAAAACTAACCGGCTAGAAGCAATTACAGAGAGGAGTTCTTCGTGAAGGAAGAAATTAACGACAGTCACTTTCGTTATGGAAAGCGCATTCGCCTAACTTTATTCTCTATTTTTATTTATGTTACAATTTCAACCTCTTCCTACTACCTAGATTATGGTTGGCATATATGGTATTTCTTTTATACAAATGATTATTGAGTTATAATAAAACCGGATGAAAGTTATTCTGCTGCGCGTTGATGTTGACAAGGCCCCAAGCCTATTTTGGTCGCCGGAGTGTTCAGGGATTGCTGGCTCAGCTCATGAGCTTGCTGGGAGATTCGAATAAGTAAAAATCTGCTTGAAAGCTTGACGAACAAGCCGAAAAAATCCTATTACACTAATAAAATGGAAACGGATTTACCTTGCTGAAAGTGGCAGGTGTGTTACCATTAATAAAACAAAGTACACAAACTTCTAATGAAGCGGTTCAATTGCCGTCAAGACAATAATTACCGGAATAATTTGGTCTTCAAAATCGAGAATAGATTTCATACAAACGATAACCTGATTCCTAGTTTTAAGGATGCAATTCAAGCAAATCGGTTAGCAACACCTGCTTTGTCGACATGATTCATATTTATTTTATGATACTCAGAGCTCGTAACAAAAGAAACGAGAGGGATTGTCCATGGAAGTGCACATAAGAAACTAATAAAGATAAACTAAGAATGTTCCCAACATTAACTTGTCAATGACGTACACAAAATATAGCTGTCGATAACAGTACCAAATCCAGCACATCACAGTTTTGCCAAGTCCATAAACACGACTTTCACATCATACCGTCAGACAGATAGGAGAGAGAGGGGGAGAGAGAGAGAAAGAGAGGGAGAGAGGGAGAAAGAAAGAGAGCACAGAAAAATTACCTAACTATGGCTTTCGGGGTGGCGAACTGCTGCTGCTGCTGTTGCTACTACTCCTCCCTCTCATAGGCCTACACATAAACTGCCTTCTCATTAGTGCAAGGCTACATAAACCCATAAAAAACTGAATTCGATCTAGTTAAAGCTATCCAGCTATCCTATGTAGCCCTGAGAATTATTAAATTTTCCAGATTAAATATCCAAAGACACTAGGGGCAAAACTTAAAGCATTGTGGACAAAATGTGCTAGTACCTAAAAATTGGTTAGCAACGTACTAGTCTCTTCCCTAGGCATAACCTATCATTCAAATGTAAACCGTGCTAAAAAATTTGATTAATTGCTAATAGTTTAGCCCCATCCACTAGTCCCCTCACTCACTGTTAGCGTTGCTTCATTCACTTGCCTTGTGTTGAAAAACTCCATGAAACAACAATAGCGAAATATATATCTATATAAATATATGAGCCAATCCCACATCTATAACCTCATTCCATTCCACAGCCTACATACCACATCCCGACAGCGAACCCACAATCAATCATCTTCTTTTTCAAGGAAACAATATAGTGGTGCAGAGCTTATATAACTCTTAATTATTTCAGAATGTTAGAACAAGTAATACGAAATAATTTATGTGAAAATCACAGAAATTACAGCTGTGTTCATTTATGAATTTTCTGTCTTTCTTTTCAAATTTTTTTCAGAAATATGCAGTTGATTTTGAATTATTTTGAAAGAATATTGGCAGTACATATGATTTGCCAAACATGTGTACAATATTGGAGGGGGGGTAGGTAAAGTTAAGCTCAGCTTCTTTTTGGGTTCACTTTAAAAGGAGTTCCAGGATACCACTTTCCTTTTTATTCATTAAAATTGGGAGGAATTCCCATGTATGCTACTTGTTTTCAGTTAGCTGTTTTTTCAGGACTGATGGAATTATCCCGTGTATAGTTTTGTTTTCAGTCACGTGATTTCTTTGGCAGACTGCTTGTCTTCACTAGTTTTTTTTCTCCATTACAAATTTAATAGTTTCTTATAAATAAAATAAAATTTCATAAAGAAAAAATGAAAAAGAAAAGAAGGGTCAGCAAGAGTAGTAGATCACCTTCTAGGACTACGACTCCTTGATATCCTCCGGGGTCCCTGTTACAGTGAAGACAGATGAAGCCAAAGATTAAACATCCATCCAGAAAGGTTTCCTCAAAATGAAAACAACAAACACAAACCTTGCGTGGACTAGGTGATTCAGAATAGGATGATGATCTGCCACGCCTTGCAGCTGGTCCTCTGCCTCTATTAGACAGAATCACCACAAAAATACATGCTTAGATAAGTTAAAAAGTGAAGAAAAATGTAAATTACAACATAAAAACTTAATTGTGCTACCCAAACCAACCTGAACAATATAAATTCTAACAGAAACTGAGGACCCATATTGAATAAAACTGAATAAAAAATGTTCAGAGTATGAAGTATTAAGAAGTAATGTCAAAGCAGACATCTCACAAATCAAGTAAATAACTGGAGACCTAAAAGCCCCGAAAAAAAAGAAGGCATTTCATTTCTTACTGACAGTTAGCTGGAATCAGACTAATACAAACTGTAAGAGAAATAAAGACAAATAAATGATACAGCAGAAGAACAAATTTATACACCAACATTATAACATTTTGATGATCAGACGTTACCTCCTCGGAGAAAGAGATCTTGAACGAGAGCGCAAAGGTCTACGAATAGGAGAGCGACTACGTCTGCGGAGTGGAGACCTTCTTGGAGGACTACGGGGTCGTCTAGGAGGAGAACTGAGTGAAATAAACTTTGCTTATAAGATAAGAACCAACTTACATGAACATATATAATGGGCATCCATTTTAACAAACTCAATTTATGAGAGCTAGAAATATATTCACTGTTGCCACAACAACACAACTATAAGTCAACATGCCAATTTTAGAGTACGGAGTCATATTAAGCACCTTTTTTGTAAATGATCTTGCCCTCATAATAAAAGAGCAGACTTGACATTTACTTATTAAACCAGTTATGATGGGTTCCACTACTGTTAATATCTACCAAGAGTTCTAATGGTCATCTTCTTAGCCAAGTCAATGCTGCCACTAGCACGTATGGGTGGCCATTTCTTGGATAGTTCAAGTGGGGCCTAAACTAAACCGAACCAACCCAAACCCCATGTCAGTTTAGCTTGTTTTATAACAGATTATTCTATAATTAAACCATTCAATTTTACATATTTAGTCAATCAATAAAATTACCGGCGCCTTGGAGGAAGTGGAGAACGTCTCCGGATAGGACTACCACGCATTCTTCGGGGAGAGGCCCTAGAGAGAGCATAAATATTTATAAGAATTTAGAACTACTCAGAACTATATATATAAAATATGATGTAAATAGTAAGCCAACCTTGGGGGTGATCTATGCCGCCTTGGTGGAGGAGATGGTGGCGAACGACCTCTGGGTGGAGAAGCAGGTCTCCGCCTAGGAGGAGTGTCACCTCGGCGATAAGGAGATTCTAATCGACGACGAACAGGAGACTCTGCACGCCGACGTGGAGGAGAATCTGGCAGTCGTCTAGGAGATCCACCTCCTCGTCTAGCTCCAGGAGATCTCTTCCGCGGTGACGGTGGTGGCTTCCGACAGGGTGAAGCTAATATAAATAAGTAAAAATAAGTTTTTATTGAAGGTGCACCACATAAACGTAATTCCATAACATAAGTCAACGGTAGGAAACTTACGTTCTCTTGGTCGCTTTGGTCCATCCTTCTCTACATCAGCAACGACATTATCACTTCTGGAAGCATCCCTCTTTGAAGCAGCAGGAACGGGCTTAAGAGGTGGTGAAACCTTCTTTGGCAGAGATAAGGTGAAAGTTGCATGAACAACATTTCCATCAATTTGGGCCTGCAATATGGAAATTAATAACATCAATTTTGAGACATTCGAATTTCTCAAAAGCAGTTTATTTACTCACAAAATTGGGTTAAACCTACCCCATCCATGTATAATTGTGCCTTTTCAGCATCTGCCCTTGTTTTGAACTGTACATATCCACTTCCTCTTGGGAGATTAACCTGGAAATTGAAACACATTATTAGATCAACGAAATATATAAATTCAGCACCATGAAATAACTTATTATACTTACTGCACGGTCCATCACCAGCTCCACATTTACAACTTCACCAAAGTTACCTGCGAAGTACGAAAGAAATTAAGACAAGAAAAATCATAACCTAATAAAACATCAAAACTAAAACATTTCGTTTCATTTATAAAAGATATAAGGTCCTTGAACACGGTTCTCATATGTTTGCATTAAAAATGCATATAATATATATTCAATAAGCAAAAGTGAAACATTATACAGTAACCAGAAGCAAAAGTTAGAAATAAAGTAATACATACTGAATATTTCTCTTAAATGGCCTTCATTCACATTCCTGCTAAGTGAGTCGATGTAAAGAACAAGAGAGTCATTTTCGGTGGAAGTTTTCCTGATATCAATTATCCAATTTTGATAAAATGTCAGAAATGCAATACATTGAGGAAGGGAAGGGGTCACGGTTCTTTGCATGGATAGTTGTCAAACCATTTCCATTTCATGTAATATAACATTTACCCCAAAAAAAAAAGAATATGTTTAAAAATATGCAAATAAAACACAAACTTGAAAGTTGAAATTCGAATTTCAGTTTAAAAAAAAAAAAATTTAAACAACATGGTTTACCTTGGAGGAGGAGGAGGAGGAGTCCGTTTAGATTGAGGAGGTGGAGACCGACCTCGCCTAGCTGCTACAGCAGGACTGTTTAAAAAAAAAAAAAAAAAGGTGTTGATATGAAATGCATATCTTGACTAAGCTTATGAAATGCGAGTATTAAAAGACAAGTTACACCGCTGAATTCTAAACTCAATTATGCTATGCCCTATAAGCTTAAAAGTTCAGTTCCTTGTCTTTTTTTGACATGGGAGTTGATACATGACAGAAACAGAACAGGTTTCCAAATAGAAAATAATAATAATAATAAAGAGAGAGAGGAGGTTTGGACCATATTACAGTACCTGACCGGTAGTGTAACCTGACAAGTTAATATGTTACTTATCATATTTCAATAACTCGTAACATTACATATTGCAGATCTTATCTAAAATTACTGTCCAACAGTTTGCTAATATTACTCATTCAGAGTATGAGAGGCTCCAAAAAAAATTCTCTCCCCTGACACTCATTGTGCTCTAACAGTTAGGACTGATAAAAAGAGAAATAACAAAATAAAAACATCCATTGGAAGTGTCAGATGATTCAAGAGTCAATTTGGTAGAATTACTGAGAGAGGTAGGTTGAAACTAGCATGTGCATCTTGGTTGGAATTAATTATAAGAGGCTCACCAACAGAATTAAGGATCTAATTTTTTTCAGGCTTTCTGGAAGAGATTCCTGCTTAGCTTGGCCAGGGAAGGTCAACAATACCAGCAGTTTTATCAGAGACTATCTAACGAGGCAGGGTCCATCGCTAGGGACAGCAGGTCAATGGTTAGAGAAACCTAGCTGAATCTATATTCAACGTTCTTTAGCGGGAAAGTAGAAAGATAAAAGACAGTTAGGTGACGAGGGACAGGGACAACCTAGATGCTTCCCCCGATAATTATACGTATGGCAAGCTCTTTGGAAGGTGGCTCTAGTTACATTGACAGCCTGGTTTTTGGAAGGTACAATAGAGCAATAATATGCACCAAAAACTGAGGTTCAGATCCATGATGGAAAATAGAGGAAGCTCTCTCGAAACTCGTGTAGGTCAAGGTAGTCCTTAAAACTTTTTAAACTGATAAAGCATATTCTTTTGTTAACCAATCAGAGAAGCAGAAGAAATGGATAAAAAGACAGAATGATCCAGGAAGCTGTGCTCAAAAAGTGGGGAACAAAGTGTGATCCTGAAGAAAGGAAGCTTTTGAGTAGGGAAGGATGGCTGGGCTTAGAAGGCCTTCCTTTTCACTTGTGGAAAAGGGAAGTCTTTTAGAAATTCGTGACTGGTGTGGAGGCTTAATACTGTTGGAAAGGAGAAGTGAGCATTTTTCTTACCTTTATGAAGCCAAAATAAGGATCAGAAAAGGATATGTAGGTTCTATTTTGCAGTAGTAGATGTCAATGATAAAGGCTTCACTAGGACGAGGTTGAAGATCATAGAAAAGGGTCAATTCCTCCATATGGAAGCCAGAATATAGAGTGGGAGGGAGAGGGACTTTGGTCTGAAAGAAAAGCAAATCCTAAGATAGAGAAGATTTTAACATAAGGCAGACTGAACTCTCACATGAACAGATCCAGGACAGCAGATCAGGAGTTCTAGGTGAGGCAAGCAAATTCAAAGCTCAAAGCCAGAATAAGGATGCATCTAAAGGACAGTTGAATTTCTATGCAGGATTGTAGGCCTATAAGAAAAAATCTATACAGGTGTCTATATACTTGGAGTTTAAGAAAGTCATCACTTTATTTATCAATATTGGGAAGCTTCAACAGCGCATCCAGAAACAGCATTTTTTTCCCTTTCTCTATTAAAGCCCTTGTTTATAGATCGGGCAATGACCTTTCCGCTCGTCCACCTTTCTCCACTAACATCTCCCATTAATTCATATATTATTCTGTGTTCCCAAGCAGAAATAATAACTTCCAACAACTGATATAACATTCTATTTACTATATTCTAATCTATTGTATGATCAAAATCCTAGTAATGCAGAACTTTGCTAAATTCTCCACGATTATATTCCAGCAAAATAGCAATTCCTTGAATTATAATTTTTTTAATTAAAAAAAAAAAGAAGCTTAAGCTACAAACAAGAGAACTATAAGCATTTATCAGTAATCAACAACAGAAAAAAATGTACCCCAAATATACCAAATTTACAACAACTTTCACATCAATCACAGGCTAGCAATTTTAAAAATAAAAAAATATTAAATGGTAAAACCTTTTCTTGCGCTGAGGTGGAGGGCTGCGGCTGCGCGAGCTGCCGCTACGCGATGGAGAGGAAGAGGAGGAGAAGGAACGGGAACGAGATCGAGAGCGGGAGAGAGATCTGGAGCGAGAGGAGCGGGAGCGTGAGGTGGAGCGGGAGTCCGAACCGGAGTAGGAGCGCGAACGGGAGCGGGAAGAAGAGCCGGAAGCTGACCTCGCTCGTGGTGAGGGGCGGCCTCGTGTCGGGTTCGCCATGCGAAGTGTCGGAGACAGGAAACCCTAGATAAACCCCGTCACACCAGTTAGCTGGATAAAAAGCAGAGAATGAAAAGGAAAGAGGGAGGATGATTTTGTCTTTTCGACAAAAAGGGCCACTAAAACGACGTCAGATAATATAATGGGCCTTATTGGGCTTCATGCATTGATCACATTAGGCATTCAGAGAAAGACTACAGTTTTGTTTTTATTTTCAAAATTTGTTTATAATATAATTTGAAAATAACATGTTATTGATATTAATTTAAAAATCTATTAGTAAATTTATATTTTCAGAGAATATTTTCTGAATCTGAAAACAAACACAAAGTGCCAACACCCCTTGTTAAATAGCCTCCATTCTAAATTAATACTTAAATGGTAAGGATAATTTGTACCTATTGTTGATACACGATTTTCGGACGGCCGGGAAGCGGGTCGGAGTTCGGGTGATACATCGGGTCCAGTCCTGCGAGCAAAGGAAAACAGTCAGGGGTGCCGGCGGTGGTGCCGGCGAGAACCCTTCGACGCTCAAGTCAGTTTCCGGCACTCCGGAATTTTCTGGGAGAATTTTCTAGAGAGAGAAGCTCTCAAAAGTAAAGGAAATCTAGAGAGAGAATAAATTCAGAAAAGTGTGCATACCTTGAGTAATATTTCGGAGGGTTTATATAGGGGTCAAGATGGATCATTGTGGGACCCAGATAGTAAGCCCAGATGATGGGCTTCAGTAATGGGCTTACTGAATTAGGAATAATTAGGCCCAGATGATGGGCTTCAGTGATGGGCTTACTGAATTAGAAATAACTAGGCCCAGATAATGGGCTTCAGTAATGGGCTTACTGAATTAGAAATAACTAGGCCCAGATAATGGGCTTAGAAATAATTGAGGCCCAATTTTGTTATGGCCATAACAGTAGTCCCCTCAGGCCGTTAGTCGACGTAGGGGCTATTTAGCTATTCTGGGCTATAATTTAAATGCGTTGAGGGGCCAGCCCAAAGATGTAATTTTTTTTTAATCAATGCAAAAATTCTGTGCGAATTATGTCCTATGTGTGTGTATGCGATTGTGTGAGAATACGAAAACGTTTGCATGTGTTTTCCCTTGCGGGTTTGTGTGTGAAAGAAGAAGAAACATGAGTGTGTGTTCGGGGGTGAAGGGAGAAGAAATTCAAGGGTGTGTTCGGGTGTGATGGAGGGCCGGCTCGCATGGGCGAGCGGCATGCACAGCAAGCCCGCGTGGGCGAGTTGCTACGCACGCAGGGGCGACCAGGCCACAGCGCGCGGGCGAGCAGACCACAGCGCGCGGGCGAGCAGACCACAGCGCGCGGGCGAGCAGACCACAGCGCGCAGGCGAGTAGGCGAAGCATGCTGGGCGCAAGGAAGAAGCAAGACGTGCTGGGCGCAAGGAGGAAGCGAGGCTTGCTGGGCGCAAGGAAGGAGCAAGTGCGCGTGGGCGCAAGGAAGAAGCGAGGCTTGCTGGGAGCAAGGAAGAAGCGAGGCTTGCTGGGAGCAAGGAAGAGGCAAGCTGCAGGGCGCTGGGCGCGCGAGCACGTCTTCGCTAGGCTCATTGCGTGCGCCTGGGCGCGCTGCTTAGGCACGCTGGGCGTGCTGCCTGGGCGCGCTGGGAGCGCTGCCTGGGCACGCTGCCTGGGCGTGTTGCCTGGGTGCGCTGCCTGGGCGCGCTGCCTGGGCGTGTTGCCTGGGTGCGCTGCCTGGGCGCGCTGCCTGGGCACGCTGGCGTGCTGCCTGGGCGCGCTGCTTGGGCACGCTGGGCGTGCTGCCTGGGCGCGCTGCCTGGGCGCGCCGGGCATTGGGTGCAGCTCGAGGCGGAGAGGCCGGCGACTGGCGAGGAGGAGAGGCAGGCGACCGGCGGGGGAGAGGTAGGTGACCGGCGAGGCCGGATGCCAAAAGGAAATCACGTAACCCTTGCATGCAGGTTACGTGAATTTGCAGGGGCCTCTCTGCAAAATTTTAAAGCTTCATATATATTAGTTGCAGGGGCGTTCGTGCAAAGTTTTAAAGCTTTAATTTTTATTTCGCGGGGGTGTTTTCGCAAAATTTCAAACTTCAATTTTTATTTCGTGGGGGTATTTCCGCGAAATTTCAAACTTCAATTTTTATTTCGCAGAGGTGTTTCCACGAAATTTCAAACTTCAATTTTTATTTCGCGGAGGTGTTTCCACGAAATTTCAAACTTCAATTTTTATTTCGCTGGGGTGTTTCTGCGAATTTTTAAACTTTAATAATTTTTTCCTCCGCGGGGGTGTTTCCGTGGATTTTCAAACTTAAATAATTTTTCCTCCGCGGAGGTGTTTCCGCGGATTTTCAAACTTAAATAATTTTTCCTCTGCGGGGGTGTTTCCGCGGATTTTTAAACTTAAATAATTTTTTCCTCCGCGGGGGTGTTTCCGCGGATTTTCAAACTTAAATAATTTTTCCTCCGCGGGCGTGTTTCCGCGGACTTTCAATACAATCCCCCAACTTTTTTTTTCCTTCCCTCAGTAGACTTGGTTTGATGACTAACGACCCCTCTTTCACTGTGCAGATGGCTAAAGTAAAAACCACTGTGAAAGTGCTACGGAGGGAATCGAGTCATCAAACCCAGTCTTCCAGGGACAAGGATCCGGTGACCAACCGTAAAGAAGTTAATGATTTTTATCAAAACTTCTTCGATCCGGATCGGGAGCTGGGACAGAATTCTGTCAACCATAAGGTGGTAGACACTGAAGGGGATAGCGACTAGTCGTCCTCTGCTACCTCAGATAGTGAACCAGAGGTTGAAAAGTGGTGGGAGGCCGACTGTTACACCCTTGATTTTCGCACATGGCAGGCATAGCATGCCTTGCGCTATGCCATGGCTTGGAGGGGGCTGCAAGGGTGCATGCCCGCGAGAAGCACATGGGTGAGTGCTTGAGCAAGGTGGGGAGACGTTGCGTGGCGTGATAGAGGCATTGATGCGCGAGGGGAAGCGCAAGGCAATGTGAATGCTGACACAGGGGGATGTGTAGCACAACGAAATAATACGCATGCATGGGTAGCGAGCGTAGAATGGCACGCACATGAGATCGGCGTGGCATAGTGAGATAACTTGCACGTACGGGTTACGGGCATGATGTGTGGCGCGCGCATAGAGATGCGCGGGGCACAGTGGTATAACATGGAGTTTCCAAGGGGGTGACCATGGAAGCCAATAAGGAGGCAGCTATCCAACATAAGAGGGCCAATGATCTTGGCCAAGAGCTTCGGGAGAGGGCGGTTGCTGAGCAAAGTAGGATTGACAGAGCAATAGCTCGCTTCCGTAGGGGTCGTATCTATCAGCAAGCTATGGAACGGTCCTACATCGATGGAGTCAATGGGGTACGTAGATGGTTCCATGACCGCCACCCAGAGATTGATCAGTCACCCATAGCTGAGGAGTTAAACTTGATGGAAGAGTCTATCCCTACAGCAGACTCCGATCCCGAGCAATTCCACCGCCTCATCCTTAAAGATGAGGATTATGAGTCGACTTTGGACACAGCAGCCTGGGAGGCCAAGCAAGGCGACTCCACCTCATCGTCTTCAGACGAGGAAGGAGACGATGAGGCCACTTCTTAGAGTTTAATTGGAATTCTTCCAACTAGGTAGATGCTCGTTCATAGGGAATAACCATATCGAGGCTGCTCTCCAGGCCTTGACTTTACCTTTTACTGTCTTTACTTTCAGTTCGATGTACTAGGTGAGGATGTGTGGCATCCCTCAACCAACTTTGAAATAATAAGAACACTAAGAAATTTTTTTCTTTCTGGTGTTGTATTCTTTTACTCTTTTCATCTTATTGCAATTTGATCATACATGTGCTTTAAGGATATATAATCACCAAAATTCTGAATAAACTGAACACTTTATTAATAATCTCTTTATTGGTCTCCCTATGGGAGTTGTTACACATGCATAAGCTCCTGGGCGGAGTTACTGCACATATAGAGAGATTACGGGTAGTACTTCTTCAAGTGCTCAATATTCCATGGATGGGAGGTCGCTCCGCCATCTATGGTGACCAGTCTGTAGGTGCCTGGTCGGATGACTGCTTTTACTTGGTATGGACCTTCCTAGTTGGGCCCCAATGCTCCATCGGTGGGATCTCGGGTACTTCGTAGTACTTGCCCACTTAGCTTATGCCTACGGAAGGTTCTCCTCGAATCGTCAATAACTTATGTGCCTTCTCTTTAAAGGCCATGTTGTAGCACTCTCGAGAGGCTCGCTGTTCACCTCTAACTTCTCCTACACCAGCGGGTGTTGGAAACTTCAAGACATGATGATAAACACCCGTCACGGCCTTGAAGTCGTAAAGTGATGGCCGTCCAAGAATGGCGTTATAAACACCCGGGTGATCTATTACAAGGAAGTTCACCATCTTGGTTGTTTGCAGGGAACCTTCTCCCAAGGTCACCGGTAACGAAATTACCCCCTCGGGAATAACTTTTCCTCCAGTGAATCCTATTAGGGAAGTTTGGATGCCTCTCATATCTTTGTGGTTAAGACCCAACCGATCAAATGCATCCAATGTCATTATGTCAGCCGAGCTTCCGTTGTCAATCAATACTCGTCGTAGCCTTTTATTGGCTACTATCACTGTGAGGACCAAGGCATCACAATGTGGATGATGGATACCCTGCGCATCTCGCGATGAAAAGGAGATAACATCATGATCTCCTACATTGGTGGAAGAGGCTGTCAAGTTGACTTCATGGCGAGGGAGATCATATCTTGCTTGCTTGGCTAGGTGCCTTTGAGCTTGGGAGCTCGAACCAGCCACTACTCCCCCAAAAATCGTGGCTACTTCTTCCAACGGTTCCTTCCCTTTGTCATTCTTGTTGGATGGTTCAGGGGGCCGATAGATGTATTCTTGTAACTGGCCATCCTTGATAAGACCCTCGATTTGTCTCCTCAGTTCAAAACAGTCTGCAGTGTTATGATCATGAGCCTGGTGGAAATGACAATACTTTCTCCTGTCTCTTGTCTTTGGATTCGACCGTAAGGGGGCAGGTTCCTTCAGCAGACCTTTATCTTTGATTTCCTTCAGGATCTCCTGCTGCGGCATAGTAAGCAACGTGAATATACGGTGTTCCTCCTGAGGTTGGTCATGATGCTCTTGGCGGGGTCGGGTGGATGACCCTTGTAACAGGAAGCGATCATTTCTGACTGCATCTCGCGCAGAGCGTCGATCCGGAACTGATCTACGATTTCTATCATGAGGTTCTCATCTATGATTATCATACGGTCTTCTATCTGTGCGTGAGGAATTAGGTACCACCGGAGTTTGCCCAGGGTAATTTGCTTGAAAAATTTCCTCTACATCAGCATGACTAGAGACCCTTGTTAATGCTACTTGATACGTACGTGGGACGTTGACGAAGAATTTCAATGCTAGAGGGAGCTCCCTTTTGATTCCTTGAACCAAGTCTTGCATAGCGTAACCATCATGAAATAGATCCACTCGGGCAACCTCCCGCTGATATCTGTCTAAAAATGCACGGAGGGATTCATTACGACCCTGCTTGATTGAAAGAAGGCTCTGCGCTGGTCGACTTCTCGTTTTCATGTTGCTAAAATGTGTGAGGAAATTATGGGCAAGATCCTCAAAGCTGGAAATGGATGCAGCTGGTAGCCTTCTATACCATTGCTTAGCTGATCCTCCAAGGGTAAGAGAAAAGGTTCTGCACATGATTCCCCCTGAGACCCCTTGTATTTCCATATGAGAAATAAAAGAGTCTAAATGCTCTCGGGGGTCCGTTGTCCCTTGGTAAAGCTCGAGTTGCGGCATCCGGAACCCATGTGGGTATCTTTCCCTTAGAATATCTTCAGCAAAGGGTGATTCCCATTGTGGACGCCCATCTTCTTCTCTTCCTGAACGCTTAATCAACCTCTCCAGCTTATGGATTTTTTCATCCATTTCTCGTTTGAATTCTGCATAATGATTGTCTGATGTCCCCTCTTCCGAGACATCCATTGGGGAATCATCTGGGCGATGATTCTTAACTCTAGGTGGTGAGCTGGGGCGATTTCTTTTGGGCTGATAATCACGTCCTGGAGCGTAAGGACCATGATAGGAATAGACGGGCTGATCAACATTACTTCCTCTCGGTATCTGCTCAATGCTTGTATGGCGTTTGTTGTTCAGAAAGTGTCGGAGGTCTACTGCAGCTAACCGTTGTGCAGATACGATATGCAAGGGAGAGGGAATATGTGGATGAACATCCCCTCCTTGAACAATAGGATGGGGAAGATTCGATTGAATGAGCTGATGGCGAGGCAATCCAGTAGTCTGGGCGACTAAATCAGGACGTTCACCAACATCCGTCTGGACATTTGGTATTACCATGGCACTCATTAGGTTATTCCCAGCAGTGTTCGCAACCTGCTGAGCACTTTGTCCAAATGCTTGATTGAACACAGTCACCATACGATTCATCTGTTCCCTGAAATTCCGCATGGTATGTTCCATGGTAGTTAACCGATTTGTCTTACCCTTCTTCGGTCTTCTAAGTGGGAGTCGGGGTTGCCTGAGGTTAGGCCCCACCCCAGAGGATATAACTAATGCTCTCCCTGTATCAACTACCCTTCGGCGTTGGGGAGGTGCTTGTACCTCGATTTCTTCGTCAACCTCTAGAGAGGTCGAGTGTTGAGATTCGTGACTCATGATGTGTTTGAGTATGTTTGGATGGGAGCAACAACTAAAAGAGGTTTAAATTGTCGTTCCCACAGACGGTGCCAACTGTTGATGCACGATTTCCGGACGGCCGGGAAGCGGGTCGGAGCTCGGGTGATACGTCGGGTCCAGTCCTGCGAGCAAAGGAAAACAGTCAGGGGTGCCGGCGGTGGTGCGGACGAGAACCCTCCGACGCTCAAGTCAGTTTCCGGCGCTCCGGAATTTTCTGGGAGAATTTCCTAGAGAGAGAAGCTCTCAAAAGTAAAGGAAATCTAGAGAGAGAATAAGTTCAGAAAAGTGTGCATACCTTGAGTAATATTTCGGAGGGTTTATATAAGGGTCAAGATGGATCATTGTGGGACCCAGATAGTAGGCCCAGATGATGGGCTTCAATAATGGGCTTACTGAATTATGAATAATTAGGCCCAGATGATGGGCTTCAGTGATGGGCTTACTGAATTAGAAATAACTAGGCCCAGATAATGGGCTTCAGTAATGGGCTTACTGAATTAGAAATAACTAGGCCCAGATAATGGACTTCAGTAATGAGCTTACTGAATTAGAAATAACTAGGGCCAGATAATGGGCTTCAGTAATGAGCTTACTGAATTAGAAATAATTGAGGCCCAATTTTGTTATGGCCATAACACCTATATATGCTCAACACTTCAATTTTCACTAGACCCGTAAATATTTTTTTAAGTACATCATTTCTTACTTTTAGTAATCCAAGTTTATTGTTCGTAGAAGTTTTTGACTAAGAAAAAACTTTTTTTTTAGGAATTATGACTGTTTAAAGTTTAATAATCATTTTTTCACTCCCCTGCCTAAGGAAAACTTTGGTTTTCTTTAGAATAGTATATTAAAATACTAATCTAACCTTGTATGTTTTGTATGTATCCAAAATTAACCTTATTTAAATAATTAATTAAATTATTTTATAAATAATTAATAAAATAATTATAAATATAATTCATTGATTTTTTTAAAAATTGTAAATTTTAAATTTTTCAAAAATTATAAAATGCAGAAATGAAAAAATTGTTTCCAGTAACGGCACCGCATGACCGCCGGAATATCCACTAGTCCTGCATCACCACCGATACCAAAGTGATTGTCAACCCTTCATCTATGCATCGAGGTGGTTTCATTGTCATGGGATGCGTCATTTGCCGTCAGAAGAGGAGTTTAATGACGGATTTGAAACGTAGACCAATCGCTTGTGATAAAATCGCTACATATTGGATGATAAAAGTTGCATAATCCAGTAGATCATCAGACAGTGATATCGACAGTTGTCGCAACGTATTTTTTGAATTAAGCAACCAGGTGTACCTGGTTTCATGAGCAATCACAGGTGGCAAACTGCTTGCTTCAACAAAATCTAACTTAGCAAGTTGTCAGTTGCTTGGTTGAAGTGGTGGAGAGATTTATATCTCTTTCACTTGGTTGCTTTCTCATTTCGCCAACCCAAGAGCTAATGCAAGGAAAAAAAAGAGAGAGAGAGAAACCAACAGAGAGAAAAAAAGGAAAAAGAAAAGAAAGAAAGAAAAAAGAGAATAAAAGAAAGAAAAAGAGAAGGGGGAAAGGAAGAGAAGGAGGAGGAAAAGGAAAAAAGAAAAAAAGAAAATTTATCAGTTATTCAACAGTGTAGACTGTCTAGTGTGGTATTTGATGAATTTTAGAGTTTGTTAATTTCTGAGGTTTTAGTTTACACGTAGTCTAATATTTATTTTGAATATATTGTTATATATAGAGATTGTGTAAGTGACCAGTTAGAGAATCCTATTTTGTGAGTAGATAAATTTTTAAGTTAAATTTTTAGTAAAAATGCCATTTAAAATGTCATTATTTTTTATTAAAATTGAATATTTTTAATTGCATTATCAAGCATGTTTATGTGCTATGGTACAAATTTGAGTTAAAAGACATTTTGAATTGTTTTTATACTCTATCACAATTGATATGAGTTCATAATATGAAATTATGATATTGTTAAGTAGAAAATTGATATTTTGTTAATATGAAGTATATATGGTTTCAAACCAACTTACGAAGTAATCATTTTCCACCGATATACATATTCACTTTATGCATACATATAATAGTAGGTATTTCTACCTCGGTATTGATGATATTCCACTAGGTGTGATCAGAGAATCCAGTGGGTACTAATTCAGTGTGACTTTCTAGTATGATAAATAAGAGTCCTTTGTATTGTACTAGAATCATATTTATATGATTTGGTATTAGTACGATATTCTATGATATGAACGATACTGAAATTTTATAACAGTGAAGTTTATGTGAAATAAACTCAGTGTTAAAATATTTATTGGAGATACATTCATATTTTGGAAATGATTAATTTAAATGTCTAGAAAAGTTTTATTATTACTAATATCCACTCACTAAGCTTTAGCTCACTATTTTCTTCTATTTTCTTATTTTCCCTTCCAAGTCGTTGTAGGCTTTTCATGCAGCTCAATGATCACTTTTGTAAGGTTGGCCATGTAACAAGAAACATATCATGTTTGCATCACATGCTTATATGTGTATATATATTATCTAGTTTATATCTTGTGAGCATGTCGATTGTCCAAAATGTATATAATGTACCGATGGTGTATTATATTATTTTGTTACAATATTATAGAAGGGCCTGTAACCCACTGATGGGATTGTTTTCTGAGTTGTTGGTTAACGAGGAAAACAAGAATTCTCAGTAGTAGTTAAATTATGAAAATTTTATTAGAAGTGTTTTATGAAAAATTACATGGTAGTTAAGTCAGATAAATAAGGGACACTTTATCAGTTCATTTTTTTTTTCAGATATACAATGTTTAAATTTTCTTTAATGTCAAAATGCGTAGTGGAGGGACGATGAGTTAATAAATAGAAATAATCATTCCAGTTATTACTTTATTAAGAGTGCCTGAATGCTAGGAATAGAAGTAGTCGAGGTGGGTTGTGTCAACGGTGATGGTGGTGACCTTCACACGTGATCGTTATCAAAAACCGATGGCGGAGAGCGATGGTTGATCAATAGTAACATTTTTTGCAAAAATTTTTAATTTTTAATTATATATTAAATTATTTATTTATTTTACAAAATATATTAATTTTATAATATTTAATATATTTAATATTTATTATATCGAATTAATCTCAATTTTTTTTAAAAAATTAATAATACAAATTAAATTATATTATAAAAAAGACCACTACAATTGTGTGTAAATTTTATAATAATATTTTCTAATAAATAATAAATTTTTTAATAAAATTTAATTCCTATTTAATATTTTTTTAAAAAGTATATAGTCGTTTAATACATAATATAACTTAATAGTTATTTATTTTTAATTAATTTATAGGAAAATTATATTTAATATTAAATATTATATATTTTAATATCGAAAATATTTATGTTTAATTAATTTATAAGTGATTTTTTTTATTTATAATTATAACATCAAATCAAATAAAAGAAAATATCTCCAAATCTTTTTTTCTTTCCTTTAATTTTTCCATTTCGTCCATTTTTCTTTTGCTCCCACTTATCATTTTTTGCAACCAACACAGCCTAGCCTAAGATCGACAAAAAAGGTCCATCGCAAAAGGATACGTGTTGACAATCATCATCGTCTGAGCTAATGCCAATGTCAATTCATTTATATCAGCTTTATACATTTGTTGACTTGAAGCATTCGAGTGTAACACTGTACAGCCCATTAAGGATAGCAAGCGCCCTTTTTGTTGCAAAAGCAGGCTACATTGTTTTGTCAAAAACTTGTGCTATCAAATACTTGCACACGGGTCCTTTACATTTTGATCAAAAAGAGCTCCAATCAAGCGGCTTAAAAAATGAGACCTCAGAGATTTTAACTTGAGGCCTTCCACACCATACACATTACCTCCGCAACTCATAATTTTACACTCCAATTAAATATTGTAAACACGAACAAAACAATTAAAAAATAAAAAACGGGGTAACTTTACCACATTGTATGCTCAACTACTACGGGAGTTTTGGCTTTCATGGTTTCGTACAGCAATCATAATCATCAGTCTTTATCTGCATGTATTGCAGACCTCGCAGTCTCTGTAACTCCTCTACAACTTCATCCTCCAATTGCCTTCATAACTCAAGTGTTTTAGCCGTCCGATCATCCCACCGCCTCGCTATCGCTACTTCACTCTTCTTCAAATTACCACCTTTTTCCACCGCTGATCAGTAAGTCCTTGCTTGCCTTTTTATTACTCTTTTTGAATGGATTTTTCCATGCATGATTTGCTTACTTGTAATGCCTTTTTATGCTAAAGCTTCCATTTTGCTTTCTGGGTTTGTTTCTACTTGCTGTTTGCTGCTCTAAGTTGTAGTTAATTTGCATGATTTTGAGTGAGCTGGCTTCTTGTCAACTGTTACTTCACTTTGTGATGTTGTACTGAAACCCTTCTTGCTAATTAACTTCTCCGCTCTTTGGGAGCAACTTTTTGAAAATCTTGAGTTGATTTGCATGGAGTTGATTTGCATTCATCTTATATTACTTATTAACACTTGGTAGAAATAACTTTCACTTTATTTTTTCCCTTCGTTTTGTGGGGTGTAAAAGATTTTTGTGAGTTTTTGTGGGTGGTGTTTTGTAACTTTGTTACAGTTTGAATGCTACTTTTGGGTGCCTAGCTATTAGCTTAAGCTTTTGGATTATTTGTTACTTCATATGGTATTAAAGCATATTTGACTTGGAGTATCTTTGTTTTGAGTCTTGAAATTACACGTGAGGGGTATAATATATAGAGTTTAAATACTGTTGATGAGTTGTTTCGTAACTTATTAAGTTTTACGATTAGTGATTCCTTATTGTATGATATTTTTGCTGATCAAAAGGTTTTATTCAAGAGTAATACTAAAGTTATAAACCTTTTTATGCAAACTTATTTGTGCAAATTGATGTGGTATAATGGGATTGGAAGAGTAAATTCTAAAAATAAATAAGACTGATTAAGATAGATACAATAATCATATAATTGTGCCTCATCGGTTTATACGAGGAGTTTGTATATGAAATATTATTCTATTAATGAAAAGCCCATTTTATATATTAGTTATAGCAAAGAGAAAGTTGATCCTGTATTTAATCCGTGTGTATATGTGTTTGGATCCATTTGATTGAACAAAGTTGTGCGTTTCCTAGAACAAAGTTTATTGAGTTTATCCGACTATTGTGTACTTAACAGACGTCTATGCTTCAGTCTTGGAACTTCTATCATAATTTCAGAATTTGGATTTTGTTCATACAGCTGTAACTCTGGTACAAGTAAGCTGTTGTACCATCTGTTCATGATCTCGTCGTTCTCAAAGATAGATGTTCTAAATATTCCTTTTGGGTTTTACCTTCAAAGAAATATTTATAGTTTTGATGTCATCTTTTCCATTGAATGTTTCTTTTTAAATTTCTTATGATGATTTCAGAACCTGTTTCTAATTTATATACTGCATCACAATTGGTAACTTTGAATCAATATCGTGCCTCCTCATTCTTTGATTGCCTTAGTGGATTTCCTGCAAGTTCTGTTAAGGAAGGGGCCCCTTCATTTCTATTATTATTGTAAATATTGTTGTTATTATTATTATTATTATCATCGTTATTTGTACTTTGAGAAATGCTGGCAGTTTTTGTTCTTTAAGATAGCAGAGAATCCTTCATGGGATATATATATATATATATATATATATATATTTATTTATATATATTTTGCATGCTATGAATTTTTTTTCTGCTCAAGAAGAGTCTATCATAGCTTCTGTGGGGGTCGATTACCTCAATTTTCATAGCTCATTCTTTCTATTCCACTTGCATATCTCTCTTTTCTTATTATTATTTTTTTCTTAATCATTTTCTTGACTGGTTTAGGACTAATTCTTAGGTAGCCTGTTAGATGGATCGGACAAGACCTAATATAAGGGCTCGGTGCTCTGGTTCAACTCCATCAGAAGAATCAGCTTTGGATTTTGAAAGAAACTTCTGCAGTCATCCTAATCTGCCTTCATTAAGTCCACCAACACTTCAACCTTTTGCTTCAGCTGGACAGCACTGTGAGAGCAATGCTGCTTACTTCTCATGGCCTAGCCGAAATGATGCAGCTGAAGAGAGGGAAAATTATTTTGCTAATCTACAAAAAGGGGTGTTACCTGAAACACTTGGTCGATTGCCAAAGGGACAACAAGCAACAACATTGTTGGAACTCATGACCATAAGAGCATTTCACAGCAAAATCTTGCGATGCTACAGTCTTGGCACAGCTATAGGTTTCCGTATTAAGCGCGGCGTATTGACTGATACACCAGCCATTCTTGTTTTTGTTTCCAGGAAAGTTCACAAGCAGTGGCTCAGCCCTATTCAGTGTCTACCCACAGCCTTAGAGGTTGGGACACGAGGCTTAGTTTTACTTTCTATCCTATTTTCTTTTTTGGTTCCTTCTGTGTTTATGAGCTTGTGACAAAGGGGTTGGGGTTTTTCCTCACATCCTATTATTGGGTTTATTTGTAGTAAAGATGAATCTTAATTCTTTAATCAGGGGCCTGGTGGTGTATGGTGTGATGTGGATGTGGTAGAGTTCTCGTATTTTGGTGCACCTGAGCCATCTCCCAAAGAACAGTTGTACACTGAAATTGTTGATGATTTGCGTGGTGGTGATCCCTGTATAGGTTCAGGCTCGCAGGTAATCTGAAGTAGCATAGCCCCCTTCCTCTTTGTGATATACTAGTAATAGATGGGAATGAAACAGTTTTGTCTTTGTAAATGATGTCTGGCTCAAAATATTTGTATTTTTCTTTTCTTATCTAGTATATCATTTTGATTATTCACCTAAGAGCAGCATAAAATCTGCGAGGACAGCAATAATGGTTCCCTTTTCTAAGTATGTGGCCTTATATGCCTACTGCAGCATTTATCTGATGTGCTGTTAATTAGATGCTTTGGCCTTGCCCAATTAATTTGTATTATTTATTCCTATACACAGCATTACTTATTTGCTTAATTTTCCTCATATATATTACTAAATTTACCTCTCTTCTCATCTAATGAGAATCTTGTGATGATTTTTAACAATACCATACATGTCATTTTTCTTTAGGTAGCAAACCAAGAAACATATGGAACTCTAGGTGCAATTGTCAAAAGCCAAACTGGCAGTCGACAAGTTGGTTTTCTCACAAACCGACACGTTGCAGTTGACTTAGATTACCCAAATCAGAAGATGTTTCATCCTTTGCCTCCAACTCTTGGACCCGGAGTGTATCTAGGTGCAGTGGAGAGAGCAACTTCATTCATCACAGATGACCTTTGGTATGGCATTTTTGCTGGAATGAATCCAGGTAAGATGGTTAAGTAATGCACACTTAGCTTTTCTTTACATACTTCAATAGTTTTCTGTGAAGTATGCTTCCTTGACTATGTTTTGATTGCCACTGAAATTGAGCAAACAAGTATAAAGTGGAGTTGGAAGGTTATAACTAGCTATACAAAATTATAAGCTATGGCAGCTCTAACTTAAGCTTGGACATAATTGTAGGTACCACAATTTTGAGAGTTGTTTTCAGTTTCTAGCCCATTAAAAAGGGGGAAAAAAATTAGAAGAATTCAGGAGAAGCATAAAATCTTAGGGAAGAAAAGCAATATATATGTCCATTAAGTATCTAAGTATGCAAAATAAAAATAGCCAAGGTCCATCTTATAGCAGCTAAAATTTTGGCTAGAAAAGGCATATAACTTCTATAGCAAATAAAAACTACCCAAACAAGTAATCCCCCAGAATATCTTGATTGCTACAACGACATTTCTACTTTATCCCCGTTAACTTTTGAATTCCAGGTCCAAAATGTCAGACTTATGTCGGCGACAAAAGGCCCTAAACTAGTGAGGTTTTAGTAATCAAGGTGCATGACTTTAGCCCCTAATAGCAGGATATAAAGCATGGTTGGAATTAGAGCTCAACTCCAAAGTAAATTTTGTTTCAATTTATAAATGTTGTAAACATTCTCTGTTGATTCAATAATTTACTATTGATTCAGTTTTCACAATGAAACTTCATTGGCAATATTCGTTTCAATCATTGTCAATAACAACAGAGACTAAGATCTAGAATACTTTTAGGTTCAAGGACAATAAACTTAGAAGCAATTGAAGCAGTATTTAATGGCACAATATTCAGATTGCATTTGATAAACTTAATATTTAAAATTTTCTGAAAATTTTCACTTTTTAAAACCTCTAGCCAAGATATGTAATGTATTCACTTAACTTAAACTTTCAATCCAGAAGTTTTGTTAAAAGAGAGAAAAGAGAATAAAATAGATAGAGAAGAGAAGGTGAAAGTTGTTGTATATTAATGATATATGAGACTTACATATATATAGTAGAAAAATCAAAGTAAACTAGGAAATAAAATCACTCACAATTAATACATATTTTCACCACCTATAATAGAATTATTATAATCCAAAATTTTCATATATGTTCTAATACTTCGTCTCAAGTTGAAGCATAAATATTTTATAAATATTTTTAATACCCAACTTGGTAACAAAGATTACAAATAGATATTTGATGACTCTCTTTTCACCACAACATAAATTTTAGAGTCATTCAACTTCACAACGGTGATGAAGCTTCAAGAAGATTGACAAGAGAAGATTTAGTCATCTCACTTAAACTTCTAGACAAAACACCCAACGAGCAAGAGAGTGAAACCGAAATTGTAAGAGACAACAATTTCCGGTAAGAGGATACATTTTTGACCACAAATCTTTGGTGAGACTGTAAGGGTAACGGTGAATTCTGCTGTTGGCCAAGGGTGATGAGTTCGTTTAATAGTAAGGAAAACTAAGTCATGGGATAAAAGTGAAGTTTGGACAGACTACGAAGAATTAGCTAAATTAGGGCAAGATTTTCAGGTGACTAAAAGAGGGTTTTTTAAATTTTCAAAAATACCCTAAGAAATTGAAAACACCCAAAAGTTTTCAGAAATTTTAGAATACCCCCTGAATACAAAAAAATATGAGTCTCCTACCGTGAGACTCTGAGAAAGATTTAAAAACATTAGAAAATGATATGGAAGCAAATACGCGACTGAATTTTTTCAATTTATTTTTGATACAAACATTAACTTAATAAGAAAAGAGAGATTATTTTTTATTTATTATAGCACAAAAACGTTAGAGATTAATAGAAAATGAAAAAAGATTTTTTTTTTAATACTAAAGATGAAAAAGAAAAGAGAGATGATTTTTTTTTTTCCTTTTTCTTCTTTATTTTGCATAAGCAAAAATTTTTTAAGGAACACTAACCCGCTCTAATACCATGTTAAAAGAGAGAAAAGAGAATAAAATAGATAGAGAAAAGAAAGTGAAAGTTGTTGTACATTAATGGTATATGAGACTTACATATATATAGTAGAAAAATCAAAGTAAACTAGGACGTAAAATTACTCACAATCAATACATATTTTCACCAACTATAATAGAATTATTATAATCTAAAACTTTCATATAAATTCTAACAGTTTTACTAAGTCTGGATAATGAACAAAATACTCTTTCATTGGAGTTTGCAAATTCTCCAACTTTAAATAACTAACTTTTTGACTTGACTAATTTCAATTCCCACTAGTGGCTTATTACTAAGTTACAAATATCAAGTTGTCATTAGCTACTCCTAAGTCCTATGACCTGAAAATTTCAGCTAATGGCAGATTTTTATGTATTTGATGATATGTGTTAAGGTAGCATAGACCCAAAGGTCTAAATTGATAGGTAAAAGCCCAACAATACTATTAAAGTACCAACATGTCTCTTCACATGCACTAGCACATGGACTGAACACAACCACACAAATAAATAATATATTAATTACTGTGATAAGGGATTTGAATAGAAGACCATGTTGTTAACTTGGCCAATACCATGTTAACAATAAATCTAAAACTTAAACTTGTTAGGTAAGGACCTAATAGTTGTAGCTAAGCTATAACAATAAATCTAAAATCTCCGGTTGTCAAATAAGAGCCTGTTAAACTTTTTAAGCTTAACAATATGAATATTTTAAACCCCATAGAAAATTAAATGAGACTAGGTGTTCCTCAGAGCAAGGATCTACTGTTTAGATGTTGTGAGCAAGATGATCAGATCCAGACTTAGCAGATGCCACTCAATACAACTAATCATGGATGAAACCAAAATCCAGCAACCTAAACACTTAATCTTGACACACTAATATACCACGGCTCTCGATAGTCACAGTTCACTTCTTAATGATCTGAGAGAAGATACCAAAAGATTTTGTTAGTTTAGCAGAATCGTTGAATTGTTCTCTTCTTTTATTACTTTAGAGATTGTCTAAAAGTTTTAGCTAGCATCTGTTTAAGAACTCATTACTATAACTTTTGTTTTTTGTTCTTGAAGATCTAAAGTACTTTGTTTTCTATTTTCAGAAGAACATAAAATCCTTTTTTCACATATTACTAAAAAGTAATAAAACTCTGAAAATAATGTTTTATTTGTTTTCTTCGTTTTAAGAATTCATTTGTCAAAACCAGTAGCACTTTTGAGTTGTTTTTTTTTAATCAAATTATTTTGTAAGTAATTTTAATTTGATATTTAGAATTAATATAACCCTGATATTTTAATAAGATATACAGGAAAAATATATATATCTTATTATCAAATAATTCTTTTAAAATTTTTTTTGTTTTCATTAAATGTATTTCCTGAAAATAATATCGAACAGATTCTCTTTTCTTGGAAGTCCAAAATCAAATTTACCTTTTTCATTTTGAGTTCGATCTTTCAAAACAAAAACACAAAAAATATCACCGGATGGCCCCTTAATTTTCTCAAGAATATAAATCTCATAAGTTAAAATTTTTAATAAAAAAATTTAGGTTTCAAATCTATTATGACTTGAGTTATTGATGCAACAAAGAAGTGAACAGAAGTTGAAAACACCATTTCTAATCCTACCCAGTATGGTATTTAGTTGAAGCCTCTTTTCAAAATTTGGCCATGACTCTGAAGTCTTTAAACACAATTAAAACAGTCTTTAAATATCAAAATTCACCATGCATTAAAATTAACTCAAAACTCATGTAGTGACATGGAAACATATTGAATTTCTTTCTTTTTGCCCAAGTTGGCAATGAAGCGAAATTGTTTGGTCATTGGCACGATCTAATGGTTCTTACAATCCTTCTAGACATTCACACAGGTCTGTGCACAATGTGTTGATATGATGTCAAAGACCATTAGACAAAGAACACAACTCTTGTTGATAAAAAATCTAATAAGGTTACTGAAAACATGATAAAATGCAATTTAAGGTTTCTCATGTTCTTACCTATGTGGAACAAAAACAACTTGTTCAAATGTCATCAAATCCTTTATCGGCCGTTCATTTTCGTAAATCTATAAAGAAACCACATCAAACTTCTGTATTTATTTTTTTTGTTCTTGCCTTACTTCTCATTCTTTTCTCCTTTCTCCCTTATGAATGGCTGGCTTAGCTCTACAACACAATTGGAGTGACAGTTGTCACATTATTTTATTTCTACTGCAATTCAAGTTTAAGAACGGCAGTACATTTTGGAAAAAAAATGTTACTTTTAGATAGATCAAGCCACAAAAATTGGGTTTCTTCTAGTTTGGATTATCATTGGTTGAATCAGTTAGACAGAGGAGGTGCTCCCCCAGATTGCTTCCTAGGTTGTCTCATTTCACCCAGAAGAGAGAGATATTTTAATATGATTACGGTAGTTTAAATAATCTCACAGCACTTGTGTGTGCATTCTCTCTCTCTCTCTCTCTCTCTCTAACACTTGCTTGCCGTTTGTGTACCTGTAGAGACATTTGTGAGAGCAGATGGAGCATTTATCCCTTTCTCTGATGATTTTGACATGTCTACTGTTACGACATCTGTGAAAGGCGTGGGAGAGATTGGTGATGTCAAGATTATAGACTTGCAGTCTCGGATAAGTACCCTTATAGGGAAGCAAGTAATGAAGGTTGGAAGAAGTTCTGGCCTGACTGCCGGAACTGTGTTGGCATATGCCCTTGAGTACAATGATGAGAAAGGTATATGCTTCTTAACTGATTTCCTTGTTGTGGGTGAGAACCAACAGACTTTTGACCTTGAGGGAGATAGTGGAAGCCTCATTTTAATGAAGGGTGAAAACGGCGAGACACCGCGGCCTATAGGGATTATTTGGGGTGGGACTGCTAATCGGGGTAGACTCAAGTTAAAAATTGGGCAACCTCCAGAGAATTGGACAAGTGGTGTTGATCTTGGGCGCCTTCTCAACCTTCTTGAACTTGATCTCATCACTACTGATGAAGGGCTTAAAGGTTTGTGCTTTTCTAAAATTGTTCCTTGTTGGCACTGCATCTTTGTTTCTTTTTGTGTTAGAGAGAGCGAGATGCATATATTGCTCATGCTTCTATTTGTCAAACTTCTATATTTTGTTTTATGCAAAAAAGTAACTGATTCAATGTATCATGTGTCGAACTGATGTGGAGACTACATAGCTTGAGGATATATCTCAAAGATGCACACATGAATGGGCATGAGTAGATTGAACTGGCTAAAATGACATTAACAATGATTAATGATATATGTGTTTTTGTTATTAGTGGCAGTGCAAGAACAGAGAACTGCCTCAGTAACAGCAATTGGCTCTACTGTTGGGGATTCCTCACCTCCTGATAGAATGCTTTTGAAGGACAAAGCCGAAGACAAATTTGAGCCGCTATATGTCGAACACCACAGCCCAGAAACGAACCCATCGCTAATGGAAACTGAGTTTCATCTGGAAGATGGTGTGAAAGCCGGTCCCAGTGTTGAGCATCAGTTTATTCCAAGCTTTACAGGGCGGTCACCTTTACATAAAAACAATCCATCCGATAAGGCAGTTTCTGAGAATCTTGCTTCCTTGAGGAATGGTTGCGACGAAGATATTTGTTTTTCATTGCAATTGGGTGACAACGAAGCCAAGAGACGGCGTTCAGATGCTTCAACTAGTAAGGAAGAATCAAAATAGAATTGGATTTGCAGTTTGAGCTCGGAAATGACCCCCTTTGCATCAGGAATCTTAATGTTGACAATGGCTGCTAAGTGCTAACCTTTGACTTTTGTTACGCTGAAAGTCCTCAAAGTTTAAATTTTAGCCCAAACAAGAGCTGTGACTTCAGAAATCTGGATTTAAGTCAGTTACTTTGTCAAGCACAACTTAATTTGCTCAGTTACATGAAGAAATATTGTTCTTAAAACCTTTAAGCATTTACATTTCCTTTTGGCTATTAAACAACCCCATGTTAGAAAATCTTTAAAACACAAATTATCTGTATCTATGATAACAAAGGGAGTTTTAAGTGGGATGGATTTACCATTTTATTTATATGTTTAAAAATCCTATAACATATATATGCTTTTTTATAAACTATTAATCACGATAATCAGTATTGTTTTCTAGATGACATTGTCATTTTTTCTTCTTTGACCTCTTGTGATCAATCAAACATGGGTATTCTTTGCTTTGAATAGAATCCAGGGAATATAAGATGGTTTAGTAGATTGTCCACAGATGATAATTTGGACACCAACGTTATCATCTAACGTGCCATAAATTGAATAAAAATCAAGATAGAAATAATATTATATTATATTTGGAATTATTTTGCAAAAACTTAAATGCGATAGTGAACTTAACTGTTCAAATAGCAATTAGCAAGTTGGGAAACTCTCTGGACATGTTGCGTGGCAGAGGCAATTGCATCGTTAGATGCAGGGTCAGTTAAGAATTCAATGAAGCAAAAGTTTCACCAGTTTATAATTACCATATTAGCAATAAAACCAAGTAAATAAATAGATAGAGTTGGTTGTGAAATTTGTTGGCATTTAATTGAGACTGAATTGCATTTATTAAATCTGGAGCTTTGAATTGAATTTATGAGATATAGAATAACTACCTCTTGATTACCATGAATATATCTTATCATACAGCCTCTAAAATTCTAAAATAAAAGCAATTCGATCGTTAATTAATGTTGATGCTCATCAATAATCAAAATTTGAATGATCTTACATGAAATCAAAAAAAAAAAAAAAAAAAAAGACTCCTGGTGAAGATGATGATTAACTAAAATCACATACAAGCAGTAGTTTGATCCATGCGTATTTTAACATAGAAAGAACCCAATGAGAGTTAGAACAAGCTGAAGTAAATATACATTTTACAATATGAAAAAAAAATTATAATGACATTAAAGGATGAAACCGTTTATCACAACCTTACAATATTGCATGTAAAGCATGATCAAGTTCTTGACTAGATCATAGCTATGGCCAGAAGCCTTGCATGCATGCAAAGTATAGCTTATATATTTATGTAATTGATAAATATTCAAAAGGCATAAAGATCGGCCAGTTCCTCCAATGAATCAAGAATGAGATTTGGTTCAGCATTTTCAAGCATCCATAGAAGATGATCAAAGAGAACTACTTCACACTTAACCAAAATGAACTCTCCATGCTTTTGCTTTGATTTCTCAATTAAAGCACTCAGTAAAGGGTGTTTCAAGTACTTAGAACTAACCACATACCGCTTCCTTGTGCTCCCAACTAAGATTGTTTCACAATATTCATTGTCTTGCTTCATATGATCATGATCATGATCACCCCACAAGTCATGAGGATCTCTAGTGGATTTGGACCTTAGGCTACTATAAGAAGATGATCTCCCTAGTTGCCTTGACAAGCTCTTGCACTTCCTGAGTATCAGATTGATCTTCTTCATTTTGATTGGTGAAGAAATTCATTGAGATGATGAAGAGGAGGTTGGATGATTGCTAGCTAGCTAGCAATTAGGAGACTTGATATACACTCGAAGAAGTAAGCTACTTAAAGGGAGAAATGGGTAGTGGCTGGATGGTGCAAAGTCGTTGTTTTCCGGTGCTAGAAAATGGTGGGGTCTTGTCGTAACTTGAAACCAAACAATTTTATCAAACGCATAATTAATATTAACGTTAAGAGATTTTGGACATATCTACAAGCAATTAGATAGGGTAAATGTTCCTTAATTTGATTTTTATGGTTTATATAATGGGTTAATATCAATTATACCCATTATCATTTTTTTTTCAAATATTAACGCCACCTATAATATTGTTTAGGCCGGGTATCTTTTAGTTAAAATTATTGAATTTCTAAGAATATTCTTCCCTATTATAATTAAGAGTTAAAATATGGATTCATTCCTACTTTGAGAACGCCAAGGACACTCTATTTTCTGCTCTTTACTTCCAATGTTTTTACATGTTAATAGAAATTTTATTAAATTACAAAAATAGCAAATGGATCATGGAATAAACCATTAATGATTAAAGTTTTATAGACACGCATTAATATAATAAGTAGATAATGAATAAGAGAGTATTTTTAGTATTCCTGTTTTTGATAACTTAAATCTTTAAATTTTTATTTAAAATTATAAGAAATAATAAATGATCTCTTAAAATTTTAAAGTTACTAAAAATATAGAATGGCATATTAATTTATAATTATTCCATTAGTCATAGGTTAGGCCTCAAAAAAACCGCACATGGGCCTCATATTCTTTCCTTTCGGTTTGTCAATTTCATCCATCTTTCTTCTGATTGAATTGAATCCCTCGAATTTATTTATAAAAAGCTACAATTAATATTTACACAACACGTTTCAGCAATAAACTTATGCTGATTTAGGTTTCTCTTTTGCTTATGATAGTTGACTAAAATATAATAATGTCATCCATGAAGAGTAATGCTACTCTTACAAACTACTTATACAAACTCACATATACAAATTGATGTGACATTCTCATGTGATTGCCACATCACCCATGTTAATTAATATCATTTATTATTAATATATATTTATCAAATCACTGCATTTATTTATCAAATCATATTATGCCACGTCAGTTTGTATGAGTGAGTTTGTATAAGTAGTTTGTAAGAGTAGCATTACTCTAATGTCATACATTTGAATACACAATTAGTTTGACAACAACACAATAATTATGGGAAGTTCTCAAAATAACTACTCGTTCCTCTTTTCTTGAGAAAAATTATGTCTTACAATAAATATACATGTAGGCATTGAATCATCTCTGCTACATGCATTAATGTACATATATTTTATAATTAGATAGTTGCATA
Organism: Boswellia sacra; assembly: GCA_013180625.2. NCBI lineage: Eukaryota > Viridiplantae > Streptophyta > Magnoliopsida > Sapindales > Burseraceae > Boswellia > Boswellia sacra. Next base: position 211,927 of record SNVD02008394.1, on the reverse strand, counting down.
TTTGTATTTCAGATTTTTCAATAATTAATATTACTTTTACAAACTGATGAATAAAATTTGCAAACTATCAATAAACTCATTAATTGATGAAATAACTGATGAATACTTCATATTGGATTATTTCACACCAACTAATGTGATATTATATGATATAATTGAATGGGTAATATGATAAGTTTGCGTAATATACAATTATATAATAATATTATATAAATTTATATAAATGAACTTATATGAATAATTGATAACACTAAAAAAAAAAATTAGTTAGAGAAATTCTACCTATGATATTGGCCACATGAGGCATGTCCTACAGGAGTGGGGAGGTTGAGTAGCTGCCTCCCCATATTTAGGTTGAGTGACAAAATATGTGCACGTGGACATGCCACATCCACATGCACGGTACTTGAAGCCAATCCAAAGCCATGTTAATGTTAATGTTAATGGTACATGAACATGTGCATTTTGAATTGCCAATGTATCATGTATGCCTATTTCCAAATACATATATTCTTCTACCTTTCATATATACTATCTATATTATTGCACCTGTTTGATTTTCAATAACAAGTATATCTTGGCGGGTATGCTGTCGGCAACATAATGTTCCTTCAGATATTTTTCGCACGAATCGATGAGAATTGTAACAAATGTATCTTTCAACATGCAATTTGTCTTGCAACTTGTCTTAGATTTTTTTTTTCTTTAGTTTCTTTTATAATTTGTTGGTGGTTTTTCTTTGTTGATTCGCTCTGTAACTTCGTTCCACACTCTGATTTTAGCCTTTATTACTGCAATATATAGAACATGCTTGCCGATAAACGATTTTCACACAAGCAAAAAGGAAGTTAAGACTTGAGCATATCGTCGAGTCAAAGTCTTGAAAATACAAAAAATGGTTAAAGGTGGCGATAAGTTGTAGAATTCTAGAGTGAAAAAGAGTTTAGAGAAATGGGCATAGAATGTACACACCTTGAAAGAAGACTAAGAGGGTTTATGTAGGCATCAAGAGTGTGTATTCTGGGACTCATAGACAACGAGCCTAGATAATGAGCTGCCCAATTCTATGTGGCCATAACAATGCTAATTCAAATGGTTAATTGGCTTTAGTTATAAGTTGAAAGTGATCCACATTCTACTTCAACTATTTCTATTTCGCGCTTCAAAAAAAAAAAAAATCTTATTTGCCTCCTTGAAAATTAAGAGTGAGTGGAATAATTGACTTCTTCTACTTAGCAAAATAAAAGTAAATTTTTTCTCATATATATTTGTAAAGGTTGCTTTTGTAAATCGATTAGTGAATTTGGAACCTAGTTCCTCACAAGCACATGGCGAGGTTCTTTCTCCATTAGAATTCATTCCTTTCGTTATGCGTGACTCCATTTTTATCAAAGATACGTACAATATTTAATACTAAAATACCGCAGTTTACATTTGTTTATCTTTCAATTCATATATGCTAAATATATTAAAACTTGTATCTATTGAATGATTATTTAATTATACTAAAACTTTATCAAGAAACAAACTCAATATATTGTAGACATATTGCTTTGTAATTCATCTTTAATTGTCATTAATACAAAATATTTTCAAGAGTATTTTGGAGTATTTTGAAATCAACGGAGGTAGTTACGGATTATAAAAACCTATGGGGAGTCTAAAAATTTATCTTAAAAAGTAATTTGCTCCGACAAATCCAACAATTAACATTAACATTTATCCAGGAAAAGAAATAAATAAAAGTCGATTGAAAATATCCAAGCATTTGAGCTATAAATAAAATTTAGACACTTTCCATTTCCCTTTAGATAATTTACTAAATTTAATGCTTGGATAAAAATAAATTTCCTTTAAATATAAATTTTTATAAATGCATTATCAAACACTTGTAAAACTTGTCAAGCATTTTACTAGACATGTTTAACAATAGTTAGTCAAGTCCATCAAATATTTGATGAGATACATTTCAACTCAAAAATACTTCGTCCTGCACGATAGGTACTTTTCATGACGTGTTAAACTATTATTGAGCATGTCAAGCATTTACTAGACACCATCCTCCGTCGTAGCATTTTAATTGCTTTTGATATACTTTCTTTCTTTCTTTCTTTCTTTCTTTCTTTCTTTCCTTCCCAAGAATAGTCGAGAAGATTTCATTAAAAGCATTCCATGAATTCCTATGTTTCCCCTTTATTTCATTTTTTAAAACTACGGATTCAAGGGCAAAATAAAATTAAAAAAAAAAACCTTCAAACATTGCATAAATAATAGTAACAAGGAGTAGCTGTTATTTTATGAAACCTCAGGAAATGTAAATGTTATTTCCCCTATAATTTAGATGAATCAGAGCCACCGTAACTTCCTTAATTATTTACATTCAGTAAATATGCTAACTACAAAATGTCTTATCCACAATCTTGGGATAAAGATTACTTCATTGCTTCCTGCTAATATGTCTTGATGAGTTAACCAGGAGTCCCGCATCTTTATTTTGAAAGTGAAAGGTATAAACACTATTTGAAGTCAACAAGAAAATGTATCCTTACAAACATCATTTGATAATTTGATTGTTAAGAAAGAGAAACCATGAACGGGACCATCTTATGACCTAAAAGGATTTGCATACATTTGAACAGTAATGCAGCAGCTAGTTTCAGCTTAGCTTTCAAGTAAAAACAGCAAGGATTTTTCACTTGCTTAGACGCAAGCAAAAGCATTATCCATCTATCACATCAATGGAGGTTTAAACATAGCCTAGATTATGACCCATCTCTCATGAGAAAGCATAATCAAACACAAATGATGCCCTCCGCTTTTAGACACAGACATCTGATCTTTAATTTGTACATATTTGGAAACAATTTTTGCTCTTTGCCCTGCTATTCACAGTATTCTAGTTTGAGCCCAATTGATTTTGGAAATTAGATTAAGCAACATCAAAACTCAATTCATTCTTCAAATTCTTTTGAAAACAAAAGCACAAAATTCATTTTTAGATCAGTTACATCTAAATTTCAACGAGGATGGAAAGCATTATTATAAATCCTCAAATTTAACTGTCTAAATATCCCTTACATGAAGCAAAGTAATCTTGAACTTATACCTAATAAGATAGGAAAATGGTACATATAACAGCTAATTGAATAAGAAAAGTTACAAAATGGCTTCTGCCTTCTAAAATAACTAAAATATTGTTTTACTTTTTGCCTAAAAGGAAAGGTTTAATCGTGTAATTACACAGTCGATGATTTCATAAATCAATGAAGTCCATTCAGCAGGCAAAATTTTTAATTTTGTCAAAAATAGAAACGAAGGAATCCTTTCCCTGCAAAATTCAATGCTTTCATACTATTAGATATGATTTCAGGACTCCAGTTGCCGAATTCTCAACAGCCACTTTATCAAGCAAGCCATGTACCCAATTGTTCACCAGCTTGACTGGATAGGAACAAGAAGATACATCCAATTTCAATGAGACAACTATTAAACATTAAAACGAAATAGCATCACGTCTCCTTCTCGTACAATGTAATCTTTCCCCTCAGATCTCAACTGCATAAACCAAAACTTTTGTATATCAACTTTCATGTAGGAATATATGAACTCTATTTGTGCATGTATATATCTAATATTTATATACATAATACAAGCACAGATCAAATCTATGTTTGCAAAAATCCAATTAAGAGTCTCAAACTGATTTTACTTTTCAACCCAAATATATGGCCATCACAGTCAAAATAAGGGACAAAAAGGTCATTTTTTCTCAAATATTATATCAAAAGGTGTTACAGTTATTTCTATTTTCAGGAGACTGTTTTAAGAAAGAGTTACCAGATGTGTATTCTATTATATTACATTATACACGCGCGCGCACACATTTTCTGGATTCTGCACCTTCACAGCTTGTTTGCTGAATAGTCAAATTCTAGCCTTTTCCTTTGGTTTCTATTTCTATCAAGCCCTTGAAACAATAAAATATCCACTACAGGTCTCTCTCTCCCCCACACCTAGAAGAAAATTTTAATATTAAACCTGAGCGAATATATACCTTGGCCCATTCCAGAATATTGTTAAATTTTTAAAATCAAATTTCATATCTTTTCAATATGTTTAACAAATGAGTATCCACATAGAATCATTAACATTGGTCATTAAGTGACTGAATAGACCCTTTTGTGTAGATATCTGATGTAACATGGCTTATTTGACTATTAGGGTTAATATAGTCTTTTAGCATTTATTTAATTAGGGTTTTATTCAAATTGGGAAATTATTAGTTTAGGGATTTTGACTCAAATTAAGGATTTTGACTTTTCCTAATTTGATTCAAACCTAAATTGTTAGTTTAGGGATTTTGACTTAAATAGAATTTTGACTTTCCTATTTTCCAATATGTCTTGTTAGTATAAATATAGGATTTCATTATTTTGTTAGGGAATTATTATTCAAACATTATTTTGAAATATCAAAGAAGTATTCAGTTTGATTGTGTGTGTGAGTGTTGATTGATCGTGTGTGAGTGTGAGTTTTTGAGTTCAGTTTGTTTTGTACGGGTTCTCCGTCAATTTGGTATCAGAGCCTAACATCGTTCCATAAAACTCCATAAACCAAAACGTATTCACTGTTTATCGCCGGAGTTACTGTTCATCACCGGCGGCCGACGCATCACCTATAATCGAATACATCAACTTATAGATCGGGCCGTCCCCATCATTCTTTCCTTCATCACCGTCGCCAGAATCCCATCGGAAACCCTTCAAAAAGCCAAAAAACAGTGCGCCGCCGTTACTGTTCATCGCCGCCGACCGACAAGTAGTGTCTCACCACCACCACCAAGTGATAGATCGGCCCCTCCCCATCAACTTTTCCTTCTTGGTCGATCACTAATTCTTGCCGGAAAGTCTTCAAAAATCAAATTTTCAGTTTGAAAGTCACCACACAAGCCACCGCGACGTCCACCACCGACCGAAAAAGTTTCTGCCGCTGCCGATCCGTCGTCTGAAGGTTTGGCCGTCACCGTTCCGTCACCGGAAGCCGCCACCGGAGAGTATTTGAATGTTAGAGGTTAGGGACTTCTTTGTCACTTTTTAAAGTTGGTGGATATTTTTTATTAGGAGTTTTCAGGTTATTTGTCATTGAATCAAGCCTAATTTCTTGAAGACCCACCCACTTTGCATAATCACACCACTGCCCGAATCTTAAAATTTTATTTATATTTTTACAGTTTAACCCCTGCATCCTCAACATTTCCTGTTAGCCCTTACAGTTTCATTAAATTTCACTTTAGCCCATATAACAAAAAAAAATCATTACATATTTACTTTTCTTGCCTTTATTTGCATTGCAGCAGCATCAGATTTATTTTATCGCTTATAGGAAATTTTAGTCTAGATTTAGTGTAGTAAAAAAAAAGAAAAAAAAAAAAGAATGGTAGACCCAAATCTTCTACCTTTACAACCTGATTTCAATACCATAAACAATAGGTTGAGTGGATTAGAACGTAGGTTCAACAACATTGAACAAGCAGTTCTTGATATTAAAGAGCAACTTGATCGTAGGGATAACAATCTTGGGTCATCTAATAGGTTTGATAAGGGTAAAGAAGTCTTAGGATCTATATCTAAAAAACATCATGAGCGAGATTATATTCACAATCTTTTGTTTGAAGATGATAATGATGATAAAAGCAGTCATAGAAGCACCAGGAGTCATTCTAGGCATGAGTCATCTGACATTCCAAAAGGTGCCAAACACAATGTTCCTAAGTTTGATGGTAAGTTAGACCCCACTGCTTTCTTAGATTGGATAGATGCCTTAGAGGAATACTTTGATTGGTACGGCATGGTAGACTCTTATCGTGTTCGTTTTGCTCGACTTAAATTAGTTGGTACTGCTAAGATCTTTTGTCAGTCCACAGAACGTAGATTTTGTCAACAGCATCGTCGCCCTCCTACTTGGGCAGAATTAAAAATGGACCTCACACAAAAATATGTCCCTCAGTCCTATAAGAAGCAACTCTATAGGCAATTGCTTAACCTTGGGCAGGGTTCTTCTAGTGTCTTTGAGTACCAATCTAAGTTTGATAATCTTCACATTAGATGTGAAATTGAAGAGTCTATTGATGCCACAGTATCAAGATTTATTAATGGACTTAGGTTTGACATCCAGCGTGTTATTGAGTTGAGCTCCCCTGAAACTGTAGAAGATGCCTATAATAAAGCCTTAGAAGCTGAACTCCATGCAAAAACTTATAATAGGCAAACTTCCTCGGTGCATACTCCATCTCCTCAAATTAAGGCTTTTAATAGGAATAACTTTAATCAACAATCCTCCACTCCTAGAACTTCTAGTTCGCCAACTCCTAGTTACCCCACATCTAGTGCATCCTATCCTAATCCTCGTTTCAATTCGAATAGGGAAAGATCAATGAGTGCTTCAAACCAATCCTTTAGTTCCCCAATTGTGTGTCACAATTGTCAAGGTAGAGGTCATATTGCTGCTCGTTGTCCTAGTCGTACTATGACCATAGGATATGACCCTAGTGAATCACTACATGAGGATCCTGAAGGAGAGGTCTTAGAACCATTTGAGGAGAGTGAAGATTTAGGATTAGGAGACATCCAGGAAGAGGAGTTTAATGAGCAATTGGCAGTCATGCGTTGCATCTTGTCTACTCCAGTAGCTTCTGATTCTTGGAAGAGAACTAGTATTTTCCATACCTTAGTTCCCCTTAAGAATCAGTTATGCAAACCAGTGATAGATGAAGGTAGTACCTTAAATGTCATCTCTAAAGCTGCAATTGATAGGTTTAACCTCACTCTAGAGCCTCACCCTAATCCTTTTCAGGTAGCTTGGGTTAATAAAACAACCTTACCTATTACCCATAGATGTCTGGTTCTTCTTAAGTTGTGTTCTTACAAGGAAAACATCTATTGTGACGTGTTACCCATGGATGTAGCTCATGTCCTCCTAGGTAGACTATGGCTTTATGACCATGATGTTATAAACTATGGGAAAGAAAATACCTATGTTTTTAATCATTGTGGTAAGCTTATTACCTTGAAACCAGCCAAACCTAATGACAATTATAAGGTTTCAACTAGGGTCCAAAAGGATAAACCAACTCCAAAATCTAGATCCAATATCTCAGAGCCTAAGAAACACAACTTGAATATTTTGGGTCCAACTCATTTTATGAAAGAAACCTAAGAGACTGGTGTTGTGTATACTTTGGTTCTAAAAGAGCAATCACCGGAGTCTAGTTTAGACTTTTCCCCTAAGATAGGTAAGCTTTTAGAAGAGTTTAGTGATGTAGCCCCTGAGGACTTACCAAATGAGCTACCACCTATGAGGGATATTCAACATGCCATTGACTTAGTTCCAGGTTCACAACTTCCTAACCTTCCACATTATAGGATGAACCCCACTGAGAGAGCTGAGTTAAATAGACAAATAGATGGCTTGTTAGAAAAAGGTCTCATTCGTCATAATCTTAGTCCTTGTGCAGTTCCAGTGTTACTCACCCCTAAGAAAGATGGATCTTGGAGAATGTGTGTTGATAGTAGGGCCATCAACAAAATAACTATTAAGTATAGGTTTCCCATACCTAGACTTGAGGATATGTTAGATGAGTTAGCTGGTTCTAGTTGGTTCTCCAAGATAGACTTAAGAAGTGGTTATTACCAGATTAGGATTAGACCAAGTGATGAGTGGAAAACTGCTTTTAAATCCCCTGATGGATTGTATGAGTGGTTAGTTATGCCTTTTGGGTTGTCTAATGCTCCTAGTACTTTTATGAGAGTCATGACACATATGTTACGACCCTTTATAGGGAAGTTCCTTGTAGTTTATTTTGATGATATTCTCATATATAGTAAGAGTGAGGAAGATCATTTAGACCATCTTAAGAAAATTTTTAATACCCTTAGGAATGAGAAGATGTACATCAATCTTAAGAAATGTTCTTTTATGCAGTCTCAAGTCTTTTTCTTAGGATTCATAGTTTCTTCAGAGGGTATAAAAGCTGATCCTAACAAGATAAAAGCTATTACATCGTGGCCTACGCCTAGGACTTTGTCTGAAATTCGTAGTTTCTATGGATTAGCTTCTTTTTATAGGAGATTCATTAGAGAGTTTAGCATCATTATGGCACATATCACTGATTGCATGCGAAAGGGTGAATTTCAATGGACCCCTGCAGCCACTAGAGCATTTGAGCTTGTTAAGCAACGTATGACTCAGGCCCCTGTTCTTAGATATCCAGATTTTTCTAAAGTCTTTGAAGTAGCTTGTGATGCCTCAAGAGTAGGTATAGGAGGAGTCTTGAGTCAAGAGGGTCACCCTATTGCTTTCTTTAGTGAGAAACTCAATGAGGCTAAACAAACATATTCTACCTATGATAAAGAGTTCTATGCTATTGTTAGATCTCTACAACATTGACAGTATTATCTTTTGCCTAATGAATTTGTCCTTTACTCTGACCATCAGGCGTTGAAATTTCTTCAATCCCAAAAGCGATTAAATGAGAGACATGTCAAGTGGTCTGAGTTTCTTCAAATGTTCACGTTTGTCCTTAGACACAAGCCAAGAGAGGATAATAAGGTAGCTGATGCCCTTAATAGAGTCATGTATACCCTTCAAACCATGCAAATTGAAATTGTAGGATTTGATATGATGAAGTCTGAGTATCCCTCTTGTCTTGATTTTGGCATCATTTATAAAGAACTCTTAGATAATAACCGTAGGGATCACGTAGATTTTATCATTTGTGATGGTTACTTTTTTAAGGATTCTCGTTTATGTATTCCTCGTACTTCTATGAGAGATTTTCTAGTTTGGGAAATGCATGCTGGAGGATTAGCTGGTCACTTAGGGAGAGATAAAACCATAACCTTAGTTGATGATAGGTTTTATTGGCCATCATTAAAGAGGGATGTTGCTAGGATTGTATCTCAGTGTCGTACTTGTCAACTAGCTAAGGCTAGAAAACTTAATCAAGGGTTATACACTCCGCTCCCTATTCCTTACCTTCCTTGGAGAGATGTTAGTATGGATTTCCTTTTAGGACTACCTAAAACCGCGAGGAAGCATGATTCTATTTTTGTTGTGGTTGATAGGTTTTCTAAAATGGCTCATTTTATCCCTTGTTCTAGGACTAGTGATGCTTCACATATAGCTCAACTATTCTTTAGGAAGATTGTTCGTCTCCATGGATTGCCTGTGTCTATTGTGTCTGATAGAGATGTTAAGTTTGTTAGCTACTTTTGGAAGACACTTTGGAAGCTGTTTGGTACCTCTCTTAAGTTCTCTTCAGCTTATCATCCTCAAACAGATGGCCAAATTGAAGTGGTTAATCGTAGCTTGGGGAACTTGCTTCATTGTGTGGTAGGCGAGAAGTTAGGTAATTGGGATTTAGTGTTACCTATGGCTGAGTTTGCTTATAATAATGCTGTTCATAGGTCAACTGGTAAAAGTCCATTCATGATTTTTTATGGTATTGCACCCCGCCGACCCATTGACCTTGTTCACTTACCTTCTCACTACCCTTCTTCAAATTTTGCTACTGATTTTGCCACCTATATGCGTGATTTGCATGTTGAGGTTAGACAAAAGATTTCCTTGAACAATGATAAATATAGGTCTACTGCTAATCTGCATCGTAGAGAAAAGGTTTTTAAGGAAGGTGATTATGTCATGGTTCGCCTTGATCCTTCTCGCTTTCCTAAACAAGCTAACAAGAAATTACAAGCCAGTGCCCATGGCCCATTTAAAGTTAATCGTAGGCTTGGTTCTAATGCTTATTTACTTGATTTGCCTTCTGATTGGAGTATCAATCCAATTTTTAATGTGGCAGACTTGTTTCCTTACCGAGGACATTTCGAGCCTCCAGCTATTTTTGATGTTTCTGCAGGTTCTCCTCCTGTTGTCGTACCTCGTTTACCTCTATTTGATCCTCCACCGGATGATGAGGTTGAACGAATTTTGGACGACCATTTTGTTACTTCTACTACTGGTGGTTTTCGTCGTTTCCTTGTTCGTTGGAAGGGACGACCAGCTGACGATGATACTTGGCTTCCTGAGGATGAGCTTCGTCGCATCAACTCCCACGATTTGGATTTTTATTTGCAATCCCACTCGTCCGGAGACGAGTCCTTTTAAGTCGGGGGGAATTGATGTAGCATGGCTTATTTGACTATTAGGGTTAATATAGTCTTTTAGTATTTATTTAATTAGGGTTTTATTCAAATTGGGAAATTATCGGTTTAGGGATTTTGACTCAAATTAGGGATCTTGACTTTTCCTAATTTGATTCAAACCTAAATTGTTAGTTTAGGGATTTTGACTTAAATAGGATTTTGACTTTCCTATTTTCCAATATGTCTTGTTAGTATAAATATAGGGTTTCATTATTTTGTTAGGGAATTATTATTCAGACATTATTTTGAAATATCAAAGAAGTATTCAGTTTGATTGTGTGTGTGAGTGTTGATTGATCGTGTGTGAGTGTGAGTTTTTGAGTTCAGTTTGTTTTGTACGGGTTCTCCGTCAATATCTTTCCTTAAGATGCTTAGCAATTTCTGAAAGCAACTATTGCAAAAGGTGCAAACTTCCAAATGAATTTATTCATGTAAATGTTCATTGTAAAAAGCAACTCACAAGTCCTTTTTCCCTAGCTGCTGCAAGAGATCCCGCAGCAACAAAATCATCGTAAGCCACCTGACAGATTAAAAAGAAAAATTGTATCATACTCTGATAAACAGGGAGTAAAGAAACAGGCAATGGCAGTATAAGAATTGTAAGATAGTTCAACAAACAACAAAAACCCACTATCCAATTTCAGAATTAAATTTTAATTCAAAATTTTAACCAATGTTATATTATGCCAGGCCACTGTGACATAAGCTAAGCAAAGATGGGCTATTTAAAGCATATTGTAGATATTTATCACAAAAAGGGGCCTTCTCATGATAGAGCTAATATCAATTATTGAAATCTTGATTTTTTTTAATGTTCTTATGACATTTTAGCCTTTCATAATTTTTTAAACCATTTTCAGAAAAGCACTGCTGCTGGTAAAAAATAATTGTTATTTATGAGACATACAACCTTCACTTCCATAATAAAACTAAAAGGTGTATAATCCTATCTTTTAACATTACAACACCAAAAAAACCTTCACTAATTTTAAATGTATTGATAAAGATAATTGATTAGCCAAATGGTCTCACCATTAAGCTTGTCATTATTTCCTATCGGACTGCCTGTACAGTTGAGAATATAAATAAATAGCAACCAAAAAAAAAAAATTCTAGGCTCAGCAGCATTATCCTTAAGATGCCGTCAGAAAACAAGGTTCAGTTTGCACCTCAAATTGGACATGTTTATTTATTTATTTATTTTTTAAATGCTTACCGTCTCAGCTCGAATGAAACCCTTCTCAAAGTCCGAGTGAATAACTCCAGCTGCCTGAGGTGCAGTCATTCCTGGATCAACAGAGAGAATTTCAGAAAAGAATTATCTAAACTCGACAGCATCAGTAAAGTCCTATCTGGCATAACTACATCACATGTCCCATCAAAAGGAATTTAACATTTAAATTGTCAACAACTTTTGTCCCTATTCCGATATGAATTCTCAGTTAACTGGTTATTCAATTCATATTTCAGCAACTAAAGTACAACGCCACAAGATCAAAGAGGCTGCATCTTTTATCCAAATTGTAACAAAATTTTAGAACCACTGGATTAAGCTAACCTGCATGAATAGTCCATGCTTTTGTTTCCTGCAGAAAAAGTGAAGCAGTTCTTTAATAGAGTAGTTAATATAAAGTTGAGAAAATATTATATGAACATCATCTTCCTACCTTTTCACCAGAAGTGAAGTATGTGCGTAGCCCCAAAAGACTATACGTTGCCCTGATAAGGTTCCCAAGGCCACTCTCATCAACACCAAGTGATTTCAAATATTCAACTCTTTCTTCAGATGGAAGCTCAGTCAGTTCTGCCTCAACCTGCAACAACAATCTTTAGGTGTACTGGCCTGATATAGCAGTTGACAATAGCAATATAAATATAAGCAGTACATATTGAAACGACAGAAAAACTTCATTTAGTAAGCAGATAACAAGCACCCAGAGAAACCTGAGTGATGCATACACGAATGCACATACACATAATAGAGAGAGAGACAGAGAGAGAGAGAAAGAGAGAGAGAGATGCTAAGAGTGTCATCAAACCTGTGCAGAAACTGTAACCAGCCCAGATTGCAACTCAGATGCAAGATTCATTACATCTTTAACATGGGGATTACTTCCAGGTTCAGCTAGATCAGTTTCTGCCACATTGGCAACAAATATGACAGGTTTCATTGTAAGCAAGCAAAGATGCTTTATAGAATCCCGTTCAAAATCCGTCAAAGAGACAGACCGTGCTGGTTTCCCATCCATAAGTGCCTGTTGAATTCTTTCCAAGGCAGCCTTTTCTGCTTCCTCCTAAAAGAAAGATGTAGCAACATACTCGAAAATCACCAACTTTACTCTAGGATCACATGTAAAATAAAGGATAATATGCTACTGAAAAAAAAAACCATTAAAATAATAATAATGGCAATATTTACCTTCAGTTTTGATTGTGAATCTTTTCCCTTCCCTTTTTTGAGCTTCTCCATTCTCTTCTCAATCTGCATTTCTTGTAAGAGATACAATTTAGTTTTATCAGCTTATTTCATACAAGTACACAATCAAAGAAGATGTTACAAGGTCACCAATGATGAACTTTGTATTAAACAAATTCAAATACGAAAGGCCTTACTGATTCGCTAATGCCATTAAACTAAATTATCAATAGAGGATCAATGCCAAGAAAAGAATCATCGAAGGCTAGATAAAAGTCTGTTGATATATATACATAAAACTGCAGCCCTACATGCAATTTCACAAGAAAAGCCCTTAATAAGTCAAAATAATCATAGTGCTGTTGTCACATATGAATGGAACATAGATGGAATATCTGACTACAATATTGTTAATGTACTGGGCTTTACATAATTAGTGAAATATAATATTGTAATTTATCTTTGCTCTCTCTTCTTTATTTACATTTTCCCTCCTTTTTTTTTTTTTTATGGAGAACTAGAAAAAGTATATAAATATTGGAGAAAATAGAGGTAAAGAGTGGGCCAGGCGTCGACTAATATAAGAGCCACCTTGTTGGGAAGAGGGAGAAAAAGTTGTAGAAAAGGTTTGCATAATTTGAGTACAACTCGTGCATCATGAATGAAAGAGTGAGACATACTACTACTGACAAAACAGCCCTGTTACTCACAAGATTACAAGCAAAGAGAATACATTTGTGGTCTCTCTTCTATATTTAACTAATTTAATCAAGTTTAAAAGCATACCTGGTCCAAATCTGAGAAAACAAGCTCCAAGTTGATAACATCAATATCAGACTTAGGATCAATTTTTCCGTTCACATGAACAATGTCATTGTCTTCGAAGCATCGGACAACCTGAAAGAACAAACAATAAACACATAATAACAAATGAGGTGAAGGAATAAGTGAGAGCACTACCTTTTGCCCAAAAAGAGAAAAAAAGAAAAATCCAGATAAATAATTATTACGTGCAATTGGCTCTTATCTAATTGACTCTGAAAATGGAGAATGAAGTGACTCAGAAAATATAGGAGAAAAAAAATTATTGCAACAATATAATTTTCCTTTTTTCTTCTTCTCCTTCTTTTGTGTAAAGCTAATTCATTCATAATTATATAGGTGAATCCTCAAACATTAATGTCAAAGTCTTGATGATCTATATGCATAATTAATGCAGATGGAGTTTTCAACTGACGCTAATTTGAATATTTGCATAAGAATTTTATTGCATCTTTTTTTCATAATATTTGTCTCTTGCCTGGATATTGTCACCTTCTCCTCGTCATAGGTGATTAGGTGCTAAATAGTACTATCAACATAAAAAATATGTTTCCTGATCTTGGGCGATGAGGTGGGACAAGAAAGAATAACATGAAAGATATTTTGCAAATAAGATAATCAACAAATAAGTTGACCAAACAATGAAAAAGATTTTTAAAGCTTTTCGAAACAATTTGTATTGGCATCTCCAATTATACCAATTGAGGCAAAAATGACTCTTACAAAGACTGTAATGAATCACTGCAAGCAACATACACTTACATAAAGATAATTTAATTTCATAAAGGAACCAGACCCGGATAAAATATATCATCAAACTACTAGACTTAGGATCAAAAGAAATGAAAGCTGGTGAAGGGGTCTAAGATAAAAATAGCAATACATTAACATCAATTGAATGGGAACAGGCTACGGTTTCCTATTACAAATATTGTAAGAGAGAGAGAGAGAATGGTAACAGGCAAACCTGAAGAATGGAGTCCACCTCCCGAATATGCGATAAGAATTTATTACCCAACCCCTGGAACAAAGGAAATGTAGGTTAGAAATGAAACTTAATTGCCAATTGATTAAAAATAATAATAATTATACAATATCACCAAAAATTAACTAAAACTAGTAAAAGAACTAACAGCCTGTCACCTCGCCTTGACTTGCACCCTTCACAAGCCCAGCAATGTCAACAAATTCTATGGATGCTGGGACAGCCCGTTGAGATTTGCTGAGATCAGAAAGTACATTGAGTCTTGGATCTGGAACTGCAACAATGCCTACATTTGGCTCTATCGTGCAAAATGGAAAATTGGCAGCTTGAGCTTTCCCGTTCTCAACCTACAACAATGGACTATCACACATCAATCTCAGATAACACTGCACAATCACAATATGTAAGTCAATCACCACGTAAGCCATGAAGTTAAGAGTAAAATTATTTAAAAGAAAAAAAAACCAAATATCTCGTAGATTTGAATTTGATGACATCAAATGTCTATGTTACGAAAGCAAATCCATAATGCAAAAACATGGAATCCCTATGCTCTCACTCATTCCACTGTCAAGAGCCAATCTCCAGTTTGTTAAGAAATCACTTGACCTAAAAGATTAAGCTTATAAGACAAGTTCCCTCTCGTGTGAAACATGGACTAGACCTCAAATGCCACAAGTGGATCTTAAAAGTGAGCCACACATGAAAGGGTATTGGAACAAGCAAACGCTAAGTCATCTTGGCTAAATTATTTCGACTCTACACCATATTAAGAAACTACTTAAAGAAAAGCTTAAGCAACATTAAATTCAATCTCTAACACTGTTTAAAAATTATCTAGATGCTTCTCTTTAAGTAAGACACGAGCAAGACCAAACTTGCAGAAGAGAATACTAATACATGAAAATAAATAAATAAATAATAAAAATTAGAAAAATATATTCACTTACAACGGCGTTGAAGAGAGTTGATTTGCCGACATTAGGAAGGCCAACGATGCCTGCTCTCAAGCTCATGCTTATCTTGGAAGAAGACGAAAACCTCCTCCTACTTGCAGTTGCTATGCCAAAAACACTGCCGTTTTTAGTGAAGAGAGACGCTTTCATTGTATTCGGAAGCAACGTCAAGGCGGGAAGAAGAGAACTGCGTGCCGCTACTCCAGCCATTCTCCTCCGTTTCGGAATGAAAGCCTGTAATGGCCACTGGTTCTGCTATGTACAGAAAATTTTAATATTTAAATGGTAAATCTTTGATGTTTAGCGAAAAATTCGACACCCTAAAGTTTTTACTCGGCACCATAAACGCCTATAAATTCTGAAAAATATCAATAATACCCAATAATTAGTTGATCCAATCCAAAAACATCAAATTTATTGATTTTAGTCCTTTTCCTGAATTATATAAGGGCAAATTAAATTCAATACATCTCAAGCCAAGATGTGAAATTTTCATGTGTTAGGTCTCGTTCGGGATTGTTGTTACCTGAAGAAATAAGTGAGAGCAATCAAGTTACTGGGAAAATTTTTGAAGTAACAGAGAAATGGAGTTAGATTGTTTAAGGATTTGAATTCTAATAAGTGTTAAGTGCTGTTCTGACTATATTGGCATGTTTGGTATGTGACACTGTATATTATTATTTTATTATGTTGTATTAAATAGTGTAATACATGTATCTGGTACTAATTTAGCATAGTATTAATTAATACAAAGTACAACCCTTAGATACATCAACATTTTATTAAATTATGTCAGCTAATCCATGACATTAGCATTAAATTATATAGCACTAATAGAAAATATCAAAATTTTTTCTATAAAATTATATATATCCAACAATACCCTATGATTTTTAAAATTTTTAAAACAAATAAATATGTATTTAATATATAAATTATAAAATCAAATTTATTTTCAAAAAATAAAGAAAGGATGAAGGGAGTTACCGCCTTCACTGAGTGATACCAAAGGTCCACTGCCTCCATTGGACCAACTAGCACCTAGCATGTTACCATAAACTCAAATTGTCTAATAGGTCAAATAGGAGCATTGAACCCCAAGTAATTTTTTCAATAATTAGCAACTGTTCGATAAATTACTAAATAACTAATTTTATAAATAAACTAAAAGTGTATTTATACCTTGTATATCTTTTTTGAAAAAAAAATTTACTTTTTTGTACAAATTAATACAGTATATGAATATACCAAACACTATTACATTTTGACATAACATTATTTTTAGTATTATATAATATAATGTTATATAATACAATACTATATTATACTATATAATATCACGTTTCAAACATGTCCTATATCCATTGTTAATAACTTAATTTGTGTTAAATTGAATTCTTTATTTCGGGTAACGACAATATCTCGTATATTTATTGTGGCCATGTCCAAGAAAAGAAGATGCCATAACTGTGCAATACACATGAAGTGGAAAGTATTGGAAAATTTGGGCCTTGAGCTGATTAAACATTCATAGGCTCATATAATGAGTGATGACTCCAAAGCCTAAGCCCATGTAGCCCATAGATTCCATGCAAAACTATTAATTTTTCAGTATTGCTATTTGAGCCTCTTTAAATCTCTTTCTATATCCCACTTTAATTAAGATGTATTTAAAAATAAAAAATTATTAGTATGTTTTATATCATATCCAAAATACCCTATATATATTTTATAATTGTTTTTTTAAATACCCTATATATATATATATATATATATATATATATTATAATTGTCTTTTTTAAATGTCATTTTTTTTTCTAAAACATATTTCAGTGTTGTCAAGAATTCCATTCTTCTTCGTATCCAAAAATCACGAGTTTTTTTCTTATTCGTAATCTTCTATTTATTTTCTTATTGCTTGTTAATGACTTTTATTTTTTGTAAGGTAAGTATATATAACTATATTATTTTCTAGGGTTTTGCTATTATTTGTTGAATACACTAAGTTGAAATTTTAATTTTGTTTAGCCTTTATAAATTGGTAAACTTAATTTTTTTTAAATTAAATATTGGCACAAGTTTGTATTGTTTAATTACATTAAATTGATATGCTGAATATTTTTAATCATTTACAATAGATTAATAATCTTAATTGATTTAAACATATAAAAAGTATATTTGTTCAATTACATTGAACTGAACAAATCAAATATGTCTAACTCATAATAATTGAACAAAAAAAATTAAACTTAATTTTCTTTGTTATTCTATACTAAATGCTTAAATCCATCTCAAATTATTTCAAAGTCACAATATAAATAAAAACATCAATTTCAAATAGATATTGGAAGAAAGAAAAATTATGATTTAAGAAAAAAAGTAAATGAAATATATGTAAACATGAAACATATTTAAACACATGTATTGATCAGTCATTTTTATCTAAATTATTTTTCTAATTTTGTTTTGAATAAAGGTGGGACTTAAAAAGAGATTTATAGGGGCTCAAATAACAACATTCTTAACGTTTAAGATTGCATGTAATGGGTCAACTCTTGTTTGTTTGGAGTTAATCCACGTCAAAAGAATTTGCATGAGTTATTAAACAAGTGGATGTTCTACTTATATTATCATAACTAGTCTTACAAATTTGTCATAAAATAATCAAAATAGCGGACATAAAAAATCAAATCATTTAATGAAAAGTAATGATTTATAATTAAGTAAGTGATATTATATCAATTTATAAACCTTACGTACCACTTTTTATTTGTTATGATTCGCGTGGAAATTGGAATGGATTCACACTTTATGTTGAACAGATTTTATGTAAATCAATGCGGTGTGTTTTTGTATTGTTTTAGAAGTTGATAAGAAAATAAACAAGTTAAGTAATCTAACCATTAAATATCTTAAGTAATGCCATGTGTGATAAAATTACTAAAAACTTTCTCAAAAAAACAGCTAAGAACATCAAACATTATATGTGAAAATACTTAAACGTATAGGTCATAAAAAAAGTCGACGTTTCAATTAATGATAAAAGAGGGTTTTTTTTTTTAATGTGAATAGAGAAATTACTATTTAATGAAAATATCAATTAAAATTTTCAATTCCTTATAAAGATAACTTGTGTTAGACCAAAATTTGGTAGGTGTAATAGAATGACACGAGGGCATTCATTTTATAGGTATAAATTATATTCAAAGCATTTGGTTCGGTGACATTATTAGAATTAACATTATTTTTTTTCTAAATAGTTATCATAAATCTCTGTCCTCGCTGGTTGGTGTGACAATTCAATATAATTTTTTACATCATTGATGCCGTATCACTTATGAGATGAGAAATTGAGATAAAAATTTTTAGAATATCTCTTAAAGGCCGAATTTTAACATTTTTAATAAAATAATTATAGGTTATTGAATTTGTGATCTCTAAAACAAATTTAAAAAATTTAAATACAATCTAACTAAAAAGATGTATTTTTAATATACGAAAGGGTGTTGAATATAGCTTTCACAAATTGTTTTCATAATTGAAACCCGAAAGAAAATAGAAAATAGAGAACGCATCTTTTATTGTATTAAAAGTTGTTTCCAAAAGCATTGCAACGAAATATATTAATTTAAATATTTCATATCTCTTAATTGAAAAAAAAAGAATTATATTAGAATTGGATTAAAAAGGTGATTTCTTTCATAAAATAAAATAAACTGCAATGATTTTTTTCCTTATTATTTTCTTCAAATCATTATGGTTTGGACAAAAGAACTTGAACTGGCTTATCAATCATCACAAAATTGTACCAAACCCATGGATTGTAAAATCTAGCGTCTTCCCAACCGAGAAGCAACAAATAACAATAACATATTTTGGGTATCTCCATCCATCACCACTCTTCCTTTACATCAAGGGTCCCTCTACCTTGACACATATCTCTCATCTCAACTGTCACATATATCGTATTCAATTGGCAAAAAAAAAAAAAAGGAAAAAAAGAACAACATATTAGATAAATAAAAGGGTACATGATTTTAACTTATCTGATAATTATATTTCACAACGACATTATTGTTTCTTGAAGAACTTTTTTTTAACTTTAGAGAGAAAAAGTGGTATTTGATGAAACATCGAGATGCATATCAATTACTCGTGACTAAGACACATTGACATAAGTTCTTTTTTGGTCCAAAGTTTCGGAAACTAACATAGACCTCCCTCGAATTTAAGCCGTCGGCGGACATCAGGGTATATATGTCTTTTACGACAAAAAAAAATTATTTTATTTTTTTGCCTAATCTCTTGTTCTAAAGTGCAATTTTGTTTTATTTTTGTGGGTATATTTTTATTATTTTTATTTCTTGCGGGTTGAAACTGACCCTTTGTTTGCTGCAAATGGAGATTGGAAAGAATCATTGAAGCTTTTTCTTTTTGTGTTTTAAAGTTATTGCCCGGTGATGGACCATGAGGAAGGGAAAATGGATTCACCCAAAAAAGAAAAAAAAGAAAAATAAATTATAAATATAAAAAATTAAAAAAATTGTGTTGGAGAAGAAGAGAGAGAAAGAGTGTGGAGGATGATTCAATTTTGGTTATTATATATGGAGAATTTGATAATTATTTTGAAAATTGATCAGCTTTAAAGTAATTATGAAATATTTTAGTTTTATAAAGGACTTTAAATATTAACAAAAACAAAAATCCCTTCATAAGACAGTAAAATTAATTAATAATATACTTTATTAAAAATTATTTATTTAAAATAACAATTTATAGTTTAAAATAAAAAATACTAGCTAGATTTTTGTTGGATTTTACCAACACTGATTGTTGACCACTGATGATTCATCTAACACCATTATTATCAACATTTGTGGATCCATCAAATGATGTTAGAATTATAGGGACAAAAATATATATATTTGTGAGAGAAAAAAAAAATATTGCCAAATCTCTCTCTACCTATTACAACCAAACACAATATTTTATGTTACTAGAACAAGTTACTTGATCCAATCTATTTTTAAAATCTGTCTTTTTGTCATTCTACATGCAACAATAATTTGATGTCAAATTTATCGTTTTTACAACAACCTCGAGAAAAAAAGTTTACCAAAGGCGCACGCAATATTTTATTTTTATTTGTTCTGTTAGCAAATTATTATAGCAACAGAGCCATAAAGTGTTAATTATCACAAAGGTTGTGTTGTTGCAATAAAGGAAAGTTTATAGGAAAAAAAAAATGGGAGGAAATTAAAAAAAAATGAAGGAATGAAAAAGAGACGAGGGCACATATTTCTTTGTTTTTTTGATTTGACAACCAAATTTCCAATCAAAATAAATCACTTATAAATTAATTAAATATAAAAATCTTTAATTTTAAAATATACGATATATATCATTAAATATAAATTAATTATTTATTAAATTAATATTTATGTGTTAATCTAATATAAAATTTTGAAAAACATATTAAATTATAATAAAATTTTGTCAAATAAATTTGTTATTTATTAAATAATATTACCATAAGATATACACAAATTTATATTGATATTTATTAAAATTTATTTATTTATTAAATATTTAAATTACACTTTTTGTTTAAAACTAAATAACATATATTAAACTATTATTAAACTAATTAATATTTATTAAAATAAATAATTAATTCAATATTATAAATTAAAAACAAAAAATGAAAAAAAAATATTGTTGGCCGACTACCGCCAGTGGCCATTGGAGTTTACAAAATGTTGCATCGATTACCAACATTATTAGGCTCATCGTTCAACGATCTTCCTATCCGTCCAAGTTTTGTCGTCGATCGTGTTATCATTTTGCTATACGTTGTGCTTCTGTTTTTGGTATCTACCAATAAATTTCGTTTCCAACGATAAATTATGCATCTTGCACCGATAATATCACATTCGATGAGTAAATCGCCAATCGATGATCACCTTGATACCAGTAGTCAGATGCGCAGATGTACTGGCGATCGCCGTTGACGTTAGGCATAAAGAAATTTTTCCAAATTTTTACAATATTTTAATTTTTGAAAAATATTAATATTGTAAATTTAAGCTAATACATCATTTATAAATAAATCTAAAATAATTTAATTAATTATTTGATTAATAAGGTTAGTTTTGGACATATAAAAAGTGTACAAAGTTATTTGAATAATTTAATATATTATTACTAAGAAAACCAAGTTTTCCTACTAGAGTATAGTTGAGAGAAAACCTAATTATCAATGTTTTATAAAATAAAATTGTTCATAATCTATTTTTCTTTCACTTTTAATCGAACCAAAGAAAGTTTTCCTTTTCCCCCCAATTTTTAACACAACGGGCCAAAAGGTATAGCAATCTCAAACTAGGTTTAAGCATTATAAGAATTTGTATAAAAAATATATAGTATCGTTCTTAACTCTAATATGCAATTTTAAATTAAGTGATAATTTAACATTGCATGAAATTTATTAGGTTGATCGAATGGGTTCTTTTTTTTTTAATCCTTTTATAAATTAGTGGGCGATTTGGCGATTGTAAATGCGAATTGCTCAAGAGTCAAGTGCTACACTAAATTTTTTAATTCAAGCCATTTTATTGTTTTACATGACAATTCCGCGTGTATGATGGTAATGTCACGTAGAAAAACAAGCCCTACATCTCTTTAATGAAAAAATTTATGATAATTAATGTTTGACAAGGGTAATGTTACCCCAAATATAGTAATTAAACATGAGAGGATATATTATACTTAGAGCAACACCATATCTAAATACTTTATAATAAAATTTTGTGTTGTGACTGATGTGATTTTTTTTTATATTATAGACATATTATTCATCTCAATTATATATAAAAAATTTGTGTATGTAAAGAATTGTCAGAGTTATTGTACCTTTAACATCTAAGCTATTGCATCTTTGACATCTTAATTAGCTAAAGATTGTTTTTTTCTTAGGTCAATGGTAACTTGAATAATAGCTGTATTCACTTTCAATAATAATATTACCCTTCTAGTAACAAATATTTTTAATAAACTGCATTTAAAATAAAAAGTTCTTATCAAATATTTCATATAATTTCAAAAAAAGACGTGACATTTTATCAAATAAAATCTCCTCTTCAAGACTTGAAAAAAAAAACCATGATTTTCTAACTTACCCTTTGATTTTAGTCTTTATTACCATACATTTGATATAAAGAGATTATCGTTCAAGTAAACTTTTCTAAATATACACCCTTTAATTTTATATTAGTTATTGGTGGAAAAAAAAGTCAATTACCTCTTTTACCTTTTAAAAGTAATCAAATATGCCATCATAAAACCTTATTTATATACTTTTAGGAAAATTAAAAGTGTTCAAAATTAGAAGTTTCTTTGATAAATGATACTGCTTTTAAAAATTTACGTCTAATGGTATTTGACAAATACATCAAACAACGTTTAAAAATTTGTATATTGGATAGTGTTTGACACTCAATTAAGACGATTAAATTTGGAGGATTTTTTAAAATTTTTTCAAAATTTTTTCAAATATCTGTTGATAAAGAGACGAAGATAACTTAACAAATCCATTAATGATGGTATCTTTGTGATCTTAGAAAAGATGACGTAGGGAAAAGAGGTTAAAATTAACTTAAAATTGGAAAAATTTGAAACAAAACTGGAATTTAAGAAACTTGAGGGGAGGAAAATGTAATTGAGCCCTTACATTTTATATAAACAAAGCAGCAACAACTGTAACATGGAATAAATAACAAAAACCCGCCTTAAATAAACAAGTAATATTTAAATTTACCGAAATTTCAATTTCACCGTCCACTGCCTCCAACCTGTATAACAAAATACAATAATAATATTAACAAATAACAATAATTAAATTAAATTAAATAATTAAATAATAAATCTCCATCGTTATCTCTTCTCTAGGGTTCCTCAGGCTCTCTCTCTCTTTCCTTCTGTCTGTGTAGACTCTCTCTCTCTCTTTCTCTCTCTCTCATATATAATTTCGAATTTGAGCCAAAGAAATTAAAATTAAAAAGAAGTTGAAATTTTGTCTTACCATGCAACACCGTACGCCATTAGCCGTACAGATCTTGTTATTCGCCCCAAAAACCCTAGATTTCAGATTTTTCAGTGTCCAGGGTTTTTCCTTTAAGCCAATTTAGTGGTACTAGATTCAGATTCAGTTCTTAGATCGTTTTGGATTTTAATTTTAATTTTAATCTTTAATTTTTTCTTTTCGGTTATCTAGTTGGTTCGTCAGGGCTTTTGTTTGTTGTTTCTTAGCTGGTTTTTCCGGTTCCTTGGAATTGTAGATATAGTAGGTATGGAAGGGTTTGATAGCGGGGGTAGTATTGTAAAATCCCCCCAGCTTGAGGGTCTTAAACAATTCGGTGACAACTCTTCTACAGGTTCGTTCGTTCTCTTTAAGCTTTTGGCTTACGGTTTTGATTTCTGTTTCTGGGTTTTTGTTGGTTTGTGTTTTGTGATGGAATTGAATGAATCTTTTTTGCGCTTTGATTCGGCAGATGCGGTATTTGATGCATCACAATATGCATTCTTTGGTAAAGATGTAGTTGAAGAAGTTGAGTTGGGTGGATTAGAGGATGAAGAGGACACCATGGCTGCTCCTCCCTTTGATGAAGAAGAGTTCCTCTTTGATAAAGAAGAGGTTTATCTTCTGTTCGTTATTTTTATTGTTTTTTGAAATTTAATCTCTGAAGAACAATGTTTAGTACCTTTAGAGGATTCAAGTTAGGAAATATCTAGGTTTATAAAGAAATGAGAAGTGTCTGGTGCTTTTTCTTTTATGTGTGGTAGTTATTTATCTGTTATTGATTCATGGTCTGTGTCTAGCTGCACGGTGTTCAGAAGCAGCAATTCTCAGGATCCTGCGTTAATAGATCATTATATGCATTGCGTTTAGGATTTTGGTGATTTAATGTTGTCATGGAAGAATCTAAGTTATTGCTTGTCTTGCTACTTGAAAATGGCGTTCAAATTCTTTTTTAATCCTTAAATTCTTTGCGAATAGGCTTCAGGTTTTTTTTTGTTTTTTTGATTTACATTAACTTTGTGAGGAGTGTGTGTGTTTTTTTTTTTTTTTTTGGTTAGTAAATAATTTAAACTTGTTTGTTTTTTTGGCTGAAATGCGTTGGAAGTAATTTTTGGGTCCTTCAGGATTTTTATGTGCCTTATGAAGCAGATGCATTGAAGCATTTGATGGGTGATCTCTTATGGAATTGTTGAATTGAGTTTTATTTATTCCTGTATATAGTTCTTGCTTATAATGGATGAGCCAGAGCTTGTGAGGCTTCTGGAAATGAACGAGGATACTTGCATATTCTGATTGGGTTTGTGAATTGACAGAGCCTGGTCTCTGAATTTGCTATTCAAATACCTACACATGTGGTTTAAAATGTTAAAATTCAATTGTGATTATTTAAATTCTAAAAGATTTTGCTGCAGCAAATAACTCTCTCTTTGGTAATTGCAGGGTGAGGTTTTGAGATCTTTATCCGATATTGATGATCTTGCTAGTACATTTTCAAAGGTCAGTTTACCATGCATCAGTGAGTCAGTGACGGATTTGTTATTTTGGCTGAAGAGAGAAAAAGTTTCTCTTGATTCATTTTTGGGGTCATTGTTTATTGCCAGAAATTAGTTCCAAGATGGCTCTTCTGTTTGTAGTTTCTATTCTCTACTGAGTACTTATGCATCATTGTCAGAAATTCAGTTCTCGTATTGTTGTTATAATACAGCAGAAAATAAATAAACGATAGCAGACTATCTGATTTTTTCTTTTATCTCTTTCTTTTTTTTTTCTTTATTTGTTGGTTGCTTTAGAGAAAATAGTTATAGTTTTTCTGCGAAAAGAATTTGGCAATTTATGTCATCTACGGATATAATGAACTTTCTGTATTCTCTAAATTTTTGCATACGTACTTTTCTAATCGTGGTATGTGCCAGTATTGTCATTGTTTGGTTGTTAATCATGGCTTTTGTATCAGCGGTTGAAAATGGTTTCTAATGTTAAAATATATGAGACTTGTCTTGTACATTCTAAGTTTGATTGTTTTGTTGCAGCTGGACACAGTTGTTAGTGGACCAAGGATTCCAGGAGTAATTGGTGATCGAGGATCCAGAGAAAGTGAGTATAACTATTGTTTATTTTCCAGGCCTTTTACCTTCATTTATAATTTGTGTTATATGAAATGAGTTTATTGGTGGTTAACTTTATGTTGCCTTTTTTCCCTTCACTTTTTTTCCTTTCGTAATGGTTGTTTGTTGCTATGAAATAGCAGCAGATTTTTCTGGCCGGGGTAGAACTTGAAGGCATTGATATCAGCTTGTGGGTGCCCATAGATGTATAAGTATACTAAGAATATTTGTGGAAAAACTAGTGTAGAATGAGTCATCAAGAGTATAGATTTTTCTTTATGACTTTTCCGTGGTCCTTTTGGGTGAACGTGAATTCCATTTAAAGTTAAACATTGCATTTGAGTTATGCATGTGTTTTAAATTAGATTTAATTAAACTTCAGTCCACAATAGAAATTGGGTTTATTTGCTGGAACTTATGGAATTTGTTAAATAGTTTTATTGAAAATGAGAGCTTATTGTTCATAGTTCATTTGCTGCGAATATTTTTTTGCTTTTGAGGAAGCATGATTCTGAAGTTTCTACTTCAAAGCTGTTTGTGTTTTCATTTGTGATTGTGATACCATCTGTGTACATGGTTCATATCGAAATTTATTAAGTTCCAGTAATGGGCTCTTTAAAGAAATCTCTCTTATCTAGACATGTAAGTATCCATGTTCTGTGTGTGCAATGAATACTATAAGCAAAATAATACTTGTTATATAGAAATCTATCAAGTTCGAATAATGTGTGTCATTAAACGAATCTCTCTTCAGATAAATATATTTATGTATGTCTCTCTCTGTACGTGTGACCGGCAGAATATTGGAATAGAACTTTTTGCTCTCTGTTTATTTATTTTTTAAAAATTTCGTAAAATTGAATGGCATCATCACCTAAACTCTGTGATGCTCCTTGAAATAAAGGATATATTTGGTTTTAGCATTTAAGCATATGGGCTACCACTAATTGCTTATTAATGGAAAAGCTTTTTACTCTTGAGTGCTGCAATATAACAAATTTGAGCAATTAATGCATGGAATGGGACTAATCGGTGGCTGGTGCTGGTTGTCCTTTAGGTCAATGATTGTGTTATAGTTGAAAGTTGGATTTTGTTGTTGCTCTTTTCTTGCATTACTAATATCACTTCATGACACAAAAAAAAGTATTTGATGCTTAATTGTATCTGTACGTTTATTAAATATCTTGTTTGTTTTCCTTGATTATGGATAAATCAGTCTAATATGTATAGTTATGTAACAAAATAGGTAGCTTAGTGAAAAATGTCCTTTCCTCAATACTAAAATCGGTATTTCATATTGGGTGCACAACTCTATATTGATCCAACTAGTAATTATTTTCTTTCAGGTTCATCTGCTGCTGAATGGGTGCAAGGGGATGATTTCCCTAATTGGTATGACCAGCAGATTCTTGATACTGAAGGCATTCCAGATGGTAAACGGTGGTCATCGCAGCCGTACACTTCACCTTACATCACAGAATCAAGGCCTTTGCACAGAACATCTTCATACCCTGAGCAGCAACAGCAGCCGCTGTACAGAACATCTTCATATCCTGAACAGCAACAGCAGATG
Source organism: Boswellia sacra (assembly GCA_013180625.2). Taxonomy (NCBI): domain Eukaryota; kingdom Viridiplantae; phylum Streptophyta; class Magnoliopsida; order Sapindales; family Burseraceae; genus Boswellia; species Boswellia sacra. Next base: position 184,791 of record SNVD02008394.1, on the reverse strand, counting down.
CATCACCATCAACAACACTTCTCCAGTGAACCGATACTTGTGCCAAAGTCATCTTTCACGTCATATCCGCCCCCAGGTGGTAGATCTCAGCAGGCTTCACCAAACCACAATTCTGGCCACCTAAATGTTCCATATGTTGCTAGTGGACCCCAGATGTCATCTTCACCAAATCTCTCTCCCTTCTCTAACTCTCAGCTTCATTTGGCTGGCTTACATCACGGGTCACCTTATGGTGGAAATTTGCCTCAATTCGGTCCTGGATTATCCTTAAATAGCCGACCACTTAACAAGTGGGTAAATCAGAGTGGATTATATCCTAGAGATCATTCAAACCTTGTGAACAATGTCTTGCCCCAACAGCTTCCTCATCAGAATGGGTTGATGCCTCCGCAAATGATGCCACAATTACAGCAACAGCATCATAGACTGCAGCATCCTGTTCAGCCATCATTTGGCCATTTGGCAGGGATGCAGTCTGAAGTATTTAGTCCCCATCTTTCTCCATCCCCATCCTTGATGGACAAGTTTGGAGCAATGCTTGGTCTGCCTGACCTGAGAGATCAAAGACCAAAATCAGCTCAGAAAGTTAGACAGAATTTTCGGTATCCTCAACAGGGTCCTGAGATTAATGGTGGATGGCCACAGTTTAGATCCAAGTATATGACAGTAGATGAAATCGAAAGTATTCTTAGAATGCAGCTGGCTGCAACACACAGTAATGATCCATATGTTGATGATTATTACCACCAGGCCTGTCTTGCCAAAAAATATGCTGGGGCGAAGTTGAAACATCATTTCTGCCCAACTCACTTGAGGGATCTTCCCCCGCGAGCACGTGCAAATGCTGAGCCGCATGCTTTTCTCCAGGTTGATGCACTTGGGAGAGTTCCTTTCTCTTCAATTCGTAGGCCTCGCCCTCTTCTTGAAGTTGATTCTCCAAATTCATCTTCTGCTGGAAACACTGAGCAGAAAGTTTCTGAGAAACCACTGGAAGAGGAACCAATGCTTGCAGCTCGAGTTACAATTGAAGATGGTATTTGTCTCCTTCTTGACGTAGATGATATTGATCGTTATCTGCAGTTCAATCAGCCCCCGGATGGCGGAAGCCAATTGAGGCGGAGGCGGCAGGCCCTGCTGGAAGGGTTGGCAGCATCCCTTCAATTATTTGATCCGTTCCGCAATAATGGCCACACTGTTGGGCTTGCTCCGAAGGAAGATCTTGTGTTTTTACGGCTTGTCTCTCTTCCCAAGGGTCGGAAACTCCTGGCAAGGTACCTTCAGCTTCTCTTTCCAGGTGGTGAGCTCATGAGAATAGTCTGCATGGCCATTTTTCGCCACTTAAGGTTTTTGTTTGGAGGCCTGCCTACTGACTCAAGTGCAGGAGATACGACAAATAACCTTGTGAGGGTTGTTTTGTCATGTGTTCATGGAATGGATCTTCCTACACTTAGTGCCTGTCTTAGAGCAGTGGTTTGTTCAATAGAGCCGCCGCCACTTCGTTGTCTTGGAAGCCCTGCTGGAGATGGGGCTTCCCGTATCGTAATGTCGGTTCTTGAGAGGGCAACTAAGCTTTTAAAAGATCCCCTTATTGCTGGTAACTATGATATGAACATTCTGTCAGAATGGCGGGTCTCATTTAATGAGTTCTTTGACCTTCTCTGGAAGTATTCTGTAAATAAATTTGAAAGTGTCATGCAGTCACTTCGTACACAAGTCTCACCAGATAGAGTTATTGATGCGGAGGAAGTTGCTAGAGCTATTAAGAGGGAAGTGCCAGTTGACCTCCTAGAGGCAAGTGGTCCTCACACTAATGATCATCAGAAACAGCTGTTGTATGAATTTTCTCAGCGGTCCTTGAAACCTTGATGTAATTGGATATAGCAGTGTCGATGCAAGAGCACTGCTGGTCACATATTCTTACTAGTTGCTGAATTAATATGCACATGGAAGTTCGTTTATGGGGCTACTGAGACAAAATTTTGAAAAGATGGGTATCCATTGTCTACTTAAGTGCTTCCACAGATGATGAATGAAGTAATGAAACCACAAAATGAAGTTGAAGCTCCTTGGTCTATCTACTGTAAGATCAATTGACCGCAAGTACTGTCCGTTTTAAAAATCTTACATGTTAATTTGTTTTTACTTAATTCTATGTTGCTGCTTTGGCAAAAAAATAAGCAGATCTGTGTATTATGCTTGGAACTCTGCTGGGGATTTTTAATCCCTTTTTGGTCCATCCTTCACTTTTTCAATTTGGGATGATGATGATGATGTTAATTTGATGGTTTTGTGGAATTCTTGAGACAGATGTAGTCGGTGGTTCAGTTGGTTAGATTGTACAGGATTCAGTGCAGAAGGATTCCCACTTTCCTGTTATATTATTTTCCAAAGGAGGTGGGATGGATAAATGATATGGTGTTGTCTCTCTGTATTTTTAAGTCCTAGTACTAGTAATAGACTAGTTGGCTTCGAGCCATTTTTCTCAGCAGTAAATGGCGATAAAGCCTTCAATATGTTGATTGTAGTCTTCGCAAATGGATTACCAAGTTGCATTCTGAACTTTTAATCAAATTTATCATGTTGATTTCTTTTATTTTTCTTCAATTTCATGTAACATGTACTAAATGAAGTACTTGCTATGTTAGATAACTCCATCATTATAATCTGAGGACATATTAGTTTACTTGATAACACTTTAAAAAGCCATTTCAATTTAAATTGCAAAATCTCAAAAGTTCATATCTTCAGTTTTGCTATTTTACTAAAGCATTACAAAATTTTTATGTAGTATCTTAATATCTCAAACACTTATAATAAGAGCGGAACTAAAAAAGTTAGAGAAAAGAGCATACATTGACTATAGTTGGTAATTGTGATCTATATCTGGTTTGGTTAAGAACTCATTATTATTTAGCTTAATTTCTTCTAGTCTGTATCTTAACTTTGACTCTTAGACTAGAAGAAAACACCATTCCAAACGAAAGAGCTGTATTTTTCTTTATCGCAATTTTAGGGGCTTAAGTTTGTAATTAGAAAATAATTGATATTGATACATGTGTGACTTCTCTCATTATTTGCACTCCTTCCCTCTCTTCTAAAACACTAGTAATATTATATAAACAAATTTTGAATACAAATTGATCCCACGAGCCTTTCAATGATAAATCACTAATTCTCATTTATTGTTCATTTATTAAGGTAACATTTTTATTTCACTCGTTAGCATATTTTGTGACATATAAGTTTATATATAAAGTTTGTAAGTGTAAAATTTCATGAGACTGTTTGTACTCAAATGTCTCTTCTAAACTGATTTTTTTTTTGTTGAAAGTTTTTTGTAAAATTACACATAGATCAATTAAGTACAATAAAATCTTATTTAATTAATTTTTACTTGTACACCCGCCGGTACACTTATCTCTCATCTCAGTTTCTATGCATAAGGTAATCTATCAAAATAGTCATCTTAACTTTTTGTCCATCAATTTATTGTATATCCAGTATATTATAAACCTTTTTTAAAAAAAAAAAAACTACTTTTGGATAAATTTTTTATCAAAATCAATACAATTGTTTACATATTTTTGAGTTTTGGAGAAAGAAAATTGTTAGTGAGAATTTCAATGACAAATACCTATTATTTATTATTGAATAAGATTGTTTTGTAAGATTAATGAACAAATATCGATGGTTAATAAACAAATTTTAATTACCAGAAGAAGCTATAAACAATTAAGAGCTTTTAGTTACATGAGGAAGTTATAAACGATTACGAGGTTATCAACTACGATGTTTCTTGAATGTCCTTAATTTTATACTGCAAATAATAATTGATTTAAGATGGAACCCAATTAGCAATATGGCTTCTATTTATATTAGTTTTATGAAGAACTTATATGGATAGAATTATATTGTTAATCTAAGATAAAAAGATAGGTAGTAACTCCTACAAAAAAAAAAAGGAGATATTTTCAAATATTTTATCATTAAGTGGGTGTTAAAGAAGAGCGATGCTACATTTACAATTTGTCTACACCTAACTTTTACACAACATGAGTTAGCAAAATATCATTGGACACCTGATAAATAAGATTCCATCCCAAATCTTTCAAGAACTCTATTGATGTATGCTTTTTGAGAGAAACCCAATAATTCTTGTGATCTATCCCGAAATATTTTAATTCCTATCACATAAGTAGACATGTAAAACGTATTGTACCGTGCTAATACGGCCCAAAAATTTTGAGCCAAAAATACTATTCGTACTATACTTAGGCCACTACGAATAGTATTTCGTGCCGTATCGTGCCTAGCCCTAAAAAATTTTTGGAGGCCTAGCACGGTCCATATGGCACAACCCAAATGGTTCGTGTTGTGCCCAGTACTGTGCCATTTCGTGCTTGGCCCGAATGAGTCCAAAATACGTACAAAATTTTTTTGTCTTTAACTTTTAAATTTTTATTAAAATGAAAGAGACTAATTAACCCCTTATTTAGGAGCCATAAACATATCTTTCAAGAAAAATTCCTTAAAATCAAATTGAATTTTTTTAATAACCTAAATTTTTTAAAGAATTTATAAATAACAATTTCAAACTATTTTTATTAATTATTACTATATAGAGTTAAAAATTATTTCATCTGCTTCGTTCAAAGTAAAAATCTTAAAATTTTAGTTAAATAAATATAGATATACTAGTCAATTTCTTAAAAAAAATGAATTCTTTATTAATAAGTTGAACTAAGAGTATAATTCTTCAAATATATAATAGAGTTTCATCGTTACAGTTAAGACTCATTTTGTATAATTTCTTTTGATTGAAAATGGGTTTATTGAATTATTAGATAAATTAGAAAGAGATAGAGATTTATGGAAAGGAATGAAATAAGAGCGTATAACAAAGTAAACTAAGAATATAAAAGGCATGATAGATAAATAGAAATTAAGGAAAGAAAATAAATTTTACTTGGACTTTTAATTACTATAACATTACAATAAAGTAACTTAGTCCTTTGATATAGTCATTTAAATCCAATAATTTATCTATTTATTTTAACTTAAAATGGACTTATTTTATTAAATGAAATAAAAAAGTAACTATGCTTATTCGTGCTTTTTCGTGTTTATCGTGCTTCGTGCTTGACATGGTCCAATCGTGTTTCGTGCCGGCACGACCCATCGTACCAAACTTTTAAGCCCAGTCCAGTCCAATCCTCATTTCGTACTGTACCGTGTTGCTACAGTATTCATGCTCATGTTGTACTCGTATTGTACGATTTCATACTGGACTGTATTGTGCTCGTGTTTGGCCTGACCCTTTTTACATTTCTACATAAGTAGCCTCTCCCATATATTTGATTTCAAAGTTCTCAGAAAAAAATTTCTTAGTACCATGCAACATACTATGATAATTACCAGCAAGCAACATATCGTTAACATATAGAATAAAGGATATAAACTTGCTACTACTAATTTTAGATTTATACATTGATCAACAATGTTTTCCTTAAATCCAAAAGATGTAACAGTATCATTAAACTTAAGATACCATTGTCTAAAAGCTTGTTCAACTCCATATATTGACTTTTTAAGTTTACACACCATATGGTCCTTTCTCTTAGTTGAGAAGCCTTTAGGTTGATCCATATAAACTTCTTCCTCCAAATTCCCATTCAAAAAGGTAGTTTGGTCTTATTCAATGCTACCATTAGAGTTGAGTTTGGTCTTAAAAACTATTAGTTTTGAAGGTGATGGATTGTTATGCGGAATAGAACAGAAAACAGTAAAGTAAATTGGCACAGGAGGTTTTACATGATTTGGTTATCCACAAGCTGCAATCCACTATATTGTATATGTTTACACAACTCAAGACTGTTTATAGTGGTAGACTCCCTCATGCACTAACCTAGTCTATGTAAACTGATCTACCCTTGATCACAACACTAGCCTCTCTGCACTATTCTATTGCTACTCTCTTAACACAACACTAGTAAGAATAATGTAACACCAGATCTAGTTATAGACTCATGTAACTACTTAACTTCCTTAAGCTCACATGACCTATAACTTTATAGACTCATGCAAGCACTTAAACCCTTAAACCTAACACGACCTATAACTCTTAATATACATTTAATGCTTCATCCACAAACATGAAACATAATAAAAGACGCATTGCAACTCGCTCTAGCTCACTCTCCTCAAATGCCTTGATCAATACGTGCATTCCAAAGCTGTGTAGACAACTATATATATAGTTCCCCTATTCAGCCTCTAATTGTCTTTCCTTTACCTGCAAGTATTAAAGTTCTACTTTGGAAAAAGCACGTGTTAGGAGTAATGAGTAATATGATACAAATATATTCTTCTATGTCCTAATATAACATAGGATAATGTCCAAATACGTAATCCTTATTAGACTAGGATTCCAATTAAGTTATCCTATTTCTATTAGGATTCTCCTAATTAAAGTTGTCGTATTTTAGGCAATAACATGAACAGGATTATTAATCACATTAGGAATCAATTTTATACCAAAGTTTTCCTATAAGATGCCAAACACAGTTCGTCAAGTGATTGGCACATGCACGTGGAGCTAACAAAGAGCCATTTACACCCAACCCTTTTACAACCTTTAGGTAATTTAACGAGATCTCAAACTTTTTTTGTTCTATAGATTTCATCTCATCATTCATGGATTCAATCCATTTAGTAGAGTTACTATTTTCTATGGCTTATGAAAATGCTATCGGATCCTTATTGAGTCCACTGTCAAAATCTGATTCTTGTAGATATGCCATATAGTCATCAGAAATAACACTTTTTCTTTCCTTTTGAGATCTTCTTAGTGGTATTCCTTATGTTTCATCCACATTAGGTTCATTAGTGATAATTTCATCAGAAAGTGGTTTATCATTAGTTTGTTGTTCAACATAAGTTCGAGACGTTATAGGTAAAGGAATTTCTACCCTAACTATTTGAATAACCACATCTCGCGGTTTATCACTCTCACTAGCTTTACCATTTTTCAATGAACCTAGCATTACCGGTTTCTTGGACCATGATTAGGACAATAAAAACTATACGCTTTAGATTTCTCTAGGTAACCAATAAAGTAATCACTGATTGTTCAAGAATCCAATTTCTTTGCAAGTGGATTATAAATTCTTGCTTTTGTTGGACAAACCCAAATATGTAGGTATCTTAAACTAACTTTCTTTCCAGTCCAAAGTTTAAAGGGAGTCTTTGGAGCTGCCTTACTAGGAACTCGATTTAATAAATATATGGCAATTTTAATTAAGTGCATGCATCCACAATTTTAATTAAGTGGTTTATCATCAATTTTTGATATATGCTTTCAGTGAAAGACTAAACAAGAAGAACTCACCAGACACCAAATCTCTGACATGATTATCTTTCTAACATAACATCTCAAGGATATCACACCTATGGTGTTTGTTTACTAAATATGCCAAACTGTGGACCTCCAAGATCACTCCCATCTGTTGCCGACCTTCTTTCTTCCAAGGTGTCTGAAACGTTTTCTCTCCCTATTCTCTTTTCATAGTATTTTTCACTCATACTACTTTAGTTTCCTTGTCAAACTATGAGTATCCAAGATTATTCTATTAAAACAAATTATAATAAAACTTAACTTCCTAGTTTGATACAAATTTCAATTTGTTTTAATTCTAATCTAGAAACAAATCCTATATTGCTTAATATTCTAACAAGAAAACCATAACATACAACTATGATATATCAAACATAAATTATAATGCAATTCCATAAACTTTAATAGGTAGTGTATATTTCGCCAAATAGATAAGTTTGTTATCTTTGAATATCCAAAACAAATCTAATTAACAAATATTTATCACCCCAATTAATTTTACTACTCATATAATATATGCTTCACCTTTGCGCTATCTTAAATATTATATAAATAATAAATATCAATATACCCATACATAAATAGTCATTATATGCATTATAAAATTACGGATAATTGACTAAATAATAAATCATACAATTTTAGAATCCAAATAAACTTACTTGTTTTGTTCACTTTGGTGACTAAAAAAGCAATACATAATATGGATTGATAATTATATAGATTCATAAATCTGACATGTCAAATAATATGTGGATATACTATCTTTATATAGGAAACATAAAGATGAAAAAAAAAATCAAGTATGTAACTTACGTATTTATACCAACTATGCTAGCAATTTATTATCAATATGTAAACATGCATTAACTGACTTTTGATATTATTATAAGCTAACAGGTCACCACTATCAGGGAAATCAATTAACAATTCATAATAAGCAATTCTATGCTTACATAAAATAATAAAATCATGCCATAAATAAAAAGTTATTAAGCCTGTCATGTTACCAACAATTCATGCCATATACACATAATATCAAGTAAGCTTGCCGAGGAAGAACAATAATTATGCCATGTTACTTGCATAAGACAATTCAGCAATGATATATATGACATGTACACACACACACGGATATATATATATACACATATACATATATATATATGTATGTATGTATGTATGTATGTATGTATGTGTGTGTGTGTGTGTGGGCATGCGCGTGTCCCTTGATCCACGGTGAATTGCCAAATTTCTAAAGCAAAATATTTCTCCCTCTTAATCTTAATTTTGTATCTAACTTTTAACAGGTAGATAGAATCTTTTTACATAATGTGATGGCTATAAACTTTTATAAGCAGAAAGATGACTAGTTTTCCAATCTAACTTTCATTCCTATTTTTCATCAAATTATAATAGCGTCTCGAATAGCATTTAACTTGACTATAAAGTCGGATAACATCTCCAGAAACATTTAACTTGACTATAAATTCTAATTAATAATAACTAATTACATAAAGCTTTATCCATTTAATATTTATTAAACCTAATAAATAAATAATCATGTGGACTTAATAATCATGTGGGTCAAACAATTCTTACATATTAGAGATCTTCTCCTTCTCCTTTCAGAATAATAAAAAAAGGGAAGTGTTCAACTGGAAACAAAAAAAAGAAAAAGTGTTGTTTGGCCCATTTGGAAGATACTCTGAGGCATGTAAGGCTGGATCTAGTCCACGTTGTAAGTGCACAAGACTTTTGCACATGAATGGCGTGTTAGAAAATCTTCTCCTTCTCTTTGAGAATAATAAAAAATGAAAAGTATTCAATTGGAACATGAAAATGAGACTGCATTAGTCCTAGTTATTCTTCAGGACAGAGTGAAAGAGTGGAAGAGATTATCAAATGAGGGAAAGGACGCAATGACTTTGAGAGAATTGAACTAGGAGCTGTATGAGGCAAAAAGCTTATATACGGTTCTATAAAGTGGCAGTAACAGTGACTTAATATCAACTTTTCCACTATCGCCCTCGAAAAAAGCGAACTCGGTCTTTGATTATATATATAATATCATTCTCTTGTATCAAGACTAGAGGGATACATCATCATAACTTATACTGCGTAATGGCATATTAGGAAATTCAAGGATAGAGATTGAACTGAACAAGAAAAGCTCTATTAAATGCTATTCTCATGCTGTATGTATTCTAGATTATAGGATCGAATACCTCTCATAGCAGGAGGAAAGTATAAATTAGGCTGATGGTCTACTGGGTAGTGAATAGTTAGAGATGTTTTTCTTCTAAGTCTTGCAAAAGCTTGAAGGGAATGCACGCTCACAACTTAACGTGAGGAAAGCCATGTTTTACTTCGAAATAAGTACAAAAAAAAAAAAGACTATGGAAAATCAATTTTGGTTCAAATTTTTAGAAGAGTACAACAACCTATAAATGTTATCTCTATGTAGTGACTTTGATGCTCTTTCTTTGGAGGACAGAGGTTGTTCTTCTTCTACGAGTCTAGTGCAAAATTTATCTTATCGTGAGCATTTCTTACACTGTTGTAGATCTTCTCCTTTGAGTCTGTCTATTATAGAGCTACTATGAGCTCCTTTTCTAGGTCTCCCTTGTTCTTTTCTAGAATCTTTTAGATACCAATCGGACTTATATTTGAATTTTGGTTTTCACTTTCTTCTAGCTCAGGATCGGTTCTTACATGATGAACTGCAGTTACTGAAATCTTTTGATAGGTTGTCTTTTTTGAGAAAATCTCTTGGTTTGTTTTTAAATAACAAATCTCTTCTGGCAGAATTGTTGTTTTCTTGGAGTAGTTTTGGGGCAGGGTTACGTGGTCGGGTCAACGACAACTTTACTAAACTCATAGTTGAGGTCATTACGTATTCCAACGGCTTTTATCGTCATCTTCTGGTTCCGGTCTACTTGGGTTTTGCTTGTACTGCCTGGTTCATGTTTGTACTAGGCTCTTCCGATCATGACCCACGGGCAACGTATTCACCCCCTTTGACTCATATGACCCCTTTTTCAATATGGAATATTACGTTCCTGGCTATCAGAGGATTTCTTTTGTGGAGAGTAGTAATGTTGACATTTCTGCATCTGTGGAATCGGCCTATGGTTAGCATCCTTTTGTTGGGATTATAATCCCAAATAGCGGCCCTGTGCTTAAAGCAGTAGGTTTAGGTTTGATGGTTGCTATCTTTCTTACTGTGGGTATTGTTCTAGACTTATCTAGTGCAATTAATGAACAAGGAATAGGATGATTGGATTTAGCACACTTTTACCAAGTAGAATAGTTTATAGTTCCTCTTTTCTTCCTACCATTTTAACTAGAAATTTGTGTACTGTTGAATGTTCACTTGTGTAGCTGTCTGCTGATATGGACTTTATCTATAAAGATTTGACAGATAATATAGAATTTAGTATGTCTTGTCACCAATTAGCTATTATTCAACAAAAAATTGTTTCTGGTTTATATGTTCTATCTTTGCTACAAGTTAAGTTCATAAAGAAGGCTAATTTTATTCGGTTTTTAAATGATATGCTACCAGATTGACCCGATATCATGCTGGGGACTGGCTCTGATTAAGATATTATTAATGTGTTTATGCCTAAAAAAGAGTATATATTGGTGTTAATGGGATTATCCCTAATGTTATTATGTCTTTCTCACGGTAGCTTGCCAAAAGATGGTTAACGATTAGAAAATCTGGATGATTCCTTTTATTACGGTCTTCAACAAATGGGAAAGGTGGATAAGCTGTACAAGCTAGACTTAATGGAATCATTAAAGATAATTCCATCCAATCTTATTTTAGATAAGGTTAAGCCTTTTGTTGGAGATGGTTTAGTTTATAAACTAATATCGTCTTTACTTTTTCTCCCTATCATTGATGATTATGGAAATAACGGGCCTGATATAAGCGATGATGGTATACCACCAGTGAGTGAAATCACGAAGATATTATTCAATATAGTCTTAATGGACATATTCGATCGTGAGTTTCCTAAAAGGTTTCCTGGGATTTTATTTTCTAGATTCCTCAATGGAGTTTTTATTTCAACTAGAGGAAATGATGAAGTAATCTTTGACGATAAAGCAGGATATGCGCTATTGGAAGAACTCTGTCTGGCTAGAAAAATTGTGTCTATTGGACTGGGTGATGATCTCCTTTTGTGTTCTAGAAAGATTATTTTCTTGGATTCAAATAGTAAGGTACACGTGTGCGATGTTGATTTAAATGAGACTTGACAAACAAAATTAAAGACTCAACACTCAAAAGTTGATCAAACACAATTGGAACTTTTCTCAATACCAATTAAAGTAAGAGAGGTAAGCACAAAATAAAAGACTATATTGTGAAGAAATTCTACATGAATTATTGAAATGGAAATAAGCCTTTATATAGGCACACAAAGATTAACATGACTCCTAAACATTAGTGTCACTAAGACACTAACTAAACCCATGACCACCACTACTCATGTCTTCCTAAATATTAGTACCACTAAGCATTACCTCAACCCATGACCACCATCACTCATGTCACTCCTAAAAACACTTCACTAAATGCTATAGTTTAGGACTCAATAAATAACATGGACTAACCACTAGTTACATAAAAATAGGAACAAATAACATAAAAAGATTGACATGTTTTGCATTAACTTTAACACTCCCCCTTAATGCATAATGTCTACAATGCCTAATAAATCTCTAAAATGTTGAAATTTCTCCGTAGATAAAAGCTTTGTAAACACATCAGCCAATTGATCATCAGTACTGCAGTATGACACATTAATGCTTCCTTTCTCCAACGATTCTTTGATGAAGTGATGTCGTATCTTAATGTGTCTTATACGACTATGAAAAACTGAATTTTTTGTCATTGCAATTGTGGACTGATTATCACAAAAGATAATTGTTGGCTCATTTTGAGGCTGCATCATGTCTTCTAAAATTCTTCTAAGCCAAATTGCTTGACATGCTGCTGAAGTAGCTGCCATATACTCAGCTTTAAAGGAAAAGAGTGCTATAGATGTTTGCTTTTTAGAACTCTAGGAAATAACACCTAAGCCGAGATTAAAAATATAGTCTGTGGTACTTCTACGATCATCAATTGAACCTGTCCAGTCACTATCAGAGAACCTACATAACTTGAAGTCAGCTACATTAGTGTACTAAATACCACAGGAGATAGTCTCTTTTAAATATCTTAGAATCCTTTTGGCTACCCTATAATGAATTTTGCTTGGACTCTGTATAAACCTTGACAAAATACATGTAGCTTGCATAATGAGAAGACTTGCTACTTCATTAAAAAAGCATTAGATAATATTGAAATTAAAAAATGTGGAGATATGGAATCTGTTAAAGAATTATGGGAAAAGCTTGAAAAATCACATGGAGGACAAGAAAAAGTCAAAAAGGTGCGTCTACAAACTCTAAGAGGTGAGTTTGAATTGTTATATATGAAGGAAAGTGAGTCTATCTCTGATTACTTTTCAAAAGTTTTGATTGTTTCAAATTAACTGAGAAGAAATGGTGAGAATTAGAAGATACAAGAATTATAGAAAAGATACTTCGCTCTTTGAACTCATCATTTAATACCATAGTTCAAATTCTTGAACAAGGTGACAAATTGGAAGGAATGACAATTGACGAACTTGCATGTACATTACAAGCACATGAAGAGAAATACAAAAAACGAAGTGTTTCAGAACAACTCCTTAAAACACAAATTAAGGAGAAGGAAGAAAGTCATGAAAGAAGTCAACGTGGTCGAGGTTGAGGTCAAAATCGAGGTCGAGGCCAAGGACAAGGACGAGGTATGAATCAAGGTTGTGGACAAGGTGGGAATAACAATTCCACTACAAAAAATAATAATGATCGAGGAGAAAATTCTACAAAAGGACGTGGAAGAGGGAACTCAAATTCAAGATATGGGAGGTCACAAGTCCAATGTTACACTTGTCAGAAGTATGGACATTATGCGGGTGAGTGTAAGGCTTACATTCAATGCTTTAATTGCCAAAAACATGGGCATTATGCATCTGAATGTAGAGCACCTAAAAAAGTTGAAGGAAAAACAAATTATGTGGAAGAAAAAATCGAAGAAAGTGGTACCTTACTACTAGTTCGTAAAGACAAAGATGAAAGCTAAGAAAATACATGGTATCTTGACACTGGAGCTAGCAACCACATGTGTGAAAAAAGAAATTTGTTTGCAGATTTGGATGAATCTGTTAGTGGGAATGTCTCATTTGGTGATGATTCAAAAATTCTAGTAAAGGGTAAAGGTAACATTCTTGGTTGCATAAAGAATGGAAAACATCAATTTATATACAATGTTTATTATGTGCCAAACATGAAGAACAATATCTTGAGTTTGGGGCAACTTTTAAAAAAAGGATATGACATCCACATGAAAGATAATAGTATTTCCATAAGAGACAAAAAAAGGAATTTTATTGCCAAAGTTCCTATGTCTGAAAGTAGGATGTTCTTGCTTAATATCCAAAATGATGTTGCAAAATGTCTCAAAGCATGCTATAGGGATAAGTCATGGCTTTGGCATCTTCGATTTGGGCATCTTAATTTTGAAGGACTGAAATTATTGTCAAAGAAGCACATGGTGAGAGGATTACCTTAAATCAATCATCCAAATAAACTATGTGAAGGTTACTTACTCGGAAAACAATTTAGAAAATCTTTTCCAAAAGAGTCATACTCAAGAGCTCAAAAGCAACTTGAGCTTATACATGCAGATTTGTGCGGTCCAATCAAGCCAAGCTCTCTTGGTAATAGCAACTATTTCCTCCTTCTCATAGATGACTTTTCAAGGAAGACATGGGTATACTTTCTAAAGCAAAAGTCAGAAGTTTTTAGAGTTTTCAAGCAATTCAAAGAAAAAGAAAGTGGTTATCAAATTAAGGCCATGATAACTTATTGAGGAGGAGAATTTACATCTAAAGAATTCCACGAATATTGTGGGACAAATGGAATTCAACGATTCCTAACTGTTCTTAGATCACCCCAACAAAATGGAGTTGCAGAGAGAAAGAATAGAACAATTCTTGACATGGCACGAAACATTCTGAAGAGTAAAGGAATGCCAAAAGAGTTTTGGGCAGAGTAGGATCACCAACAAAAAGTGTGCAAGAAAAAACACCTCAAGAAACTTGGAGTAAGAGAAAGCCTGGAATTGTTCATTTGCGAGTATTTGGAAGTGTGGCATATGTGCTTGTGCCAGATGAGAGGAGAACTAAGCTAGATGACAAGAGTGAGAAATTGATTTTTATCGGATATGAATATAGTTCTAAGGGTTACAAGTTATACAATCCAAAGACAAAAAAGATCGTGATTAGTCGAGATGTGCAGTTTGATGAAGAAATCACTTGGGATTGGAATATGCCTAATGAAGATTATAGTTTTCTTCCTTATATTGATGAGGAAGATGAAGAACAAGTCATGGAGATAGAACAAGAAAGTGACACACTCCCCACTTCACCAAATTCACATGGAGAATCTATATCATCTTCATCTAGTTGAAGCTCAAGTGATGGAAGTCCACGTATAAGAAGTCTACAAGAAATCTATGAGGTAATTAATCGAGAGAATTGATAATCTAACTCTCTTTTGTCTTTTTGTTGATTGTGATCCAGTGAACTTTGAAGAAGCAACATAAGATAAGAAGTGGAGAAAGGCAATGGATGAAGAAATAAAATCCATTAAAAAGAATAACACGTGGGAACTTGCTTCACTACCACAAGGGCACAAAGCAATTGGTGTCAAATGGGTATACAAGACAAAGAAGAATGCTAGTGGAGAGATTGAACACTACAAAGCAAGATTAGTCGCAAAGGGCTATAGTCAAAAGGAAGGCATTGACTATGATGAAGTGTTTGCTCTCGTTGCTCGTCTAGAAACAATAAGGTTGATTATCTCAATGGCAACTCAAAATAAATGAAAGATTTTCAAATGGATATGAAATCCGCCTTTCTAAATGGAATTCTTGAAGAGGAAGTTTATATTCAACAACCATTGGGTTATGTAGTTAAAGGTCAAGAAGACAAAGTTTTGAAATTGAAGAAAGCTCTTTATGGGTTAAAGCCAGCGCCAAGAGCATGGAATAGCCGAATTGACATATACTTTCAAAAAACGGGCTTCACTAAATATCCCTATGAACACGCTCTCTACATCAAGATCAAAGATGAAAAAATCTTGACTGTGTGTTTATACGTGGATGATTTGATATTTACTGGGAAAAATGTCAATATGTTCTAAGAATTCAAAAAGGCAATGGTAAAAGAGTTTGAGATGATTGATATTTGGCTTATGGCATATTATCTTAGGATTGAAGTTAAACAACAACAAGATGGTATTTTTATTTCTCAAGAAAGGTATACAAGAAAGATCTTAAAGAATCTCAAGATGGATGATAGCAATCTCGTGAATACACCAGTAGAATGTGGAATTAAACTATCCAAGAATGGAGAAGGAGAAAGCATTGATCCAACAATATTCAAGAGCTAGTTGAAAGCTTGCGATATTTGACATGTATGAGACCAGATATTCTCTATGCAATTGGTCTAGTAAGTCGCTTCATGGAGAATCCAACTACTACATATTTCAAAACCGCTAAAAGAATCCTTCGCTATCTTAAAGGTACTATTGATTTCGATTTGTATTATTCAGTCTCTGATAAATACAAACTTATTGGATATTGTGATAGCGACTGGATTGGAGATACTGATGATACAAAGAGTACCACTGGTTGTGTTTTCTTTATGGGAGATACTTCGTTTACTTGGGTGTCAAAGAAACAACCGATAGTTACATTATCAACTTGTGAAGCCGAGTATGTTGCTGCTTCTACATGTGCGTGTCACATAATTTGGTTGAGGAGTTTGTTGAAGGGTTGAATACTTCACAAGAAGAGCCAACGAAGATTTGTGTTGATAACAAGTTAGCAATAACACTAGCAAAGAATCCAGTGTTCCATGATCGAAGCAAGCACATTGATACTTGTTACCATTATACAGAGATTGCATCACAAGAAGAGAAGTGAAAGTGAAGTATGTAAAGTCACAAGATCAAGTTGTAGACATATTCACTCAGCCACTCAAGCACGAAGACTTTATTAGAATTAGAGATTCACTTGGTGTAACAAATCAAGTTTAAGGGGAGTGTTGGAAATAAACTTTATTTGTCTTAGGATTTAAGTTTTGTTTAGGAATTAAAATTGAGTTCAAGTAGAATTAGGATTTATATTCATAGAAGAAATAGAATTATCATGAGTGCTATATAAATAAAGTATTTTTTCTTATTTGTTTAAGAGTATAGAATTTAAAATTCAAGGAATAAATAAATAAAGAGTGAGTTTTCAAAATTCATGTGTATTGATATCCAACATGAAGTAGGTATCAATCATAATATCGTTGATCTGTTCAACGGGACGAACCATCAAGAGACCTACTGCATAAGGCTTATGAACGTTTATCGATTAGTATAGTGTCGGTATTGGCAACAATGAATGGTTTCAGCTCAGTGCAACTTGGTTTGAGTGCTGTGATATGGGTTGGATAGCTACGCTTACAATATCTGATCTCCCTTGCTCTTATTGGATCGATCTCACTCAGTCTGGCTTGAATGATTGAAGAAAGTAAGTTATCTCTCTCCTCTTCAGATAGGAAGGGCCCATCCCTCTTTTGGCCGTCCATATATACTCGGAGAATGAGTCGAACTATATAATCTCCGTCGTAGATTTCACTATGTTTTAAAATATATCGATATATATATAAGCATAGACCTCTCTTATTGGAATTAAATTACCATCTTGATAAATTAAGGGGATAGCAGGACCAAGCGTAAATGATATCTCCTCTCCGTAAGATCGCCTCATGGTAAAGGAAATAGTGAACTTATCGTAACCAGAGAAGGATGGGCAAGCAAACTGGATTAAGAGATCCATGGTCGGGAGACAGAGTAGGTTAATCTCGTTAACAAGAGGGTAAGGCTCAAAGAAGTGATGTAAAGCGATGACTAGCCCTGGACGCGGATCTTGGTGTGTTCATTCATTTTTGATACAAGTGATTCACTAACTATCCAGTAGTTGCGCTGTCTGTGGTGTATGCCTTCTTATTTAATGTCTTCATGTTTTTAGTCATCATGTTTTTAATAGTGAACGCAGTAATATGGAATTCCATCCCTACTTTTTTTTAGCTTAAACATGAAATTATCCCACTTTTCCTCATGAGCTACCCAACCATCCATAAGGGATTTAAAATTACCGTATACATTACGAGTACAGTTCTCGTAAGAGGCCAGCATTCTCAAGTTCCTTTCTTCCCAAGTGGTCTTCACAGTCTTGGTTATGTTCTCAGGCACATTAGCAATGAAGTAATAATGAAGCATATCCTTTGATATTACAATTCTGCCAAAGTAATCCTCAGAAAGTCCACAAGTCATTTTTTTTTAGGATAGGTTTAATAACATTCCTATAGATGAAATTGTTGATGATTGAAAGTGGAGTGCCCATATCACGAATGGCATTGCTATAAAAAGTTGATATATAATCTCTCTATTGAACAGTTGTTAGAAAGTTGTCGTGTACTGTGTATATAGGTGCTTATATAGTAAACATATCTTCTACTACTCTCATTGCAATACAGGCATCCCTCTGATGGATGAAGTTTACGAAGGTAGAGATTTCAGTCTTCCTACGATATCTTTAACAAACTCTGAGAGTAACCCGACGCCTCTTCTTATGAAGTGTATCATAAACACGTTTATTTATAGGCTCCATTATCATATAATCCTGTACCATGGTAAAGTAAGGGATTTTATAGAAAACAGGGCGATCGCTAGCAGACGCAATCCAGCCTATATCGCGAATCATCCGGATCAGGCAATCCAAGCCCTGATACTTCGTCCTCTAGAACTTAAAGCAGACAGAGGCAACATTGAAACATTCCTTATAAGTGATATAGTGAGAGAGATGGTCTTTTAGATCGCTAGCCGTGCTCATTAATGTTTTGCCATAGATAATAGACATAAAGATACCTTTGACTATTTTACGGGCGAGGATATCGCAAACAGCCCTTGATAGATTACTCTCCAGTTTGGCTTTCATGAATTCCTTGAGCTCTTCGAGTAAGAAAGAATAAATATCTTTGATTTTACCATCTGAAGATGGAATGAGATTCGTCCTCTTAGCCATGGTTTCATCCAATAAAAAGTAACTCATGATCTGATATGCACTTGCTGAGGCCCCTTGGGTAATAGGAATGCCCGCTAAAACATTCCATTTTTTCTCTCTGAGTGTTATTATATTGGCGATGAACTGATAGGGGCGTTTAGCCTCCAGAGCTAACTCAAAAAGATTACCATTGGTCTCCAATAAGCTGAATAACCAATCATCTGCTTCGGTGACAGAGTCGAAAGGCTTGTAATGGAAGGCAGTTGCGGTATTTATATATATAATGTTTTTATAAAATATACAAACTAATTTTTAATACTAAATCATGTGATCTTCTGCGTATTTTAAGATCAGTCAGTTCTAAGTTTTTTTTGGCCTTTTATAACTTTGTTAAAATTATACCATAAAATTTAATGTAACAATTTTGCCTTCACTTAAACGAAAAAATAAAAAAATTCCTTTCACACATTTTTCCAACTTTTGCTCCAGTCCTCAAAATCTGTAGACCAGACCTTTTATTATACAATTATTTTTAGATTGCTTTTTGAGTCTCACTAAAACTTCCTCTAAGCCCCTCTTCTTAACTTTTTGTAATAAAAAATATATTTAAAATTTAAATTACCAAAAACTCCTAAAGACGATTCTTCTACTATGAAAATGTTTCTCCCCCAGGAAACTACAAAATATGGATATAGTTGCTCAATTGTCTCAATCATTTATTTTCCAAAAGAAAAACTTTAATCTTTTAATTAATTGGCCATCAAATTTTCTTTTCATTTTCCAAAAAACAAAGATTTCCACACAAAGGCTTTGCGATTCTAAATCCCTATATTTCTCTCCCATTAAAGTTCAGTCTACGATTTGGGACTTACTATGTAAACTTGGGAAAAGCAATTCTTGCGATTCAGTTTTCTAATTCCAAATGGGATTTACGATCAAAAGCACGTTTTTAAATTATGTTTTTTCCAAAGATGTCAAAGCTCTACCCATTCGTTAGTACAAGTTTTGAATCAATGACCGATTGTTTCGGCCTTGTGGGCTACTGGATTTTCAGTTGGATTATTATTATTATTTTTATTTGATTTTATCGCCTTTACGTTCAACTCTCTCAGAAGAGTCTGATCTGTACAAGATTATCATCTATATTCCAATATTTGTTGGTAAGAGCTTTAGTAAACATTGGAGTCTAAAACAATCTAACATTAAATCAAAGAGAAAGACATAATCGGGTTTTTTTGGAATGACAAAGACATATTTGACAAATTTATAAGTTAATTTTTTTAAAAATAAATTTTATTTAAAATGGGGCTTAGAAAGAGTTGTTGTGGGGTTTAAAGAACAATACTCTTACTTTTAATATCGGGTTAGGATAATCACTTTTGACTTAAACTCAGTTTTTTCGTGGCCTTACGGGTGGAGGCAGTCATCAAGACTTCTAAAAGTTTTACCGCAGACCACGCTAATTAGCTTCATAAATTTTTAATGTTTTGTTATAATTTTGAAGGTTACAGTAATTTTCCGAAGTCTTTTACAACTTCAATAATGTTGTATATATAAACTAAATTTATACAATTATCTTTGTGCAATTTCATATGAGAAATTAAATATTAATGAATGGATAAAAAAGATTTATCATTCACCCCATGCATACGATTTGGGTTATTTGAAGGAATCAATACATTTCGTATTGGAAGAACCGTGAAAAGATTAAGGGATGGTCTTTCCTATCCATTTTCCAAGTCATTTAACCAGCTTGTTTTATATAAGATGTTAAGAAAGCAACCCCATCCCATTCCTTTCTCCAAGTCTAATTTATGATGTGTGTTAAATATTTATTTATATTGTGTGAGTTAGTGGGTGTTCAATGTTTGAGTTATACTTGTGTAGTGAGCACTAAAAGCTTATTTATGTGGTGTAAGTTACACTTGTGTGATGTATGTTTGGTTTGTTTTTGTGTGGCTATGGTTACTTCTTGTAAACTATAAATAGCCCTCTTTGTTTGAGTTTTATGTATCCAAGTATCTAAGAATTCTAAGGATTCAAGAATCCTAAATCAAAGAAAATATTAGTTCTTTCTTTTGAGTGTTTATTTTGGTGTTCTTCTTCTTCTCAAATTAAAAGAAGTGTTGTAGTGAGATTTGGTGTGGCTATAATACAAACAATTTATTTTGTTTGTTCATTGGCTTTTAAATTAGAGTATTGTACTCTAGTTTCTTCAACATTTGGTATCAGAGCCTAGTCCCAGACTTAGTCAGGAGAATATGTGATGAAAATTCTCAGACCCAAACAAAAGGTGGTGGGCCCCCGGATCCGTGGTTCAGCTCTATTTGGGGACACGATAGAGCAAGCTCTCGAGTCCTGCATCGAGAAGCAAGACGGATGGCTCTTGAGGCAGACAAAGGCCTTGATGAAGCATACAAATGAATGATCATTTGTGGGGAGGCTCGAGAAGAAAAAAAAAACATACAAAATCGTATGGTCCTTTGTTTGAGGGAGGGATTGTTGGGTATGCAACTAAAGTCCCACATTGGCTAGACTTGGGGAAGATCATGGGCATATAAGTGTGGACAAGCATTCCATTGATATGAGACCTTTTGGGTAGAATCCAAAAACAAATCCATGAGGGCTTAGGCCCAAAGTGGACAATATCATACTAATGTGGAGTTTTGGGCTGTCCATAGAAACCCTACAAGTGGTATCAGAGCTTTGGTGTTAAAGCGTACACAGTATTGTTGGAGGAACCTAGCTTGGGTTAGTGAGTGGTTACTTATATGATTGTATGCATGCCTAGGAAAGCTTTGTCAAAAGAACTATAAAAGTCTAAGGAAATTGGTTTTTAAGTGGGACCGTTTGTGACCCCTCCAGTTTTTCCTGGAAGTTTTTTTGGTGTATATTAAATCGTATAGGCATTTACTACCATCTGGGTTGTTATCCAACAGTAGAGTACATATACGGATATGTGAACTGTTTTCAGTGCAGTTATCTTGAGTCGTGAAAAGTTTACTTTGCAAGTTTGAAAGAGAGCTTGTTCGGTAAATCTGAAGTATTGCCGGCACGATGGGTGACCTTCAAGTAGTTGAAGGAATTAAAAAGCTCAACAATAACCAAAACTACAACACTTGGGCAACGTGTTTAGAGTCCTACCTACAAGGTCAAGATCTTTGGGAGGTGGTCGGTGGTAGTGAAGTTACACAACCGACAGTAGAAGATACAAATGGCATTTTGCGAAAATGGAAGATTAAAGCAGGCAAAGCAATGTTTGCTTTAAAGACCACAGTTGAAGAAGAAATGTTGGAGCATATTCGAGATGCTAAGACACCAAAAGAAGTACGGGACACTTTTGCTACACTTTTTTCAAAAAGGAATGATACAAGATTACAACTTCTTGAAAATGAGTTGTTATCAATGAAGCAACGTGACATGACAATTGCCCAGTACTTTCACAAGGTGAAGTCGATATGCCGCGAAATTTCAGAGTTAGATTCCACAGCTGCTATTGGGGAAGCTAGGATAAAACGAATAATTATCCATGGTTTAAGACCCGAATATCGAGGTTTTGTTGCTGCAGTACAGGGATGGCCGACACAACCATCACTTGTTGAATTTGAAAATTTGCTTACCAGTTAAGAAGCTATGGCTAAGCAAATGGGAGGAGTTTCTTTGAAAGGAGAGGAGGAAGCACTCTACACCAACAAAAACAAAGGTAACTCCAAGCAGCAAGCCAAAGGCAGATCTAATGGTGACAAGACAAAAAGTCATCAAGGAGATGGAGGCTCTCATATAGGGGGAGCTTCGAAGAATCATGGTAACACTAGAAAGTTCGATGGCAAGTGTTACAACTGTGGAAAGATGGGTCACATGGCGAAAGATTGTTGGTCTAAGAAAAAGCATGTAGAGAGTAATGCCGTTAGCTCCAAATCTAAGAAAAACAGCGAAGATGGTTGGGATGCCGAAGCGTCCTTTGCAGTGGAGGAAGAAGAATTAGCTTTGACAGTTACAAATGAACAGATCAATTATAGAAATGATTGGATCATTGATTCTGGTTGCTCAAATCATATGACAGGTGATAAACATAAATTACAGAACCTGATAGAATACAAGGGAAATCGAGTGGTGGTAACAGCTGATAATTCAAGATTACCGATCAGTCATATCGGTAAGATGATAGTTGTGCCCCGATATAGTTCTGGTCAAGTGATGCTCGAAGATGTTTATCATGTTCCTGGCATGAAGAAAAATTTGCTTTCAGTGGCACAATTAACATCATCAGGTCACTATGTCTTGTTGGGTCCGCGAGATGTAAAGGTGTACAAGGACCTCGACATATC
Source organism: Boswellia sacra (assembly GCA_013180625.2). Classification (NCBI taxonomy): domain Eukaryota; kingdom Viridiplantae; phylum Streptophyta; class Magnoliopsida; order Sapindales; family Burseraceae; genus Boswellia; species Boswellia sacra. The sequence continues at coordinate 161,852 of SNVD02008394.1, read as the reverse complement.
ACAAAAGCCAACAATGGAAGGACGGCGACTAGAGTCAGTGTATGTGATGTCAGCAGAGTCTGCATATGTAGACAAGACAAGGAAAAATGAGACGGCAGATTTATGGCACATGCGATTGGGTCACGTTAGCTATTCTAAGCTAAATGTGATGGTGAAGAAGTCGATGCTTAAGGGACTTCCTAAGCTTGATGTGAGAATAGACACGATCTATGCGGGATGTCAGTATGGCAAAGCACATCAATTGCCATACGAGGAATCGAAGTTTAAAGCAAAGGAACCATTAGAGTTAGTTCACTCTGATGTGTTTGGGCCCGTTAAGCAATCATCAATTAGTAGAATGCGGTATGTGGTGACGTTCATTGATGATTTCTCCAGATATGTGTGGGTCTTCTTTATGAAAGAAAAATATGAGACATTCTCAAAGTTTAAAGAATTCAAAGAGATAGTTGAAGGAGAAGTGGGAAAGAAGATTCGTTGCTTGCGTACAGACAATGGAGGTGAATATAGCTCAGAAGAGTTTTCTCAATACCTTTGAAAATGTCAAACACGTTATCAGTATACATGTGCCAATACACCGCAACAAAATGGTGTAGCTGAAAGAAAGAATCGACATCTTGCAGAAACTTGTCGAAGTATGTTACATGCAAAGAATGTACCAGGAAGATTTTGGGCTGAAGCTATGAGAACCTCTGCTCATGCGATCAATAAGCTTCCTCAACCAATTTTAGGATCTATATCACCCTTTGAAAAATTATGGGACATGAAACCTACGGTTAGCTACTTTCGAGTATTTGGATGTGTATGCTATGTATTTGTTCCTGGTAATTTACGTAGCAAGTTTGATAAGAAAGCAATTAGATGTATCTTTGTGGGATGCGATAGCCAAAGAAAAGGGTGGAAATGTTGTGATCCTATAAGTGGAAGGTGTTATACATCACGAGATGTAGTATTCGATGAAACATCTTCTTGGTGGTCCTCAGAAAATGAGGTGTTATCAGATTTAAAAGAATTTGAAGACAAGTTAGAACATAAGATGATAGAGCATATTGTCCAAATCAGACAAGTTCAGATAAAGATGAAGATCCATACGATAATAATGATAACAATCAAGATGTAGCTCAGAATCCTTGGCAAACTGGTGTGTATGGACATGATAATAGACCTAGTGAAGAAGAAGAATCAATTCCACAATCACAACCTAGAAGGTCAACAAGATTACGAAAGCCAAATCCCAAATATGCCAATGCAGCCATAGCTGAAGAAATTATTGCAAAAGAGCCTGAGACTTTTGAAGAAGCATCTCAGAGATCTGAGTGGATTCAAGCTATGAAAAAAGAAGTCACAGCACTAGAGCAAAATCAGACATGGGATCTAGTGCCAAAGCCAAGAGATGTGAAGCCTATATCTTGTAAATGGGTTTACAAGATAAAGCATCGTCCAGATGGATCAATTGAAAGGTACAAGGCTAGATTGGTTGCACGAGGGTTCTCTCAACAATATGGGCTAGATTATGATGAAACGTTTAGTCCAGTGGCAAAACTTACAACTATACGAGTCCTGCTAGCACTTGCAGCCAACAAAGATTGGAACTTATGGCAAATGGATGTGAAAAATGCCTTTTTGCATGGGGAGTTAGATCGGGAGATTTATATGATTCAGCCAATGGGTTTTCAAAACCAAGATCATCCTAAGTATGTGTGTAAGCTGCGAAAAGCGCTCTATGGATTGAAACAAGCACCAAGGGCGTGGTATGGTAAGATTGCTGAGTTTCTTACCAAAGATGGCTATTCAGTAGCACCTGCAGATCCCAGCTTATTTGTCAAAAATAATGGAGGAAAGCTAGCTGTGGTGTTGGTATACGTAGATGATCTAATCATTACTGGGGATGATGAGATAGAAATTCACCAAACAAAGGTGAACCTGTCAGTTCGTTTTCAAATGAAAGAACTTGGACAACTCAAGCACTTTCTTGGTCTTGAGGTTGATTGCTCACAAGAAGGAATATTTCTTTGCCAACAAAAATATTCCAGAGATTTGTTGAAGAAGTTTGGGATGCTTGAATGCAAGCCAATCTCGACTCCAATGGAACAAAATGCCAAGATGTGTGCACAGGAGGGAAAAGATTTGGAAGATGGAAAAATGTATCGACAATTGGTCGGTAGCCTCATCTATTTAACCTTAACTCGGCCTGACATTTCTTATGGAGTTGGTATAATGAGTCGATACATGCAAAATCCAAAGAAGTCTCATTTGGAAGCAGTGCGACGGATATTGAGATATGTGAAGGGTACAATTGATTATGGTTTTTTGTACAAGAAAGGTGAAGATTGCAAGCTAGTGGGCTATTGTGATGCTGACTATGCAGGAGATCAAGACACTCGTAGATCAACTACTGGATATGTGTTTACTCTTGGATCAGGAGCAATTTCTTGGTGTAGTAAGAGACAACCAACTGTATCTTTGTCAACAACAGAAGCAGAATGCCGAGTAGCAGCAATGGCAGCTCAAGAAAGTACATGGTTAATACAGTTAATGAATGATCTATATCAAACAGTTGATTATCCAGTTCCATTGTATTGTGATAATCAGTCGGCAATTCATTTGGCAGAGAATCCAGTTTTTCATGCTAGAACTAAGCATGTGGAAGTGCACTATCACTTCATCAGAGAAAAGGTTTTGCAAGAAGAAATTGAGTTGAGACAAATCAAGACAGATGATCAAGTTGCAGATTTGCTCACAAAAAGTTTGAGTTTAGGCAAGTTCAAAAACTTTAGACGTCAACTTAATGAAGTAAAAAGAATGGGAGTTGGTGTTGAGGGGGAGTGTTAAGAAAGCAACCCCATCCCATTCCTTTCTCCAAGTCTAATTTATGATGTGTGTTAAATATTTATTTATGTTGTGTGAGTTAGTGGGTGTTCAATGTTTGAGTTATACTTGTGTAGTGGGCACTAAAAGCTTATTTATGTGGTGTAAGTTACACTTGTGTGATGTATGTTTGGTTTGTTTTTGTGTGGCTATGGTTACTTCTTGTAAACTATAAATAGCCCTCTTTGTTTGAGTTTTATGTATCCAAGTATCTAAGAATTCTAAGGATTCAAGAATCCTAGAATCAAAGAAAATATTAGTTTTTTCTTTTGAGTGTTTATTTTGGTGTTCTTCTTCTTCAAATTAAAAGAAGTGTTGTAGTGAGATTTGGTATGGCTATAATACAAACAATTTATTTTGTTTGTTCATTGGCTTTTAAATTAGAGCATCGTACTCTAGTTTGTTCAACATAAGACAACTAAAAAATACTAAAAAGTAACAACAGCAGAAGAAACATTAGTTGCTAGTTAGAGTATTTAATTTAAATGTCTTGTCTTTTATTATCTTGTGTTCTTCGTTGTATCCTCTCATCTGATATTACTTCCTAATTCCTTAGCTAAAGAGGAAAGAAATTCCAACCAAACATGTCAAATGATTTACTCAGGTACACTCAAATATTGCGCTTTTCGTCTTCTTCGTTTGAACAATATTCTTTTTGATCTAGATTGAAAGAAGTTAAAAGGTGGCAGCAAGAAGACTTATAATATAATGGGAAGCCTATTTTATTTTATTTTATTTTTAACCGATTTACTTCTTCTTTATTTGATTGTAATCAAACCTCTATTGATCCATGTTTTCCTAGGTTTCATGATGATATATTTAGAAACTTGACTTAGTGCAATTATTTGGAGATTAGATTGTTGTTTTCTAGTTTATAAAATTGAGAGAATAATTAATTAAGTCTTGGTTATTAATTAATACAACTATCATAGGTCATTGAATCTTAAAAAAATTACGTAGAATTAGATGAGAAGAAAATTTAGTCCCAAGTGATCATATGATCATATGACTTTAACCTTTCCAAGAAATTGATTTTAGATTTACATTCCTGCATTTCAAGGACTCAGGTAAAATTTCTCTTCACACAATTTTAACTTTTCCAGCTACCCTTGACTTCTAGAATTAAGTATATGGTACCATTTTTTATGCAACTATTTTTATATCAGAATGACGATGATCACAATTAACTCTGGCTTGGGTAAACGTAGGCATCAAGATGTCTCAAATAATCTGCGGACAACGTTAATTATATTTATAACTTTAAATGTTTCATCAAACTTTTGAAAGTTACCGTAACTTTCAAAAGTCTTTTGTTTGCAAATTAACGACTTCAGTAAATGCTACGTATAAACTAATTTATACAACTAATTTTAATATAAGACGCGAGCTTATTTACACTAATAAAAATACTCATAATATCCATCATTAAAAATAATAATGATTATAAATAACATTATTTAGTAATTTATTATTATATGCAATTAATATATCTTAATAATCATCTCCAACCTTTACTTATATCCATATATATCCTAAATTTTCCTAATTTTTTCCCATCCAAATTTAACCAAAACCGATTATAATTTAAGTTAATATCAAGAAGAGTAAATTGATTTCTCAAATTATAAGATTATCAGGTTCTCATATGAATAAATCAATATAATATTAACTTGGTTAGCTGATTAGTCGCTGGGTAGCTAAGGCAGTGGTAGTTTAGCTTGAGTCAGGGCACGGAAGTTACAAGTTCTATTTGTGTGAATAATTAGACTATATGACTAAGGTATTAAACCGAACTTATATAACCTAATGTTAATGGTGGTTAACTTATAATTTATTTTTTATTTTTACCTATGGAATGAATTTGGTTGTCTGTATAGTATTACGTACTCATTATTTAGAGAAGTCAATATGTTTGTATTGGAAGAACCATAAAAGGATCTAGGATGGTCTTTCCCAACCAATTTACAAGCCAACCGACTTGTTTTATAGAAGATAACAAAAAATTATAAAAAGGAACAATGGCAGAAGAAATAACGGTTGATGACGTTGTTGCCAATTAGAGAATTTTAGTATGTCTTGTGTCTCTTATCTTGTGTTCTTGGTTTTCTCTCATCTATTTCTTCTTTCCTTAGCTCAAGAATAAAAGTAAACTCCAACCAAAGATGTCAGTCTTTTGGGTGTGGAGTTCTTGATCGTATAGGCTTCCCCTTCTCTAACAAAACGCATCCCGAATGTGGGTTGTCGTTGACAATAGATACCTGCAACGAACCAATTCCAAGCATTCAATTAGGGAAGTATGGTCCATGGTTGTTTGTTACAATCATCTCTTAGGAGGGCAATACACTCTCACTTCATGATAACCTAGCAGTAGGGGTGCACATGGGTCGGATCGGGCTTTGCCCAACCTGACTCAACCCGATGATGCATCGGGTTTTAAAAAATGAACCCGTGATCGGGTTTCTGAAGCATGTAACCCGAGATATAACCCGAATGGTTGGGTTGGTCAGGTCTGTCGGGTCCACTCGACACTCAACACTTACATGTCGAGTCGTGTTGGATTCACAACTGACACTCGATATCAGACAATTTTCGAAGAAATCGAGTATCGGATGAATCATCCGACACTCGATACTAGCCACTTGACACTCGACAGTTACATGTCGAGTTGTGTCAGATTCACAACCAATACTCGATATCAGACTATTTTCGAAGACATCGAGTGTCGGATGCATCATTCGACACTCGAAACTATCTACTCGACATGTATCTGACACGACTCGACATGTCGAGTAGATAGTGTCGAGTGTCGGATGATGCATCATCCGACACTCGACATTTACATGTCGAGTCATTTCGGATTCACAACCGACACTCGATATCAGTCTATTTTCGAAGACATTGGGTGTCAGATTCATCATCCGACACTCGACACTTACATGTTGAGTCCTGTCGAGCGCTATTGAGCTTGTCGAGTTTTGTCGAGCGTTTTGGCAGGTTTTTGGCCTTTTTGATCGGGTCAGGTTACATCAGGTTACATGAATTAAACCTGAATTTTAAAACCCAATTTTTGGTTTTTTATTACCTTGACCCGCCTGTAACCCGACCAACCCGACAAAACCCGATCTGTTCGGGTAATTTTGAACACCCCTACCTAGCAGAATTTGAAATGCCTCATAGTAGCTGCAAATCCTTCAAAAATATCACCTTTCCTATCTCTCCTTTTATCTCAGTTGAAGCATACAATCACCCTTTGTTCAAATTACATGTCCCTTTACCACTGCTACACCAAAAAAAATATTATTTAAGTTTGGAGTGCAATGAAACCCAATATTCCATCGTGTAGTCGAAGGACCCAAATAATGATGAATTGTCTAGTCCTCCTAACTGCTCACTTATTAAGTTCAAAGCCAATAACATGGGTCCTTTTGGGTGAACATGAAGTCCACTTAGAGATAAATATTGCATTTGAGTTATGCGTGTGTTTTAACTCATTAATTAAACTTTAGTCCACAATAGACGTTGGGCTTATTTGCTGGAACCTATGGAATTTGTTAAATAGGTTATATTGAAAAGGAGAGCGTGCTATTCAAATTCATTTGCCATGCAAACTGTTTGCTTTTGGGCAAGCACGATTCTGGAAGTTTCTACTTCAGAGCTGCTTGTGTTGTCATTTATGATTGTGATACCATCTGTCTACTAGTGTTTCATATAGAAATTTATCAAGCTCCGATGATGGCCGTGCTTCCTTTCTCAACCAATTCTCTAATGAAGTGATGTCGTATCTCAATGTGTCTTGCTTGACTATGAAAAATTGAATTTTTCATCATTGCAAATATGGACTGATTATCACAAAAGATAATTATTGGCTCATTTTGAGGTTACATCATGTCTTATAAAATTCTTTTAAGCCAAATTGTTTGACACACTTCTAAAGTAGCTGCCATATACTCTGCTTCAGAGGAGAAGAGTGGTATAGATGATTGCTTTTCAGGACTCCAGAAATGACACCTGAACCGAGATTAAAAACATAGTCTGCATAATTGAACTTGCCCAGTCACTATCAGAGAACCCATATAACTTGAAGTCAGCTACATTAGTGTATTGAATACCATATAAAATAGTCCCTCTTAAATATCTCAGAATCCTCTTGGCTACCCATAATGAATTTTACTCGAACTTTTCATAAACCTTGACAAAAGACATGTAGCTTGCATAATATTAGGCTGGCTATTTGTCAGATACAATAAACTCCCAATTAAACTCCGATAAATATGACCATCAATTTTTTCTTCCCCATTATTCAAACTGAATTTTTTATTGGAGTTCATATGAGTCTTTACTGGGTTGCAATCCTTCAATTTAAATTTCTCAAAAAGATTATTTACATATTTTTCTTGAGAAAGAAAAATTCCAGCATCACACTGTTTCACTTGCAATCCAAGAAAATAATCCATCAAGCTAAGATCAGTGATCTCAAATTCATTAACCATAATAGACTTGAATTCATCCATCAAGGCAACACTATTATCGGTATAAATAAGATCATCAACATAGAGACAAATAATAAGTACCTTAGTTTTACCACTTGTTTTGACATACAAGGTAGGCTTATTTTCACTTCTCTTGTATCCATGTTGCTTAAAATGACAATTGACTCGATTATGCCAGGCCCTTAGGGCTTGTTTCAAACTATAAAGTGCCTTTTTAAATCGATAAACTCTGCTTGCTTCACCTAGAATTTCATAAACCTCTTCATTCAAAAACTATTTAGAAATGCAAACTTGACATCAAACCAAAAGACATTCCATTTCATGTGAGTTGCTATAGCTAGTTCTAATAGTGTCAAATCTAGCTATTAGTGCGAAAGTTTCATCGAAATCAATACCTTCGCGCTGCATGTAGTATTTGGCAACTAACCTTGCTTTGAATTTTTGAATTGAACCATCTGATCTCTATTTTGTCTTATAGATCCATTTCAATCCCACAACTTCCTTATGATCGACTAAGTCTATAAGCTCCTATATTTTATTTTTCTCCAATGCCTATATTTCTTCATCCATGGGTACACACCATTCTTTATGTTTCACAGTTTCTTGGAAAAAACTTGGCTTAGTAACTTGAGTGAACTGACACATTTCAGATTTCTCATATATTTCTTCTGAAGCCTTCATCTTTATTGGAGGTTTTTTTGGAGATGAGGAACTTGGTGAAGTGAGTGTGCTGCCTCTTGGTGTAGATGAATTTAAGCCTTCTCCAATCTGTATGTCATGCTCCACCTCATTCTCGAAAATTACACTTGGAGATTGTTGTAACTCTTCCCAATTCCAAGCATTTCTCTCATCAAACAAAACATCACAACTAGTAATTAGTTGTTTTGTGAGAGGATTAAAAAGTCTAGATCCTTTTGTCTCATTACTATATCTCACAAATATGCATTTCATGCTATTGTTATCAAGTTTATGTCACTTTTGATAAGGTACATAAACATACGCAATACAACCAAAAACCTTCAAATGTGTTACCTTCGACTTCCAACCATTCGAAACTTCAAAAGGAGTTTGGTTTTGTAATGCAGATGTGGGACTTCTATTAAAGATATAAGCTATAGTGTGGACAGCTTCTGATCAAAATTTCTTTGGAAGATCTTTTCCTTTAAGCATTCTTTAGCCATCTCTACAAGACTTCTATTTTTTCGCTCTGCTACTCCATTTTGTTAGGGTGTATAGCTAGTTGTCAATTGCCTTCCAATGCCAAATTCTTCATAAAATTTGTCAAACTATTGGAAACAAACTCACCACCACAATCAGTTCTTAAAATCTTCAAGAAGAATCCGCTTTGCTTTTCAACATAACTCTTGAACTTCTTGAAAATAAGCAAAGCATCTGATTTTTCTTTAGCAAAATATGCCTATGTCATCCTACTAAAATCATCAACAAAAACAACAAAATATATGTTGTTAATAAGGGAAGAAACTCGCATGGGCCTGCAAAGGTCTGCTTGGACTAGCTCAATCGGCTTAGTAGCTCTTCTTGCTATTCCTTTTGGAAAGGAATTTCTGTGCTACTTTCCAAACACACAACTTTCATATTTGTCAACAACATGCTCAATTTTACTAGGCAAACACACTATTAAATTTTGTTGAGACAAAATCTCCAAGCTTCCATAATTCAAATGCCTATACCATAACCAACTCTCCTCCAATAATAAAGCCTTGTAAAGCAAGCATGTCACCATCAAGGGTAAGAGGAAAAATTTTGTTCTTGGCCATAGGAGCTTTTAACAACAAATTTTTTGTAGCCTTGTCACTAAACACAAAACATCAAATCTTCAAAAACAAGTGAGAAACCTTCCAAAAAAAAAATTGCCCCACACTTAACAAATTTGTATATAACTCAGGAACAAATAAAATTTTTTTTGTTTAACCTAATTTTGCCTTTGCAGTACCCCTACCTTGAGCTTCTCTAATTGTCCCATCAGCTATCTTAACTTGAATATTTTCTGACTTATCCAAGCTAATAAGAGACTCCAAATTTGCTAACATATGGTTGCTGCAACCACTATCAATATACCAAATATCATGAGACAATTCATTAGCAGAATAGCAAGTAAAAAATAAACTTTCAGATTCTTCCCTTTCTTTCTTCTCTTCAGCAAATTTTGCTTGCTATTATTTAAGCCTACAATATCATTCTATATGCCCATATCTTTTGCAATAATAACATTAAGGCTTTCAATTACTACTCTCACCTTTGCTATCATTCTCATTTTGTTGTTGATTGTTGCTTGAGTGGCCAAAATTTTTTTCTCTTTTCTTATCGCGGGAATAGTTGTTTCCATGCCCTTCTTGTTATTTCCATTGTTGGTATTGCTTGGCTTTTCCTTGGAAATCTGTAAATTGGTATGAAAAGCATTTTCCACAACTTGCTCATCATATATTTTAAACCTATCTTCATGAGATAGAAGTGAGCCAAGCAAGTCATCAACCGTTAGTACACTTAAATCTTTAGGCAGTGTTTGTTTCTAAATTTTAGCCACTGTTTTCAGTTTTCATTTTATCGGGATTCAAGAGGTTCTTGTTTGTTTTCATTTCCCATTTTCATTTTCATAAGACACATACATTTCCATTTTTATCCCTAAAAATTGCCCCCATATATATAAACAGTTAACCAGTTTTATCTCCACCGACACCCATATCCCATTCTCTCTCTCTATCTTGGAGCAAATTTCTCATTTCTCTTTACGCTTTCAACTGGATTGGTTCCTTGTCTTCCACTATCAAGCAAATCTCTATCTTCATTCACCATGGCTATCAAATCTGGATTGTAAATCATCCTTGTAAAAAGCCATACTATAGTAATATTTTTCCAATTTGTTGCTTTTCTCATCTGTTTGCTGCCCATTTTTTCTATGCCTTCCCTGCAAAATTATTTAAATTTCAAAAAAAAATTTACAAACCAATATCTAGCTGTTGCGGATAAAATCTATTGCTTGCTTTGTGATTGGTTCTTCATTCTTGTGTTTATCGTTTGCATCTGTCTTGTATGCTATGTTTTCTATTTCCCTTCTTAGGCTTGTGATCCGTGCCCATGAGTCTCTTTCTTGTATGATCTATAGCTGCTTTTTGCCTCCCCTCCGCCTCTCTTGGTCAACGCTTAGCATAGCTTGAGTGTGGCCAGGTAAAGACCCAGCAATTGCCCAAAAAGCAAGTAAAGATAGTGTAATAAATCTTTCCACTTATGATTGTAATTACAGAAAAAGAAAAGGGGGGAATTAGTCAAATAGATATAAAAGCATATTTATGGTGGAGAAAGTGACTCTTGTCTCGTAAGCCACAAGAATCATGATTTTCCTTTTGTGCATTTTGAGTGACATGACAATGATGGTGCTTCTAGTCTTTGCATCCTCTTGAGTCGCACAAAGATAAAAATTTAGGGTAAGATTGATTAGATTTCAAAATCAAACCGAACTAACCATAATACTAAGATTTTGTGTTAATTAACATGTGATTCATACTTTGATAGAGTTCATAAGTTTACTTGGACTAACATAAGCCTACTTTACCTACTTGATTAAAAGATGTATTAACATTAGTTACATAGTCTTGTCTTAAATGATACTTACATTGGCCCTTACTTTGTTTTAAACATGATTTCAAGGTTTATACAGTGTTTTTTTCTAAGTTAATGCATGTATCTATCATACCTATATTGTAAAGTAATTAATGTCTTCTTCACTGGTAGCAATGTTTAAATTAAATAACTAATAATATTTGCAAATTGAAACGCTTCTTGAGAAAACCTTTGCTACTAAGAGGCCCATACCCTCCGCTACATGTTCACTTATATTGGACTTTACCAATTTGTTTCCAGTCCTTGTCAGATGATCTAAGTTCCTTGTATATTGATGCTTGGTTAGTAGGTTTTATTAGGAGCTGACCCATACTTAAAACATTTGGAGGCACCAATTGAAAAGAATCAAAAACTGCAAGGCCAATAAAAAACTCCTTGTTTCTTAGTTTTGTCCTGAACTGTGATTAATTATGTAAAGGTCCCTACAACTCAATTATGACTACAAGTTAAATTTTAGTTTATTTAGATATGTTAATACTTATGCATCATTAATTTTTCTTTCTATTTTGTCGTATTAGTAGTAACGATACGACGTCAACTACTAATGAACATGATGACAAAGCCGAATGGAACTCTAGAAGAGCATGTATTTTTATTCATTTGTGTCATGAGCATATTCTAAAAGGTGAATTACAAACTTCAACATTTTCAAAGAAGGTATGGAGTACCATTTCAGACGAATTGTATAACGAAACTCAATACCGTTATTCTGTGTCTCAACTTAAGTCTAAGTTCAATCAATTTAGAAAAAAACATCATGAATTCTCTGATTTGATTGCATCCACTGGATTCGGATGGAATCCTGATACTAATACAGTAACAACATCTAAGAATGTTTGGGAGGAGTATCTCAAGGTAATTATTTGATTTAGAGCTACTCATGTTTATATGTATTTAGTCAAACAACTAAAAACTTACATTACTTGTAGAAAGTTCCATTTGCAAAACAATTTATACGGAAGGGGTTAGACCACTATGACATGTTAGGAGTTATATTTAATAGTTCCACTACAATTGGAGCTTGGAGGTTTTCCTCAAGACAAATGCCCCCTACCTCAGATGAGGACCGGGAAGTAGAGGCCAATTTTATGAACTTTGAAGTCCATGTTGATGTTCACGATATAGATAATGATGAGGATGATGACCCATTTGTAAAGTCCATTGCTGAGAGGGCTGAGGGAAAAAGGGCACGTAATAAGAACTATGATCGTTCTGCAACCAAAAATAATGATCAGATGGACAACTTCCTTAAGGTAGCCAGTGAGCTTATGAGTCAGAAAATAAGTCAAAAAAGTAGGAGTGGCCCTTCAGGGGTATCACCACCACAAAAGAATCAAATTCAAGAGTGCATTGACATTTATGTGAATTTAGGTTGTATTGAGAAAGGTGTCTTCATGAAGTTCTTGAATATTAATTATAGCTAAAAAACCTGATTGGAGGACTATTTTTCTGGGTCTCTCGGATGACAAAAGGAAGAAATAGTTATCAACCTTGTAGGTGATGTGTACAACAGTTTCATTTCCAAACGCATTAAGTGTTTGTTCAGTTGCTTTTTGGTTTGTAAGTCTTTTCTGGATACTTTCTTCAAACACCAACTGTATTGTTACCGTTGTTATGTCTGTCTTGGTTTGTCATCTTTTATGGATATTTTAACGACATTATATGTTAAGGCTACTATAAAGTAGCGTTTAACTATTCCATAATGCTTTAGCTTTGAACTTTTATTATTAGTCATATCATTGTTATTATTTTAGCTTATTATATTACTTTTAGTAATGGTGGAGTGTAGCAAATTTAATGTGTGATAGTTTTGTGAGTATATTATGCCACAATCACATGTATCAGACTACATTATGAGGAAATGTGTATCCTGAGTATTTGTTATTACATAATGTTGGGTATTTATTATTAAAGAATGTTATTGTAATCAAGTTCAATATTTTTACATTTATTTGTCTCGCATACTAAATTTACTTGTATAAACATATTGAATGCCATAACTTTTTCTTATATGCTCAGCCTAAACTTATATAATCATCATTATTATTCACAACATGGAAAATATGGAATTATTATTATTCACAACAAGGAAAATATGGTAGTAAAACAAGCAAGCTAATTAAATTATATTTAACAAACTATTAATTAATCATATTGACTTTAACAATATGAGACTTCTATCATTATTTTTAATAAGTAAATTATAGACAATCAACACCTGAGTCGACGTCTTTTTCAATAGTTTATATATAATGGCAGATGATAACTCAAGTTGTGAATCTGACAACTCTATAGACACAATAGATTGGTGTTCAATTGTAGTTGCAACATATGAATATCAACGGAGACAACGTCAACAACGAATTCAGCGCCTACCACGCCAAGTTCCATTACTAACAGGCCTCGAATGGATATTGGATATGCTAAGGAGGAATTATAATAGGATGTATGCTCATTTTAGAATGGATGCAAATATATTTCACAACTTATGTGATAGGCTAGTTGAAGATAATTTGATTGAGCAGGACGAGCATGACCACGTGAGCGTACTTCAAGCATTGGGGATTTTCTTTCATATAGTATCACAAAGTGTTCGTTATTTCGTTGTTACCGAGCAATTTCATCAATCGACCAATACTATTGGCCGACAATTTAAGCGAGTGCTTGATGCATTAATTCAGTTAGCGACACTAATTGTGCAACCAAGAATTTTAGGTTCAACACCTCTAGAAGTAAGACATAATCCCAAAATTTACCCTTATTTTCCGGTATGAAGTTGCAGATTTCCTAAATTTTTGTATGTATATAACTATGCTTATGAAGTGGTTGATATAGGGATGCATTGGAGCGCTTGATGGCACCCATATTGTAGCATCGTTACCGGTGCATAAGTAAATGACATATCATAATCGGCACGACGACGTGACTCAAAACATAATGTGTGCTTGCTTATTCGATATGTTTTTTACTTATGTGCTAACAGGATGGGAAGGTAGTACAAACGATTCACAGGTATTACAAGATGTACTTTACAACGAGAATAGTGATTTTCCTATGCCAGACTCAGGTATAAATTACATATAAATAATGTATAAAATGAACGTAGCATGTTTCCAATTTTGTTGAAGCTATGCATGCGGCGCTAATTATTGTACACAAGTTATTATTATTTGGTTGATTCAGGCTATAGCAACATTGAAGGATTCCTTGCTCCTTATAGAGCCCACCAGTATCATGCAAGTGAATTTATAGGGGAAGGGAGACAGCCTACTGGACAAGAAGAGTTATTTAATAGAAGACATGCATCATTGCGTAATGTAATTGAGAGGCTTTCAGAGTGTTGAAGAAAAGATTTCCAATTCTTAAGTCAATGCCTAATTTTAGTCTTCAATCCCAACGTCTTATTCCTGTGGCATGTTGATTTCATTCGACTTAACGGTAGGTCTGATAGATTTTTTAGGAGATATGAGGTAGATGGCTTTGAAGTAATGGAAGAGCAACATGGAGATATGCCCATAGTTCAACTGAACATGTTCGTTGAATGAACGGAAGTATGGAGACAGTATAGGGACAACATAGCTATAAGGATGTAGTAGGATTATATTCAACATGGGAGATAGAAGTTTGAAATCATATATTTGTTTATATTGTATTGTGTTCGGTTATGTAAAGAAAGAGTTATAAATGATACTATGTTTTTTTTTTGTGTGTGTGTGTATAGTTGTGAAGCACGCGTGTTATGTATGTACTCTTTGTATGTATGTATTTACATATGTAGACAAAGTATGCATTTGAAGATTGTCTAAATGGTTCTTTTTTTTTAATCTTAACTAAACACAATTATAGTAAGTAGTATAAAGTGAAGAGAAAAAGGGAAGAAAATACTTGAGTAAAAATATTGTAGGAATCAAAATGAAATTTTGTTTGTATAATTAAGTATTTGTTGTTTGTTAACAATATGTGTAATGGGAACATGCTTATATTTAGTTAAAAATATTATTTGTAATAATCCTTTTATCTATACAATTTGTAAGAACTTATTTTCTGGATCCATTTTCAAACGTATTTTATGTTTTTGTTTTCAAAATTTGATGTCAATAATTCATTTTCAAACACATATCTTGTTTTTGTTTTCAAAATTTCAGCTCAAGGATTCATTTCCAAACACATATTTTTAAAATCATTTTCAAATTTGCATTTTTAGAATTCATTTTCAAACAGATATCCGTCAGTTAAACTATTTTTTCTCAATCATAGAAATTCATTTTTCAAATCATTTTGGAAACAAAAACACATAATTCAAAAATGAACACACCTTTAGATTCTTCTATTGCAGCCACAATATGATCATATTTAAAAGGCAAGCGTGACAAAATTTTTTCAATAACTTTCTTATTAGATAAATATTTCTCACCAAATTTTCTGATTTGATTCACAATTTTCATCAAAGAACAAAAATAACCATGAATAGACTCACCATCCTTCATAAGTGAAGTTTCAAATTTTCTAAGAAGAGTTTGAAGCTTCACAATGAGCACCTTCGCATTACCTTGATATACTTTCTATAATGCATTGCATGCCTCCTTTGCATCTGTTGTTGCAGAAAAACGTGAAAAATGATTCAATAACAGCTTGTTGAATGATAAACAAGGCTTTGGCATCTTTCATCCAAATGTCTTTGAGATTCTCTATAGAAACTCCTTCATTTGAATAGCCACTCGTCACTAGCTCCCATAAATTTTGAGAAAAAGTCTTCATCTTTGTGATCCAAACATCATACTCACTACCTTCAAACAGAGGAATTGTTGGTTGTGTAGAAACCAAATTGGTATTGTTTGCCATTTTGAAAACAACCTGGCTGATACTAGATGTTGATTTAAATGAGATACAACAAACAAAATAAAATACTCAACACTTAAAAGTTGAACAAACACAATTGGAATTTCTCTCAATACCGATTAGAGTAAAAGAAGTCAGCACAAAATAAAAGACTATATTATGAAGAAATTCTACTTAAATTATTGAAATAGAAATAAGCCTTTATATAGACATACAAAGATTAACATGACTCCTAAACATAAGTGCCATTAAGGTACTAACTCAACCCATGACCATCACTACTCATGTCTTCCTAAATATTAGTATCACTAAACATTACTTCAATCCATGACCACCACCACTCATGTCACTCCTAAAAATACTCTACTAAATATTATAATTTAAGACTCAATAAATAATATTGACTAAACACTAGTTACATAAAAAATAAGAATAAATAAATAAATATAGTAATATGTTGGACGTTAACTTTTAACACTTTTTGGTTGGAGCCTGCCTACCGACTCAAGCGCAGCAGACACGACAATAACCTCGCGAGGGTTGTTTTGTCAAGTGTTCATGGAATGTATCTTCCTACAATTAGTGCCTGCCTTGGAGCAGTGGTTTGCTCAATAGAGCCGCCCCACTTCGTTGTCTTGGAAGCCCTGCTGGAGATGGGGGCCCCGGTTTCCTGTTATATTATTTTCCAAAGGAGGTGGGGTGCATAAATGATACGGTGTTTTCTCTCTGTATTTTAAAGTACTGGAAATAGTAGTAGACTAGTTGGCGTCGAGCCTTTTTTCTCAGCAGTAAATGGTGATAAAGCCTTCAATATGTTGATTGTGGTCTTTTCAAATGGATTACCAGGTTGTATTCTGAACTATTAATCAAATTTATCACGTTGATTTCTTTTATTTTTCTTCAATTTTATTTAACATGTGCTAAATGCAATGCTTATTTTAAATTAAAATTCTATGCTAGATAACTGCATCATTATAACATGAGATTTTGAGGACATATTAGTTTACTTGTTAACACTTAATTATTAGTTTTTTGCATTTTTAATCATAGTTTATTAGTTTTTAATAAAAAAAATACAGGTTAAATTTGTAATAAAAATTGAGAAAAGAAAATAGGTTAAATTTATGCCATCGATTGTACAGCTTTATTTCATCTCTGAGAATTTACTCCATTTCCGTTTACATCAAAACTCACATCTCACTCCCTTTTTTTTATTTTTTTAAATTAAAAAGCATTTTCAATTTAAATTCCAAAATCTTGAAAGCTCATATATTCAGTTTTCTTATTTTACGATAGCAACACGAAAGTATAACGAAAGCATATCAAAAAGTCTAGAAAAGATCAAGCGTTGACTATAGCAAGTGATTGTCTTATTCAGCTGGATTTGTTCTCATCTATGTCTTAACTTTGACTAGAAGAAAAACACAATTCCAAACGAAAGTGCTGTATTTTTCTTTATCGCAATTTTATCTCTTCTTAAAATTGAAGATGGGGGTTAAGTTTTTAATTAGAAAATAATTGATATTGGTACATTTATGACTTCCCTATCATTATTTTCATTCTTTTCCTCTCTTCTAAAACAATAGTAATGCTATTTATACAAAAACTTTTTATACAAATTGATGTGTGATAAGTCTTTCAACAACGCATCATTCATCCTCATTTATCATTTATTTATTAAGTTAACCATTTTATTTCACTTACGAGCATTTTTTGTATCACATAATTTTGTATACAAAGTTTACAAGTGTAAAATTACATGAGGTTGTTTGTAACCAAATGTCTCTTATAAACTCTTTTTTTTTCTTTGAAAAATTTATTGCAAATTTACCGATGGATCAATTAAAAATTAAGTACAATTAAATTTTATTAAATTAATTTTTACTTTGTACAACCATTGGTACACTTTTCTCTCATCTCACTTTCTTCTCTATAAGGTAATCCATCAACATACTCAAGTTTTTGTACATCAAGTAATTGTATATCCCATATATTATAAACCCTATATATATATATATATATATATATATATATATAAACCCTATATATATATATATATATATGTGTGTGTGTGTGTGTGTGTGTGTGTGTGTATATATGTGTATATGTATGTATATATATGTATATATGTGTATATATATGTATGTATGTATATGTATATATATATATATGTATATGTATGTATATATATGTATATATATGTATATGTATATATATATATAAACTACTTTTGAATAAAAAATTTATCAAATTCAATACAATTTTTACATATTTTTGAGTTGTGGAAAAAGAAAATTGTCAGTGGGTGTTAAAATGAAAGAAAAGTGATACTATATTTACAAGTTATCTATAACTAACTTTTATATTAGTTGAGTTGACAAAATATAATTGGATGGACAAAAAATAAAAATAAATAAGGAAGTGAAATTGCCTGACATGATAATTATTTATCCGATATTATATAACCAACTGAGGTTGTAGAAAAAATTGGTTGCAAGTAAGTTGTAAATGTAATATTAGTCGTGAAAAAAATTATTTAGATAATATTTAGATTAAATTGAAGATGGACAAAGTTAAAATTAGGAATATTTTAAATTTAAGGGAGAGATTTATTGACTAATGAATGGGTGTGTAATAGAGAAATTTCGGTGCAAATAGACCTACATTAAAATGATTTGCTAACAAACTCACATCCCTATGAATCTCTTATACATCTATTAATTATGCCTCCATCTCAACTATAAATTCTCTCCAAACTTCATCTTTGCACGCGACACCAGACCACCCCACCCCCCACCCTCCGAGACAACGAACGAAGAACAAAATACATTCACCGACGGTGACAAGTTGTTCTCCAACCAACCATAACAATCTTCTTTGTTCGCCCAAATGCCAAATATATTTAAAATATACAAACTAATTTTTAATACTAAATCATGTAATCTTCACTGTATTTTAAGATCAGTCAGCTGTAAGTTTTTTTTAAATAACTTTTGTCAAAATGATGCTATAAAATTTAGTATAATTATTAGATATCAAGGTGATAGATTATAATGTGGAATATAACAGAATACTGTAAAGTAAATTGGTAAAGAAGTTTTTACATGGTTTAGTTATAAAACATATATTCATGATACGTTAGAGCTGCAATCTATTATGTTGTCTTTAACTTACAAGACTTGAGAATTATTATTGTGGTAGACCCTCTACTCTCACTCACCTAGTCTATGTAAAACTGTTCTCTCATAAGTACAACACTAATGATCTCATAACATGACTAATAACCTAATTACAGACACGAATTACTCAACTCGTTAAGCCTCATATGACCTATAGCTCTCAATAGAAGCTTAATACTTCACCCATAAACATGAACAACAATAAAAGACGCACTACAGCTCGCTCTCCTTGAATACTTTGAATTATGCTTGCGATCCAAACTGTGTAGAGAGCTATATATACTTTCCCATTCAACTTCAATTTCTCTTTCCTTCGACTGCAAGTATTAGAGTTCACTTTTGATACTTTGGTTAAGTAATCTGAATGAAACTTTTCTTTATAAGATTCCAAACCAACGTGTCTCATGAAATAGACAACACGTGAACCAAGCAATAACAATTTTACCCTTCACGTAAAAAAATAAAAAAATAAAAAAAGAATTCCTTGGAGAAAAGTTTCCAATTTTTCCTACCGTCCACAAAGAGAATCACTTTTGACTTAACTCAAGATTTTTCGTGGCCTTACGGGTGGAGGCAGTCATCAAGACTTCTAAAGGTATACCACGGACCACGCTAATTATCTTCATAATTTTTTAATGTTTCATCATACTCTTGAAGGTTACAGTAATTTTCTCAAGTCTTTTTCTAGCAAATGACTTCAATAGTGTTACATACATATAAACTAAATTTATACAATTTGAACGCTCAGCTTCGCAGAGATGCTCTCTCCCCAGCCTACGGCAGAGTGTGGAATCTGGATCGTTCCATCTAGCACCATTCCTTTTAGATAGAAAGGGTTCTGACTCTATTGGATTATATGATAAAATATTAATGAATGGATAAGAAAGAATTCTAATTCACCCCATGGATACGATTGGGTTATTTGAAGGAGTCGACACGTTTCGCATTGGAAGAACCGTGAAAAGATTAAGGATGTTTTTTCCTATCCGATTCCCAAGTTCCAAGTCATCAACCGGCTTGTTTTATATAAGACAACTAAAAATACTAAGAAGTACCAACAGCAGAAGAAATATTAGCTGCCACTTAAGAGTATTTTAGAATGTCTTGTCTCTCTTATTATCTTGCGTTCTTCGTTGTATTCTTTCATCTAATATTACTTCCTAATTCCTTAGCTAAAGAGGAAAGAAATTCCAACCAAACATGTCCTTCTTTTGAATGTGGAGTTCTCGGCCGTATAGGCTTCCCCTTCTCAAAAAAATCGCATCCTGAATGTGGGTTGTCCTTGCTAGTGGATAACTGCAACGAACACATTCCAAGGATTCAACTGGGGAAGAATGGTCCATGGTTGTTTGTTAGTGTCATCTCCCAGGACAATACACTTACCCTCCATGACAACCAAGAATTTACAATGCCTCGTGACAGCTGTAATTCCTTGAAAAATATGACCCTTCCCATCTCTCCTTTTATCTCAGTTGAAGCATACACTAAAACCCTTTTCAAATGTCCCTCTAACACTGCTATACCCGGAAATTATTACAGCTTGCATTGCAATGAAACCCAATATTCCATCATCTTTTCAAACGACACAATGATGAATTATCAAGTCATCCTAACTGTTCACTTATCGAGTTCCGAGCCAACAAGACTCAAAAGGGTGTCGACTTACTTAACTTCTATGCTGGTTGGTTCCGTCTTCGAGTGAATGTGACGGGAGAATGTCGTGATTGTGATCAGAGAGAAGGCCAATGCCAATTTGATGACGAGGGAGAATTTCAATGTCTAGATTCCAAAACAGGTATCACTTGCTAATCAGTCAAAACTGGTCACATAACTGCTGAATTTACAGTGAGAAGTGCATGGATACATTATACTTGCATGATACATGTAGATTATTTTCTACTTTTTAAATATTAGTGGATGGAGTTATTTACATCTAAAATAATACTCTCGACACCCACTTAACCAAAGCACCCATGAATAAATATTTAAAAATTAGGATTTTACTCCATGCATGCACCCTTCATATATAATTTTCAAAATAGCCCTAGTTGCACACACATCTATCATCTAAATTAGTTTTCCCAATGTCGATAAATTTCTCATCACAACCACCTTTCCTCTTTGATCAAAACTCATTCAATATAAAACACCCTTAAAGTTCCACATTTATCAAAAAAAAATTAATCCGCAAATAATATCTCATTTTCTCAATTTATCATAAAAAATTTCACTTATCCTCCTTTTCAGTCTTCCTCTCACCTTTTTCCTTGTTTCTTATTCTGTCTCTATGATTTTTTTTTTTTTTTTAGATCTAGAATGTGAATCTCTAATTTTAATGTCCATGGGTTAATTTGTGAAATATTAGTTTCTTGGAGTATGGTCTCATGGAGATGTTGCTTGGAAAAAAGGAAAGAAAGAAAGAAAAAAGAAAGAAAATAAGTATTTTATAAAAATAATTTTATTTGAACGTAGGTTTCATTATCACTTTCATGAGCATGAGGTAAATCTAAGTCGAATATATGTCTATCAAGGCTCTAAAAAGGGTTTGGGTTTAAGTAAACTTAGACTCGTGAAAGTCCTAAATTAATTACGATCATAATCATTTTTTTTAAAGTAAAACATGAAATTCTTTTACTCCGAAATACATAATTTTAATAACCTACAATTTCTATGATAGTGTTTTTGGAGTAGTCCTAGTCATTAATTTGGACTTTGTTTACTTGCGTATCTAAGGTGCTAGTGGCTAGCCCCTTTCATATCAGCCTCCTTTTAATAGCCACAGCTTTGTGGGTAATATCTTCGCCAATCACCAGTTTTTTTAAAAAAAAAATTTCTTATTCCGTCCTTGATATTCATGTTTATCAATTTGACCCCTCTTAATTATCAGTTTAATTTATTTTGATCCCTTCCTTAAATCTTATTTTTTAATACTAACTCCAACAATCAAATCTTGGCTCTAGCCATCGCCATCGAGGTTTTTTTATGTGCCCGCAAGAGATCATTTTATGGAATACAATAATATTAGGGTTGTTGATGCATGGAGACTCTCATATGGGTTTTGGTCACTTCATAACTTATAAGATTGTGACTTAAGTTGGGCTGCATAAATTAGAAAATTTTGCAACTATTTTATTTTATTTTATTATTTGTTTTTTTAAAGTAAAATGGTACATGCATGGTAAGTAACTACCATTTGTAATGTGCATGTGAGATGAGTAAAGGGAATGCCATAACTTGGATGGTTGACATCATTGTTGGGGAAATGGCTAGCCCAAATTTTTACAAACATTTTTTCTTCATTTACAACGTTTTTTTTTTTTTTAAAAAGTCACTTACAACTTCTGTTTATAATATTTACCACTTTTTTTACACAAAAAAGAGGGTAACCGTTGTTGGTGATGGTCTATAAGATGCCTCGTCTGGCAGCATCCTTCACAGCCTAGATTTAATGGCTAGCAAGGGGACTTCTTTTGGCAACGGACCACTGATGGCTTGCCACCACGTTTATCAACGATACAAGTGAAGATCCTAGATGTAAAATATAACTTTATAAAAAAGGCATATCGCTTTTTCCACTGAAAGAAATAATATTATCTCATGTACATATAATAGAAAGAATTAACCAAATTTATCCGATAAAGAATCAAGAAAGTAGCATAAGGTCAATCAAGGTTTGAGTGTGAAGATGCACTGTTTAAAGAAAGGTCTTAAAAAAAAAATCAAACTATAGGAAAAAGTTTTGAAAATATTTACTTTTCCAAAACTTTAGACGTTATAGTCAACAGTTTTACATTTTACATCTCTTGCAGACTGTAGATTTGAGAAGCTACGGAACAGTTACTTAGGATATTTAAACTTTTTAAAAAATTATTATTTTTAAAAACCACTATGATTTAAGGTTTTTTGAGATTCACTAAAAATTATGCACAATTTAAAATATGTAAAATTAAAAATATATATGTAATTTAACAGCTCAATCTTAACAGAAATGAACGAGTGTCTTAGTTTTTTTTTTTTTAATATCGTAATCAAAAGTAACCAGTATGTGATTTTTGGCTGTAAGTTTCATATGTTGTTGGTTTTTTCTTTTAAACAGTTTTCGTTGTAAGATTAAAATCTTTTGGGGATAGGTGCTTTGAACTATTGTTTCTAACAATCTGTCTAGACTCACATAATGATAAGTTGATTATATCTCTGTAGCTTTTCTTGTATAAACTAACACCATTCTATAATGTAACTTCTGCTGCAGGAAAAAAAGATATTGGATTGGGCCTAGCACTGGGTAAAATAGTTCCTTAATCAAATAGCTTACACATTGACATTGATAATTATTCCATTTTGCATTGTTTTGGTGTTTCGTTAAAATAACATAAAATCATTAGTACCTCCGATATTTATATATCCCCCATATCCTATTTATTTATAATTTTTTAATTATCGAATTATAGTTGTAGCTTTATTTAGATTGGAGATAAAGACTGTCTAGAAATAAGATGAAAAATGTTTAGTGGCACTCTGATGTTATTTCATTCTTTGCTACATTATTACATATGCATCTTTACAAGCTTCAACGAATTAAGAAATAAAGGAACCAATCGTTCCAAATTTACAAAAAGGAACGTCTGATAGTGCCCATTTGCTGTATCATTAATTTTTTGTATGTTGAAGTTCTTATTTCTATGATTAACCTAACGAAGGAAAGATATTGAAATGCCATTAAAAATAATAAAAACTATATTCTAGTGAGAGAGATTGATAGGTTGTAGTGAACTATTACCGGTGTTGAGAACTTTTAGATATGCTGAAGTGAACATCGTTTAATTATGCTCCTAATATGCCATATCATAGTATCCTGCCATATATATGGTAATTAATATTGCATCTATTTTATCTTGTAAGTTCCTTGTGTCTAGGTCTCTTTGTTTGGCGTGGTAGCAATGATCCCTATAAACCATTCAGATCTATTTTTGTTTGAACCTACCATTTGCATTCATTTTAATCTGATGACTCTTTTCAATTTTATTGCAGGCATAACATACACCGGAATCGGCATGTTGACAATTCTAGCATTTTGCTTTAGGAAAAAGTTATTATCGAGTAACTCCATAATTTTCTGGAAGAAAAGAACCAAAAATCATCCTAATATTGAGGCCTTTTTAAAGAACCATGGATCCCTTGCTCCTAAAAGATATAGTTATTTAGATGTTAAGAAAATGACCAATTCGTTCAAACATAAACTAGGCCGAGGAGGCTTTGGAAGTGTCTACAGAGGTAGCCTACTCGATGGGCGTAAGGTGGCAGTGAAGGTCTTAGAAGAAGCCAAAAGCAATGGTGAAGAATTTATTAATGAGGTGGCTAGCATTAGTAAGACTTCCCATGTTAACATAGTCACTCTGTTAGGTTTCTGTTTTGAAGGTAACAAAAGAGCACTCATCTATGAGTTCGTGCCTAATGGATCACTTGAGAAGTTCATATATGAAAAATATTCATCGGAGACAACTCAAAAGTTGACGTGGGAAACCTTATACCATATTGCAGTAGGAATAGCTCGAGGATTAGAATATTTGCATCGTGGTTGTAGCATACGAATTTTACACTTTGATATAAAGCCTCATAATATTCTCTTGGACGAAGATTTTTGCCCAAAGATATCTGATTTTGGTCTAGCTAAAATTTGTCCAGGAAAAGAGAGCATCATATCAATGACAGGCGCACGAGGAACTATTGGCTATATAGCTCCGGAAGTATTTTGCAGAAACTTTGGAAATGTTTCTCACAAATCAGATGTTTATAGCTATGGGATGATGGTTTTAGAAATGGTTGGAGCAACAAATAGGAAATCCGACGTTGGAGTTTATCTTTCCAGTGAAATATATTTTCCACATTGGATTTACAAGCGTCTTGAGATAGATGAAGATCTTGGACTGCAAGGCATTTCAAATGAAGAGGACCAAGAATATGCAAGGAAGATGATAATAGTGAGCTTGTGGTGCATACAGACTAACCCGTTAGACCGGCCAAAAATGAGTAGAGTGGTAGAAATGTTGGAAGGGAGCCTTGGTTCCTTGCAAATCCCAGCCAAACCTTACTTATCTTCTCCATGAAGACCACATGCAGATTCTCAACACCAATATTCTTCTGACAGCATTGTAATTCTAAGATGTCCAAGCCAAAATGATGTAAATGCTCTTAAGACTCTTGGGTAAAGATCCTTGGTAAAATTAGCAGATCATCAATAAAGTGTGAATTGAAGTTATTATATTAATTTCAAATAATCCATCTTACTGAAATTCCTTCATTTCATCGAGGTGGGACTATTTGCACTTCAATTACTATTCCCAACACCCATTTAATTTATACATTTTTTGTTAAATTTTAAAAATTATGATTTTGCTTTTATTCTTTCTTTTATCTTTTTCCAGTTCATCGATCATCTTCCTCTTCTCCAACCAAAACCTACCTTTAAAGATTAATAGCATCCTTTTCTTCCCTAACCAAAGTCTAACGTTCAGATTAATTAGAAGATTAAATGAAAAAACCTTAAATATTTAATATTCCACTTTTGAAGTCTCTCTCTTGCGTTTTCATTTGAACATTAATCGTGTCGTCTTCTTGTTCTTTGTGTGTCTTTCTCTCTCTTCCTTATCAAACAACATCTTGCAACTATTATCTTATGCTTTGACTTTTTGTCGTGCATTCTGAAAAGAAACAACCTGCCGTTCGCCTTCGTAAAAAATTTTCGTAATTAATTTAATAATAAAATAATATTACATCTATAATTATTCTATAATCAATTTTTTATAAAATATGAGTTAATAAAATATTATTAAATAAAAAAATAAATATAATTAATTTATATGATATGATAATTATTTATTTAATAATATTTTATCAATTTAAATTATATATTATAAATAAGTTATATATGTAATATTACTTTTTATTATACTGTTATAAGTATGACTATTTCATCTCTTTAGGAAAAAGAAGTTACTCTTTTTTTATTCAATTTAATTTAGGTAAACATAGTCCTTTTGGAGCAGTTCAAATAAGTTTTGAATATAGAAATAATCGGTTAAAAGAATCACGGAAAAAACTGAGTTATGAACTACTGTTGTCCTTTCACGTAAATTTATTATTGTGTGTGTATATATATATATATATACACAATAATGAGTGTTCAGGCCAATGATTTCGGTGCAAATTATACTTCCATTTGCAATCTAATCATATATATCTTCATTTTAACAATGTAGTGTCACGTAGCACTTGTGGTGTTTTATGAGTAAGATTTAATCATTTTTTTAAATAAATGAAACATACAATTTTAGGTCCCAATTAATATGCTGAAAAGAAGCAATGATTTTCTCAGCTGCACTCAAATATTGCGCAATTTCATCTTCTTTGTTTGAATAATATTCTTTATGATCTAGATTAAAAGAAGTTAAAACTATAATCTATAATAGGTATTGTGTACGGGTGGCGTCCCACCATTTTCACCATTTGTTATCAAACTGTTTTGCCACAGAATAGCATATGGCTGCTGGCGGCATTTTATGCTTCCCATTCTTGCCATTTGGAATTACAATTACTGAAATGTAATTGGAAGGGTGGGCGGCATGAGTGCCTATAAATTGAGCCCCCTCTTCGTCCGTTTACACACACAATTGAATGAGTAAACGCTGATTGATTTCGATTCCTGAGCGTTAACTCTTTGTTCCACCTTTCATCCTTCTTAGTTTTGTTTATTTCACTTTCCCCCTTAACTTTTGTTTAGTTTATTTTGGTTAATTTATTTCACGTTATTCGCACGAATGAAACTCCATTGGTACAACATCCTATATTTATATTTTGTAACTACTTTTATGAGTATGCTTTGTAGTTGTCACTGGGTTGGATCTTCCACATCAGAAAGTAATAGTCGTCTATTTGGTTGTCACATATTTGAAGATTATCTGAAGATAGCAAATCTAGCATTTGCTCAATTTCTCCCATTTGATGGGAAAGAAGAAAGATATATTCCGTGGCTAAAAATACAAGAAATCTTTAATGAATCTTGAAGATACAATCAGAGAAGGCAACCAGACATCTTTACAAAAGAAGGCTAAGTCTATGACTTTTCTTCTACATCATTTTTAAATAAAAACTACAAACTGAATATCTCACTGTTGAAGATCCACTCATTTTGTGGAAAAGCTTAGAAGATAGATTTGTTCGTCAAAGATATGTTCTACTTCCTCAAGCCCAACATGATTGGATGAGTCTACGTTTTCAAGACTACAAATAAGTGGCAGATTATAATTCACTATTTTTCAGAATAACTTCACATTTGAAGTTTTGTAGCAAAAAGTGTAGAGTTTAATATGATAGACAAGACTCTGTCTACATTTAATGCTTCAAATTTGGTTCTACAGCAAATGTACAGAGAGTGCCATTTTAAGAGATATTCTAATATGATTATGTGCTTATTTGTCCTGAAAAGAACAGTGAAATTTTACTTCAAATCATGAATCTCGCCTAACTGGCTCTACACCAATTCCAAAAATTAACACAACCAACTTCAAAAATAATAATCGCAATCAAAGGCATGGAAGTGGTCGTAAAAATCGACCAGGAGGTGGTTATAAATCTTTCAATCATCAAAACAACAATGATAACCACCAGAAGAAGAGTAATAACACAGAAGATAGAAGAAATGGAAGAAAAAGCTCTTCCATAGAAGATATATGTCATAAGTATGGTACAAAAGACCACTGGATAAGAAATTGTCGCACATCTAAACATCTTGCAGACCTTTACCAAGCAACTCTAAGAGATAAAGGGAAGAGATTTGAAGCAAACTTTTTTGAGACTCTACGTAAGTAAAGACTACCCATCTTGAAGCTTCTAACTTCTTCGAAGATCAAGATGGAAATCTTAACTTAGTTAGTAGTGGAAATATCCAAACCAATTATGATTTTATTTTACTACTTCTATTGTTGCTTTTGTACATAGTGTGCTTTAATTATGTTTTGCTAACTAATGCAACTTTTTGTTGAATTGAAAAGATATGGGACCCATTCAAGGTGTCTTTTGATATACAAAAGAACAATAGAGAATTATGTTTAGGTGACAGTGCTATAATGCACATAATACTTCGAAACAAGAAATTTTTCTTGAACATAACTTTGTTTGAAGCCAAAGTGAGCTTTATATCAAGATCTGTTAATCTTATTGAAGGATCTGGAAAAGCTTACATCTTGGTAGCAAGTGGAACCAAGTTACATATTCGAGAGGCATTATATTCTAGTAGATCTCGAAGAAGTCTACTTAGCTTCAAAGATGTACAACTCAATGGCTATCACATTAAGATCATAAATGAAGAAGATAGAGAATTTCTCAATCACTTCTCATATCTTAAGACAAAAGCATATATTAGAGAAATTGCATGCTCTATCAGCCGGGTTGTATTACACATTCATAAAATCAATTGAAGTGCATGCAGTTCTGAAGCAGAAGATCACTGGCCCAAAGACTTTTATGCTTTGGCATGACTGTCTAAATCATCCTAGATCTACAATGATGAGAAGAATTGTTGAAAATTCACGAGGGCATCCATTGAAGAACTTAAAGATTCTTTTGTCCTATGAAAATATATGCACTGCTTGCTCATAAAGGAAACTATTTATCAAACCATCGCCTTCTAAGATTGGTCTGGAATCTCCATCCTTCTTACAAAAATTCAAGGAGTCACATGGAGTCCTATCCATCCACCAAATAGGCCATTCTGATATTTCATGGTCCTAATTGGTGCATCTACTTGACGTTTAGATGTCTACTTGTTATCTTCATGTAACGTTGCTTTTGCCAAATTATTTGCACAGATTATCAAGTTACAAGCTCAATTTCTAGATTTTTTGATAAAGTCTATATGTAGATAATGCTGGTGAATTTACATCGAAGACTTTTGATAATTATTGAATGTTAGTGAGAATAGATATTGAGCATCTAATTGTGCATGTTCCACAAAATGACCTGGCAGAATCACTTATCAAATTATCTTCAAGTAATTGCAAGAACTTTATTGTTACGAACCCAATTACTAGACTTTTGCTTGGGGATATGTTGTTTTACATGCTGCAGCATTAATTTGTTTACTACCCATTGCATATGATCAGTTCTCACCATTACAACATGGACTTAGTCATCAGCCTGACAAATCTCATTTAAGAACATTTGTTTGTGCTATACAAGTTCCAGTTGCTCCTCCACAACGTATTAAAATGGGACCCCAACAACGTTTAGAAATTTATGTTGGATTTGACTCCTTATCTAGTATTAGACATCTTAAGCCTTTGACATGTGATTTATTTACTACTAGATTTGCAAGTTGCCACTTTGATGAGACAGTTTTTCCACCATCATGGGAAAGAAAAGTGCTTGAAGAAAAGTAGAAAAAGCCTATTGAAACTAAGCAAGAACTTTTATGGAAAGTGACATCATTATCTCATCTAGATTCTTTGTACCACTCAATGTGAGAATGAAGTACAGAGAATAACTCAACTTCAAATGATTGCTAATCGAAGGCTAGATGCATTTATTGACTATGCAAAAGTAACAAGTTCTTATATTCTAGCTACGAATGCACTAGCCAATATTCTTGTTGCCACTGAATTGTCTATTCAAAAAGCTTTGGATACTCTGTCTAGTCCATGTTTGAAACGTGGAAGCCACTTGGATCCAAAGATTCTACTCCGAGGAAGAGAAAATCGAATTCCACATTTGCTAAAGAAAATGTCGTAGAAGAGACATTAGGCAAAGAAGATGTCCTAGAAGAGACATTAGGCCTTGAAATGGCATAATTCCTAAAAATGACTCAAGCTTTCAAAGGAACTAAGGCTCTTATCCATAGAGAGACACATGAAGAGGCTAAAGCATTTGATAAAGCTACAGTCACTTGTGAGACAAATAGAGAAATTTCTATAAATTATGGGACATGGAATTGAGATGAGATGATCCTTGATGAGATCTTCTCATTCGCAGTGGGTACTAAAATCATCATGAATGATGATTATGAGCCATGCATTATTGAGAATGTAGACAAAGACATGATTAGCCTAAATGGGAAGAAGCAATCTCAACTGAATTGGCTTCTCTGGCAAAACATAAAGTATTTGGACCAGCAGTCCAGACACTTGTAGATGTCAAACCTGTTGGATACAAATGGGTCTTCATAAGAAAATGAAATGAGAAAAATGAAATTGCCATATATAAGGCCAGACTTATGGCACAAGATTTCTCATAGTGACCTGGAATTGATTCTAATAAAACGTATTCACCTGCATGGATGCGATTACATTCAGATCTTTGATTAGCTTATCAGTCTCTGAAGAACTTGACATGCATCCCATGGATGTTGTGACTGGATATTTACACGGTACACTAGATACTAATATTTACATGAAGATTCCTAAGGTTTCAGATTACGTAAAACAAATGCAACAAATCTAAGAGACATGTATTTAATCAAACTATAGAGATCTTTATATGGGCTGAAACAATCTAGACGTATGTGGTACAATCGTCTCAGTCAATATCTTATAAAAGATGGATATATAAATGATCCTATATGCCTATGTGTATTGATAAAGAAATCAGATTCTGGATTTGCTATTATGGTTGTATATGTTGATGATATGAATCTAATTGGACCTTCCGAAGAACTCACGAAGAATGCTTACTACTTGAAACGAGAATTTGAAATGAAGGATCTTGGTAAAACAAGATATTGTCTTAGCTTGCAGATTGAACACAGTACAAATAGAATTCTTGTTCATTAATCAACCTATGTTGAGAAGAGCTTGAAACAATTCAATATGGATAAGGCTCATCCATTGAATACTTATATGGTTGTTTGATCTATAAATCCTACAAAGGATTTATTTCTTTGTAGAGAAAAGGGTGAGAAGATACTCGATCTTGAAGTATCCTATCTCAATGCAATAGGTGCAAACTTTATTATATTTAGTGCAGTGTACAAGATTGGATATCGCTGTTTTTGTTAACCTACTAGCACGATTCAGTTCTGCACCAACTAGAAGAAATTGGAACGGAGTTAAACATGTTGTCTACTATCTTTATGGAACAACAAATTTGGGTTTGTTTTATTCAAATAACTCCATTAAAAAATCTTAGATTAGTTGGTTATGCAGATGTTGGATACCTATCAAACCCTTACAAGGCTCATTCTTAAACGGTGTATTTTTTATAGGTAATGGAACAACAATCTCATAGCAATCTAAGAAACATGTATTAGTGGCTACATCCTCAAACCATTTGGAATTACACTTACTAAAATATAAGTGCAAGGGTGGGCGGCATGAGCGCTTATAAATTGAGCCCCCCTCTTTGTCATTTACACACACAATTGAACGAGAAAAAGCCGAAGGATTTCGGCTCCTGAGCATTAACTCTTTATTCCCCCTTTGATCATTCTTGGTTTAGTTTATTTCACTTTCCCCCTGAGCTTTGTTACATTTATTTTGGTTCATTTATTTCAATAGGAAGCTTACTTTATTTTATTCTATTTTATTTTATTTTGAACGATTAACTTCTTCTTTATTTGATTTTATATCTGAATCAACTCTCTTGCTCCATTTTTTCCTAGGTCTCATGATGATATTTTTAGAAACTTGACTTAGTGCGATTATTGGAGATTAGATGGTTGTTTTTCTAGTTTATAAAATTGAGAGAAAATAAATTATTTAATCTTAGTTATTAATTAATACCACTATCATATGTTATTGAATCTTAAAAAAAGTTACATAAAATTAGATGAATGGAAAATTATATTCGAACAGATTATCTGACTATAACCTTTCTAAGAAATTGATTTTAGATTTTTATTCCTGCATGTCAAGGACTCGAGCACAATTTCTTTTCATACAATTTTCCAACTTTTCCAGCTACCCTAGACTTCTAGAATTAAATTAAGTTTGGAACATTGTTATGCAACCATTATTATATCATAATGACGATGATCACAATTAACTCTGGCTTTTCGTGCCCTTTCGGGTAAACGTAGTCGTCAAGATGTCTCAAATAATCCGCGGAACACGATAATTATTTTCTCCATACTTTTGAAAGTTACGTACGGTGACTTTCAAAAGTCTTTTGTTATAGCAAATTACCGACTTAAAGAAATGCTAAGTATAAACTAATTTATACAACTAACTTTATGATAAGGCTACCTCTTTACACTCATAAAAATACTTTTAATACTCTTCATTAAAAATAATTATAATTATTAATAAGGCTATTTAGTAGTTTATTAGTTTATGCACTTAATATATCTTAATGATCATCTCCAACATTTACTTATATCCATATATATCCTAATTTTTTGCTCATCCAAATTGAACCAAAACCAAAACCAATTTAAGTTAATATCAAGAAGAGTAAATTGATTTCTCAAATGATAAGATTAGCAAGTTCTCATATGAATAAATCAATATAAAATTAACTTAGTGCCTATTTGTTTTTCACCACTTATCACTTAACACTTAAAAGTGTTAAGATTTTGGTCACCAATTTTTTGTTTGTTTGTAAAATCAACACTTTTTTTCGGTGATAAATCACTTAATTAAAAAAGCAAAAATTTTATCACTTTTTTTTTTTTAATTACAATTGTCTGAATTGCATACTATTACAAAACTAACCCCATATTTCTTATAATACAAATTAATAAAACACTTAAAATTATATAAATTTTATTAAAATAATTAGATTTATATTTTGAATTAAATTAAAATTAATAAATATGGCAGGCGGACAAGCTATCGGAGGTTCATCGGACCTCTACTATTGAGGTTGCCAGCACCCAGTGAGGGACTGCGTCCAACGACATTGTTGGCATCAAATTCTTCAGCAAAGTCTGATCGACTTAGGTGAAAGATTTTCTGCTCCAAAATATGCAGCATTTCGTCGAAAAAAATGGATGTGCCAACCGAAATTTTCAATTGGATTTTCCTGCTGAAACATGCATCTAATGGCGAAGAAACTTTGTCGATGTTGTAGACCGGCTCACACTAGTAATTTCTATGCCAGTAGTGTTGCAAACGCGTCACATATATGTTTGCCGAAAACCGGCAACAGTCACCGGAAAACAACGTCTTTTCACAAGTTTTTCAAATTTTATTTTTTAATTCACTTAAAGTCATTTTCATAAGTAAAAATAATAAACTACTTAAATTGTATTTAATGTTGTTACAATTAATTTCCATATTTTAATATATTTATAGTTTATAAAAGATAATTTATTATTGTATTTAATTCGTCATTAAAGATGTTTCCTATTATAATTTTTCATTATTAATATCTTAATTTAATTTTGTTAAGTATTTATTTAATTTATCATAATATATTTATGTTATTTAACAAGATATGTATTTTTATAATAGGTAATTTTATTTTAATTATCTTAATTTAATTTTGTTAAATTTTTAATTTTTAAGGTATATATTGTATTGAATATTAATACTAAGGGTAAACATGTATACCAATGTTTATATATTAAAATATATTTTTTTAATTGTTTGGTTTTATAAATAAATTGAAATATTTTAAATTTTATTAACTATTTAATTTTTATAGATTGTAACAAATATTTATAAATATTTTACAGTTTCTACTACAAGGGCAAAAAAACACATTAAAAATAAAATATTTCTTTATCACTTTTTTTAAGATATATATAAAAGAATAAACAAACATGATATTAAGTAGTGTAAATTAAGTCGTAAAAAGTGTTTTGATCTAAAAAGTATTAAGTAATGGAATCAAACGCCACCTTAGTTACTTGATTAGTGGCTGGATAGCTAAGCCAGTAGTAGTTTAGTTCGAGTCAGGGCATGAAGTTACAAGTTCTACTTGTGTGAATAACTCTACCATAAAACTAGTTATAGTTCGAGTCAGGGCATGAAGTTACAAGTTCTACTTCTGTGAATAACTCTACTATAAAACTAGTTACACAAGTATAACTGAACTTATTAACCTAATGTGAATGGGTGGTTAACGTATAATTTATTTTTTATTTTTATCTAGGGAATGAATTTGGTCGCATCTATAATATTTCGTACTCATTATTTAGAAGAGTCAATATGTTTCGTATTGGAAGAACCGTAAAAAGATTTGGGATGGTCTTTCCTAACCAATTTCCCAGTTAACCGACTTGTTTTATAGAAGACAACAAAAATTTATAAAAAGGAATAATGGCAGAAGAAATAACGGTTGATGTTGTTGCCAATTAAAGAATTTTAGTATGCCTTGTGTCTCTTATCTAATTGTGTTCTTCGTTGACTCTTATCTATTACTTCCTTCCTTAGCTCAAGAAGAGAGAGAGAGAAAAAAAAAAAAAAAAAAAAAAACTCCAACCAAAGATGTCCTTCTTTTGGGTGTGGAGTTCTCGATCGTATAGGCTTCCCCTTCTCCAAAAAAACGCTTCCTGAATGTGGGTTGTCGTTGACAGTAGATAACTGCAACTAACCAATTCCGAGGATTCAATTAGGGAAGAATGGTCCATGGTTGTTTGTTACAGTCATCTCTCAGGACAATACAGTACTTACGCTCCATGATAGCCTAGCAGAATTTGCAATGCCTCATAGAGCTGCAAATCCTTTAAAAATATCACCATTCCCATCTCTCCCTTTATCTTGGTTGAAGCATACGCTCACCCTTTGTTCAAATGTCTCCCTCTAACACTGCTATACCAGAAAAATATTTCAGTTTCGATTGCAATGAAACCCAATACTCCGTCGTGTACCCAGAGGACCAAAATAATGATGAATTGTCTAGTCCTCCTAGCTGCTCACTTATTGAGTTCCAAGCCAACAAGACTAAAAAGGGTGTCGAGTTACTCAACTTATATGCTCGTTGGTTCCGTCTTCGAGTGAATGTAACGGGAGAATGTGGCGATTGTCATCGGAGAGGGGGTCAATGCCAATTTGACGCCAAGGGAGAGTTTCAATGTCTGCAGTCCATAAAAGGTATCACTAATCGGCCAAAGAGGTCACATGAATTTACATTGAAATTTAAGTTGAGATGTCACATGTAGATTTCTACTTTTAACAAATGGGTGGGTGCAGTTAGCACGTTTAAAGTACTATCACTCTCGAAACCCACTTATTAATCAATACACCCATGATTAAATATTTAAATATTTAATTTTAATATTCCATGCACCCTCATAGTTTTTCAAAATAGCCCTGATTAAACGCATCCATTATTTTAGTTAATTAGTTTTTCTCAATGTCAATAAATTTCTTATCACACCCGCATTTCTTTTATCTTTGATTGGCATAATTCATTCAATATCAATAACTGCAAACAATATCTCATTTTCATATAGATGTTTACTTTCTACTCTGTTTGTCTCTCTAATCTTCCTTTGTAGTCTTCCTCTCACTTTTTTCCTTGTTTCTTCTTTTTTCTTCTCTATCTTTTTTTTTTAAAAAACCTAGAATAGTTTTAATGTCCATTGGTTAATTTTTGAAATATTTTCTTGGAATATGATCTCATGGAGATGCTATCTAGACCTTTAGAAAAAGAAAGAAGACGCAAGTGATTTATAAATAATTTTAACAAATTAATCATGTAGGTCTGGACGATTTCTTTTCGTTTCTATAGCAATTGCATTAAATGTAATGTTAGATACTTCCAAAATAATACTCTCTACACCTCTTGATTTAATTTTAAAATTATCTATATAATTGGAAATAAATTTAATTATTTAAGTTTTAAAATAGTGAGTAAACCTAGAGAAATGGGTGGACAGAAAATTTTTGAGAATTCGTATAACTCATCTAAAAATTTTTATAGAATAATGGGTATTACAATTTCTTTTTTTTTTTTCAAATTTTGCTATGTTTTTTTCTTTTTAGTCATTCTTATTTCTT
This sequence comes from Boswellia sacra, assembly GCA_013180625.2. NCBI lineage: Eukaryota > Viridiplantae > Streptophyta > Magnoliopsida > Sapindales > Burseraceae > Boswellia > Boswellia sacra. The sequence continues at coordinate 125,909 of SNVD02008394.1, read as the reverse complement.
TATGCATTTATAATATTTTCACACGAAAGTGCCAAAACAAATTACTCGATTGGTCATTTATTTTAATTTGAAGAAAACGATTCGTAGGAATGACAATTAGGAGTTACGGACTTAAGTATATAAAAGCTAATAGGATGGGTCTGGTTATCACTTTCACAAGTTAGGGGTAAGTTTGAGTCTAAATATTATGCCCATCATAGATCAAAAGAGGGTATGTGGTCAAGTAGACCTAAACTCGTGAAAGACCCGTTTAAAATTAATAATAATTATATTTATTTCTTTTAGGTAAAATATGAAATTCTTTTACTCAAAACTACATAGTTTTTGATGACCTAAAACTTTCATGATTGTTTTTTGGAGTAGGAACAATCATGTACATGACTCTTTGGATTCTGTTTAGTCATGTACACAAGGAGCTAACCCCTTTACTATAACCTTTTAAGGGATAAATCCATATCACCAAGTCCAAAAGTTTTAATCCAATCCCTAATATTCATGTTTATTTCTTTGTTCCCTCTTTAATTATTATTTTTCTTGTGACCCCGTCCTTAATTCTTATTTTTCAATAATAGCCTGCGAGTGATACAGTGTTGTGGAGTACAATGGTATCTGGGTTATGTTGATGCATGGATATTCCTCTACGAGGTTTTGGACGCTTTAAAAGATTGTCTAGATCGGGCTGCATAAATTAAAACATGAAAACTTTCCAGCGACATTTTTATTTTATTATTTCTTCAGTAAACTGATACATGGTTTAGTGTGTTAATTGCCTACGACGAATATGTAACAAACTGTAATGCTTTGTTGAGATAAGTGAAGGGAATGCCATTACTTTGGATGATTGACATCCCTGATTGTGGTGGTGTGAAATGCCTTATCTAAGTTGTCTTGCAGCATCCTTCACCGCCGAGAGTTCACGGCCGGCAAGTTGGCTACCTTTGGCGACGGGCCATTAATGGCTTGCTGCTACATACCTTTATCAGTGATACAAGTCAAGTTCTAGATGTGGAAATTTAGTTGTATAAATAAAGCATATCTTCTTCCCTCAAAAGAAATGATATTGTGCACATACAAGATAGAGTTAACCAAATTGGCTTGATGTAGAGGCAGGGCTGGCCCAAGGATTTTGGGGCCTAAGGCAACATTTATAAATGGAGTCTTTTGTATTTAATTAAAATAATTATAAATTTAATTTTTTAAATATGTTATATCTAAAATTAATTTTTTTGTCTTTTGAGATGCAAAATTATTAATCAAATATTTATATTCAAGTTTTTCTGATATTTCTTTTTCAATAGACAGTAAAGTTAATCTATTTAATATTTATTGTGACATAATTGATGATAGATATAATTTTATCAATTTTGATTTTCAAAAACTTCGTTCTACCAAAGCAAATGTTATGGGTATTGTTAATAATATTATATAGGCAATATAAAAATTTAGAAAAGAATCTACTTTTTTATATAGTTAAGTATTTCAATTAGAATATTTATTTTATCTTGTATAACTTCTTTTAAAACCTTAAGTTCTAAAAATAAATATAATTCATCAATATCTAAAATGTATAACATTTCAAAAAAATTTCTTGATTAGGACAATTTTTTGAAAAAATCATCTTTCAATGACTTTATTTTTTGATAATAAGTAAAAATCTAAAAATATTTTCATTTAGTTGAAATTGCTCAAATCTATTTTTTATAGAAGAAATAGCTTAATATACTATATATATATATAATCAATTTAAAAAAACTCTTCAAGAGATAGAATTCTATCATCATTCTCATCAAATTACTCTTTTTTTTTTTTACGGGATATAGTTTCCATTTCATTTGCAATCTCTTTAGCTGAAATCAAAACAGACATGCATGAATCCATTTTGAGCTTAACCATGCGAGATAATTTTGATTGTATGAGTTTTTAAATTATATAAAATTTTTTAAAATAAAATAAAATTACTCAAAAATAATTATATCAGGGCGGTCGCCTATCTCGCCCAGGGCTTGAGCCGCCCGTGTGTAGAGGCAACGAAGAAAGCGACAGAAGGTCGTGACGGAAGGTTTGAGGGTGAGGGTGCATGTTTGAAAAGGGTATTTTGGAAAGAAATGAATACTATAGAGAGTTTTGAAAATAACTATTTTTTCAAAAATTTAGATATTATACTTAACAGTTTTATAACTCTGTATCTCAGAGACGTAAAACTACATAGGGGTTGATCATAACATTTAACTTTTTTAAAAAAATATGGTTATTTTAAAAATCCATACTATTTAAGTTTTTTTTTCGTTTTATCATGCATAATTTTAAATATGCAAAACTAGAGACAAATAGTAATTTAACATCCTCTCTCAACAGAATAAACGAGTCTTTCAGTCTTTTTTTTGGTTATTTTATTATTATTATTATTTTTTTTTTTTTTGGTAATCAAAATGTAACTAGTTTGTGGTTTTTGCCAATAAGTTTCTTATATCTTTTTTTTTTTATTCTATTTAACAGTTTCTATAGTAAGAATGATATCTTTTGGGGATATGTGGTCCGAACTATTTTTTAACAGTCTCTACGCTCGGACGCTGATAATTTGATCGTATCACTGTAGCCTTTTTTTTTTTTTGGTTTTTGCTTTTTTTTCTCTGTGCACGCTTAACATCATTGTATTTTTGTTAACTCCTGCCGCAGGGAAGAAAAACATTGGATTGGGTCTCGTACTGGGAAACCATTTTGTAACTATTCAACTACAATTTTTTCTTTATTCAAATAGGAAATAGAGATTGCTTAGCAATTAGATGGAAGATCTTTAGACCACTCCGATATCATTTCATCCTATGCCCCATATACATCATTACAAGCTTGAATGAATTAAGGAACCATTACAGGAAATCAAGGTACCAATTGTTCCAAATTTACAAGAGGAACGTCTGATAGTGCCCATTTTCTGTATCATTTATTATTTGTAAGTTGCAGTTCCGATTTCTATGCTTCTTTTGGCTTAATGAAGGAAAGATACAGAAATGCTCTTAAAAATAAGAAAAATTCCATTCTAGTAAAAGATACTGATAGGTTGCGCTGAATCACCGGCGAAGAGAAATTTGAGAACTTTAGATATGCTGAAGTGATCATAATCTAATTATGCTTCTAATATGCCATATAATATGTGACCCATAAATTTTTATTGCATCTACTTTTTCTTGTGAAGTTCCTTGTGTCTAGGTCTGTTTGTTTGGCAGTTAGCAATATTCAGATTTATGTTTGTTTAAATTTACCGTTTGCATTCATTTTAATTTGATGACTCGTTTTCATTTTTTATTGCAGGCATAAAGGCACTGGAATTTGCATGTTGACAATTCTAGCATTTTGCTTCAGGAAAAAGTTATTATCTTGTAAGTCAATAATTCTTCTGGAAGAATAAAAAATTGAGAATCATCAGAACATTGAGGTATTTTTAAGGAACTATGGATCCCTTGCTCCTAAGAGATACAGTTATTTAGATATTAAAAACAAGACCGATTCATTCAAACATAAATTAGGCCAATGAGGCTTTGGAGGTGTTTATAGAGGCAGTCTACTCGATGGGCGTAGGGTGGCAGCAAAGGTGAAGAATTTATTAATGAGGCGGCTGGCATAAGTAAGACCTCCCATGTCAACATAATCACTCTTTTAAGTTTCTGTTTCTAAGGTTACAAAAGAGCGCTCATATATGAGTCTGTGCCTAATGGATCACTTGAGAAGTTCATATATTATGAAAATATTCATTGGACACAACTCAACGGTTGAAGCGGAAAACCTTCTATCACATTGCAGTAGGCATAGCTCGAGGATTAGAATGTTTACATCGTGGCTGCAGCGCACGAATTTTGCACTTTGATATAAAACCTCATAATATTCTCTTGGATGCAGATTTTTTTCCTAAGATCTCTGATTTTGGCCCAGCTAAAATTTGCTCTGCCAAAGAGAGCATCATATCTGTGACAGGTGTACAAGGGACTATAGGCTATATTGCTCCAGAATTATTTTGCAGAAGTTCTGGAGATGTCTCCCACAAATCCAATGTTTCTAGCCATGGAATGATGCTTTTAGAAATGGTTGGGAAGGAATAAGAAAACAGATGTTGGAGTCAATGTTTATAAAAACGGAATGATGGTTTTACAAATGGTTGATGCAAGGAATAAGAAAACAGATGTCGGAGTTTATCTTTCCAGTGAAATATATTTTCCATATTGGATTTACAACCGACTTCAATTAGATGAAGATCTTGAACTACAAGGCATTGAAAATGGCGAGGACAACGAATGTGCAAGGAAGATGATAATAGTGAGCTTGTGGTGCATACAGAGTAACCCGTTAGACCAGCCCACAATGAGCACAGTGGTGGATATGTTGGAAGGGAACTTTGGCTCCTTGAAATCCCACCCAAACCTTACATATATTCTCCATGATAGCATTGTAATTCTAAGATGCACGAGGCAAAATGACATCACCCACTTTAAGATACTTGGGTAGAGATCCTTGCTATTATTAGAAGATCAATAAAGAACTAAGCGATTCTATTTCAAATAACCCAGCAAACTGAAATTCGTTGATTGTCTTGAATAATTTTATCAGTCTGTCAAAATTTGACTTTTGCAGTTTAACTATGGTTGGAAAAGGAAATCATTTAAGAGAAAGAATTAAGGAAAAGCATAGGGAAGTCATTAGAATCCTTATAATGCATGGTTATTATGGAGGACTAGAGATTGAGATAGGGTTGGGACAAAAAAAGGGGTGATTGGGTAGTGAGGAGAATGTGTGTAACCTATTTGTACGAATACAATAGCAAGGAAACATCAAGCAACATTGTTTGTAAACTTTGGCAATAGAAGATTGAAAAGCTAAGGAAAATATATATGCTAGGATATAGATTAAAAGAACCAGCCCTAAAGCTAACTATACAAAATTCACCCACTATTAGAAAGGCTTACTTACCCGAAACCCCACTCACTTTGAAGATTCTAAGATTGTCCTTGTTTGCAGTCAGAACATTTCCAATATCATGTATACCAGCACAGACCATATAGAATGATCAACCACATTCTTGACTATATCTAACAGAAGCAGCACGAACCATATCAACTAGGAAATCATCCAGTGCATCAAGATCACCGGATTCTCGCAGTTTACAATATAAAGGGGCCATGTACTCTGCAGAAACTTCAGCCAACTTCCACAAAGAAAATTCAGCTGCAATCTGGATTATTTTAATAGCCAGTTCCCTGGAGGAATCCAGACAAGATACAATTACTTTGTAGCAGACTTCCTGAACATTTTCCAAACGCCAAAAATCAGCGAGCCAAGAAAGCTCTACATATGGCTGCAGCTTGTACATTTTTTCTTCAGTATCCATATTATCCCATAAACACCCACAGGGAGGATTTGGTAGCTGATCAGTATAGAACCACTCCACTAGTTTGGTCATAGCTTCCCAACCAACAGGGACCTTTATGGTTTGTGAATGGCTGCAAGAAAATACAATATTATTTAATTAAAAAAACCAATGTTTTGGAAACAAACATAGATAGAGAAATACTAATGAAAAAGAGACTACAGTAAAGAAGATATTTATGGCTTCAGTGAAAAAATTGGAGACACAGATCTTCAGAATAATATATTAGATAAATCAAGTCGATTCATATATTCAGCAATACTACTCATCCCAAAACCACATCACTTGAAAATCATATGGAATAAATTTTTTGGAAGAGTGATATTACTCTTTTGTATACAAACTCACATGACATTTCACATCACTGCTTCTCATTTATTAAGTTGACTTTTTTATTTCACTTTTCCTTTAGCTTTGTGACATATAGAGTTGCATACAAAACTGTGATAAGGAACACTCTATTATTAGTATTATTTAATCAGATTATACCTTAAAAAATTACCAATTCAGTTCACCACTTTCCTAAAGAACTACAAAGGCCAATAATAGTCAACAGGTATTATAATAAAATGATAGCTTTGGTCCTTCAGCAAACATTAGCCAAGAAATACTAAAGATAATACAAGGAAAACAAAATATTAGAGATATATTATACAGTTGTCTTATCACCTCTCCTGCATTCCAGATTGAAACAAGGCCCGCATATATTCGCAACTCGACCACAATATAACTTTATGAACATGCATGTGTGGCACCGGTAGAAAGCAGAAATTGCATTTCCAGTTTGAATCAGTTGCTTTGGCTTCCAAGATGATGTCCCTGAAACCAAAACTAAATAAATAAATTGAAGACCACAATTTCAGGGAATCTACACAAGTTCATAGGGGGAATTAAATAAAAAATTTTCTCCATTAACCCAATTTCAATCCATATATCATGCACTTCATCAAATTCATTGACATGCAAAATTATTCATGATGGAGTGTCCAACACTTAAAAGGAAAAAAGAAGTCCAATTCTAATAATAAATAAATTTCACAATTTACTACAGGCCAGTCAATTAGATATCCTCCAGTTCTGGCTGTCTTCCAATGCATAAGAGGGAGGCATGCAGATTTATTCATACCTTCAAAAACTTTGTCCACAATGAGGCCTCCTTATTAAATGCAATAATAGGGATTAAGAATGAGAATTAAACATACTGTTGATCTAACGCAACATTAAGATAACTGTAAGCAAACAAAGAAGAGCAAAACATACGAAAAGCGCTGTGCAACTGGACCAAGACCAATAGCAAGATCAGAGCTAGGGATAGGAGTTCCCCACTTTGGCATTTTTCTGTAGAACAGTCGTAAAAGAGTTTGCAAATTACAACTTTTAGCCAGAGGTTTCAACTTATTCACAAGTTCATTTTCTGCTTCCAAATAACCAAGGTAAACAAATTCTAACAATCTCTGCAACGCCTCGCTATGCACATGAGCAGACAAACGAACTTCTTTCTGAAACTTGCCATGACTCTTATTTGTGTCATCACCTACTGAAGCGTTAGTAGGTGCTTTCTCATTACATTGCAATGCATCAGGAGGCAGTAGTGCTGGACATCTTATCATGAGAGCAATACTGTGAACACTGAAAGTCTCCCCATTTGTTAGTATGAGTTGCATATCTGCATATTCCTTTTCATTAAGTGCTTTACCAATCCTTCTCCCAATTTTACTTGGAAAACCATAAAATCCAAAATGACTAAGAATGTGTGCTGCAAACCATCTAGGTCCATAACTGGAAGTGTCACTGCAGATCTGTTGGAGCATGCTAACCAATTCAGAGCTCTTACAGTTTATGTCACCGAAAAATATGTCCTGGTTATTTCCTACAGAACCAGAATGGTGTACCAACTCGGCTAGTGCCCACAAACCATAGAGCAAAAGCACATCCTTGCCTTCCCAGTCTTCAGCATGTACCCAGCAACAAGTCTTCTTCACAAAGTTGTTATCCACTTGAGGAGTAAGCTGTTGCCTCTTAATATTCCCATGATTGCTCCAGCACCACCTCACAAAAGTCAGTACTATCTTCATTCCTTCACCTTTAATAACATGCCCTCGCCACTTCGGCAAGCCTAAGTAACATGTCAAACCCACCAAGTTAGTGACTGTTCGATTTATATACGACAATCCATTATTGTCTCCTGATGATATATAATTTAGAGAATGCAACAAGTATCTTAAATAATGCATTCCTCTTGGCTTTAGAATTTTAGACAGTACAAATTTGGTCTTTGACGCGATGTAGTTGCAGGGAGAATAAACCATCATGAGAACTGCCCATGCTGCTGATTCACCTCTGGAGGTATGTATCACATCAATTTCCCCTATGTGATACCCTTTGCTAATTGAATCGACAAAATCCAAGCTAAAAAATTTTTTTAAAAAAAGGCAAGGAAATAAATCAGAAAAATTAGTCTTGAAGACACAAATAAGAATGTTCAAGAAATTTCCAGACCATAAATGAATATAAAGACAAAACAAAATATAGTCAAACAGGGACTGAGAAGAATGGAACATTTACCATGCACATGTAATAAGCATGTTGGTCTGAAGCTCATTTCCATTCAAATTAGGGTTGAAGTCTTGCTGACAGTATGCTGCAAGCCATCCAAGAATATTCCAGACGTATGGCCTCAAAACAAGAAGAAAATTTTTATTAAGACCCTCTTCTGCCATTAATATCTGTTCTTCAAGTGACAAGACATGTTGAGATTGTTGATTTCGAAAATCTACCAGAATAAGATCAAGAAGGACCTCGTCAATCCCATGGTTCCAAAAGTAAATGTGATGCTCCCCTGCCCAACGAGTAATTAGAGCCAATTGACATGCCTCCATTAGAAAAGACAGCTGGTCACTTGAAATCTTCCCAGAGCCCAAGCTATATCTACTCATCCCACAAACTATCGCTTTAACAAGGGGCTGACAACACGAGCTTGTAATTCTTAAGCAACCCTGTTCATTTGTCTAAGCAATAAAAAATGCATATTAACTAAATTGTTAAATTAAATATATCCGTAGGTATCTCGTGAGGAAAAATAACAACTACTACCGCTAAAAGTTGGGCTAGTCTGAATCCCTCCACCCGGTCAGTGAGAGCATGTGAGCTATCCATGCAGTGAACCATTGTTTGCAAAAGGGCTTCTCCATTTTCTAGAAGCTTGTTGGCTGCATCACCACATAGACCTAGTACAGGAACACGATTAATCATTTTCATGCATTAACTTCATCACAAAAAGATAAAGAAATGGGAGTCACCATCAATAACTATGTACCTAATGAAGAATACAACTTCAAAACTGCGACTTTAACAGAGAGATCAGACTTTACGAGTTGACCCTCTAAAACGTCCATCAATATAGTATCATTCCAAACAGGAAACCTAGAAGAAGGCCATCGCCATAATATTGTACTCAAAATAGAAGCCATCCCTTGGAAATAATCAACCAGCACAGTGTCACCAGAAAAGTTTCTTATATTCCCAACAATACATGCAATAGTATTTGTTTCTTTCAGCAATTCCCAAGCTTGTTTTTCCTTCTTTAGAGTCAGATTAGAGAGAATCATGTTCGCAGCGGTAGCACAAGAAATAGCAACATCTAACTGATGCGAAGACAATAAGGACAACAAAGGATCACAAAGATCTAATAAATACGGTTGTAGTATTGGATTGGGCAAAATGCTTAAGAACTTCACAATTACATTTGCTGCCATACTCAATACAGCCCCATTTTTATACTCCAGAATCCATACCAAAGCCCCAACTATTTGAGGAACTGAATCCTGAAATCATGAACAGAAAAAAGAGATAAATTACGACCAATGTTGACCTGAGAAGATTTCTAGCGTGTTTGGATATTCTTTTAACCTCTTAAAATGCATTTCAAATAGTCAGAAGCGTTATTGCATCCATTTGTCATGTTTGGAAACAAAGCATTTTTTGAGAATAACAAGTCATTTGTTATGCTTTCTGAAGAAGTACTTGAGAAAAAGAACTTTCCTAACAGAACTCACGGGTAAAAGAAAAATAAGACAACGTTGTCCGTGCATTTCAGACACAATTGAAAGTTCTTCGAAATAATTGAAAGCTGTATGCCAATTAACACTCTTATTAAATATTTTCCACAGAATAGGCACAATTCAATTGCTTAAAAAGCACTTTCTGCAAAAGCACACTCAAAACGAATGTATTATCCAAACAATTACTTGACACGCATAATTCTAGAGCTTTTAGAACTTTCCAGAAAAGCACCCCCCCAACAAATATATACTACAGAATACCTTAACAAGCGGATGATGTAACGTATCAGCAGAAAGAGCATCGAGAAATGCAGAAATCGAGCGAACTACATGTCTCTGAACCTCTATATCTGGACACTTCCATTTAGATTTCGGTTCTTCTCCATCATCGTATCTGTTACCATCTCCAAAAAAAATCAAAATGAAAAACTGACTTGTAGATCAAATTCACAAGAAACTTTCAAAATGATGAAGAAAGTACTAGACCTGCTCCCAAGACTGATAGCATGGAAGAGACGCTGATGGAGAGTGTAGAGGTGGCCGCTGATGCCTCTGTTGTTCTCTGTTCCTCCTCCGCCGGGTTTTGAAGCTTTCATTTTCACGGACTTCTGCTATTTTTGGAAATTGCGTGAACATACACATGCGGGCGGGCGGGCGGAGTTGATGGCTTCGATCACGCGTCCGACACCGAACCGACCTTCATTCGTTTCGCATCATATATAACAAAGATTAATATCATTTTCACCCCCCACGTATTACAGTTGACGAAGTAACCCGCTTTATCACCCTAAAACCAAGATATTTTCATAACTCTTCAAGTATCTCCTTGTGACTTGTGAGAATTGATCACGTCCACGTCCAATTTTTTTCTCCACAAAAGCTTGCAAGAGTTGGTCACATTGCATAACTCTTCAATTGCCACCTTATTATGAGCTTAATATATTTAATGTGATTCGAAATATTTGTTTTGACCTATCTATGTATGTGTCACGATAAGGGCTAATTTGAGATTGCTCTTATTTCTTAAGCTAAAGAAGGTAAGCAATAAATAATACATTTTAATCATCTTAAACAGTTTCTAAAATAATCTATCATGGTAAATATTTACAAAAAAAAAAAAAGGATAGGTAAAGAGGCGCGATTGAAAATATGATTGTTTCTTAATTTGCTTTTTAAGTGTACAGATCACGAAACTACTCTTAATATTAATTAAACAAAAAAAAAACTTCGTCATCTATTTAGTGTATATTAACAAAATTACGCGTAAAAAATATACAAAATATTATTTGATTATTTACATAATACTTTTAAAAAAATAAAAATTTACCTATTTAATGGTCATCAGTCAACTATAGTCGAAGAGAATTGTAGACAAAATATGTTTAACTATTCGTGTCATTAAACGAGTTGGCGTGTTGAAGGAATCCGACCTATTTATTAATCGTGTATCGTGTTCGTGTCATAATCATATCGTGCTCGCGTGTCATGACCCAAATTACCACCCCTAATTCAAAGGCATTGTTAGAATAATTACAAGAAGTAATAAAATACGACTTTATAGAGTTGTATTTAAATTATTTTATAAAACAAATAAATCTATTTTAATTATTTAAATTCAAAATTAATTCTTAAACATTGATTTATCAAATAAATATATCCCTTTTTCTGAAAAAGATCATAACAACTTTTAAAATTTTTTTTACCAAATATATATTACATTTTATTTTATAAGATAATTAAAAAGTTATATCTGCTACAGGCTACAGGTGAGGTTACAGATCTCTAGCCGCCAAATGCAAGGGACTAAATCTTGGGCCAGCGCAGCACGCTGCACCCAAGTCCCTCTCACTGCAAGATATCAACGATAAGTTTTGTTATTGGGCCTGTTGCATTTAACTTCGCAAAAACGATCCAACAGCATAATTGCGCATTGAAAATATTAATATAATGGAATCATTAAATTTATTATTTAATTGGACTTTTTTTATTTATATCTCAAATAATTATAATTATTTGATGGAGCATTTAGTTATAAATAAATTTCGTTTGAAAATTTTCCTATCAAAATAAAATAAAATGTTTACTTTATAAAAGATGCGTCTAAAATGGTCTGTATTTTTCATTTTAACATATTAAAAGAATTAATTTAACAAATAGTTCTTTAAAATAAAAATCGTATGAAATTGATTGTGAAAATGGAATAAAATTGTGGAAACTCAAATTGTATGAAATTAATTGAAGAGATAGGTTGTAAAAATTTAATTAATTAAATATGTTTTTTATGAGCGCTGGAGAAGAGGTCAACAGGTTGAGAGTCTGCAATCTTCCCTTCTTCAAGTGGAGGCCATGCTTGTAACTGACCCTCACAGTTTCATCTTCAGATAGCTTTGCCTGCGCAGTTCCATATTTTATATCACCTTTGCTCTTGGCCATTTTCAACTGGAATTATCAAATATTATTCCGTTTGGCATTCGTCTTTTGCATGTTGAGCAATTTAATTCTTCCACATTGCTATATATAGATTAATGAGCTTAATACGTGGCTGTTTCTAAGCACAAGACATTGACACGTGTCACTTGATGTTGCCACGTACTCTGCCTCGTTTTTTGTTCATAAAATTTGTGAATATGCGTATAGCTATGTATTATAGAAGATTTTGTTGTGTTGTTAGCAAAATATTGAAAGTTCGTTTGCGGCAGCAGTTAGCACCGTGACTTGTTGGCTGCCGGGGGCACAGTCGATTTGTCGAGATAACTAATAAAGATTTCAATTCTATTATATAATTATTTATTGAATTTCAGTAATTCGCTTTAGCTTTCTTTATAATCTAACTAAAAATAAGCAGAAGAAAAGACCTCTCTCTCTCAGTGTTGGAGTTTGGAGACAAAGCCCTTACGCGGAGGATACAAATTAAATTCTAATTAATTTGTAGTGGAACTTAATTTAAATAAGATTGACAAAAATTTAGGGTGTCGTTGGTAAAACACTCTATCAATAGATAATTAAGAGTCAATCAGATGAATTGTTAAGAGGAAAAGTATTTTTGTTTAGTGACTAATTTCACACTTAATACTTCTCAATAATTCGAGCATTTTTATGTCATTCTTGATAAATAAAACATATTTAATATATCCTTGATACGGTGTTATATATGAATTTTAATTTGATAGAATAATTAAGCAACACTTATATGAATCAAGCGTACTACATCATAATGCACATGTAGACTCAATCTTGATCTGTTCTATCTACATAGTTTTAGTAATCACCAATATTAATATAGCAATAAGTAATTACATAGACTCATCAAAGCATTTAATACATTAGTATAATTAAATATGAATTTTTTATTTTTAATCTAAGCTGTGAAGATTAGAAGACTTATCAATCTAAATGATTTTCTTGCAAAATGCAGCACTCATTCTCTCCCCTCTTACTGACGAAGTCCGAAAATCACAAGCAAAACAATCCTTCTATTGCTTTCTACTACATGACTTTAATAGGAAAAAAACTTTTGGTGTCTATATACAACTAATTTTTGAAGCTAACAAAATGCATTTAGTTTTGTGGGGCAGAAAGGATTTATATTCCAATTATATGAAAAAGTTAAAAAACGAAAAGCAGGGCCTGGATAGATAGAGTATCATAATTGGAGCTATTTTACATCACTCATTTTTTATTCAAAAATCAGAATCGACCTGTATCTTGCCCAAATAATAATATTTATAAGTAACAATGTAATTATACAACCACTTTTACGCAATCTAATTTAGTATAAGATTAATGAAGCCAAGTTTTTATTATAATTATTTTTATTTATTATAAACTTTTATCAAAATATAATATTACATGTATAACCAAATTGTAAAACCAAATACATTACAATTTGAGATAACACATTTATTCGGTGAATTTTAAATAAAAAATAAAAATTACCCATTCATAATATATTTGTGATACATAAGATTCGATTATTTAGGTAAAATTGTACAACTTAATTATAATAATATATATTCTTAATTATTCTTAAAAAATATTACATCAAATGGATATGGAATCATAGAAAAATGATTTAAAGTACCGAATGAGTAACTAATACAAATACAACCATCGTATCTAAGACTCCCCCAAAAAAGATTTGAAGATAGGAGTTGTGAGAGGAGAGGAGAGGAGAGGATGGCATGACTTGTCATTAGCATAATTGAAGTAAGGGTGATGGTGCAATTAAGAGACTTGGGAAAGCGTGGCATGCCATGAATGACATTCAATGCTAGACCACCTACCACCCCAACCAAACTCTATTAATATCATGTTCTACGTCGTCCTCCTCCGAGTACCTAGCTTCTGATCTTCTTTACACTGCGCTTTATCAAATCATCAAAACAATTAAACTCTACTGAACGTGTTGATATTTAATCATGGAGAAAACTGACAAGGGGAGTGGCCCTGCGGTTGCTGCATCTCCACTGCCCATGCTGGGATCAAGGGCACAGGATGATCATGAGGATGGGAACCCCGCCCAGCGCTCAGCCGAGTCCATAGCGCGTTTGGTGCCAATGGTTCTATGCGTGGCAGCCCTGGTGGTGATGCTCAAGAACTCTGAGACTAACGAATTTGGCTCTATTTCCTATTCCGACCTTGGAGCTTTCAGGTTAGTTAATTAATTAATTCGTTTTATTTATTTATGTATTTTTGTTCTTCGTGCTTCTTCTTCTGTCATAACAATTCTAAATGTAGTGCCTTCTTTTCATTTTTTAAGAATCGGTGAGAGGATTTGGATCCTAAAAATTTCTCACTCTACCTAATAGATTAACTGCAGTTTTTATTAAAATCGTAAAACTTGTACCTTTATTTGAAATAAATCAATTCTTAATTAATAAATAAATTCTTGTAAAACTTGTAGTCTTATTTGTTTTTATAAATTTTTAAAAAATATTTCAATTAACCTATAAAATTTTATAAATCAATTATTGATTAATAATTTTCAAAAGTTTGAATACAAAAATCATTTGTAAATGCATTCTTATTAGTTGTTGAAATATTATTTAGTTTCTGTCGTATTTTTTATTCAATTAGGTTTCAACCTATTGAATTCATGTTGTCTAATGAGAATTTTTCTAAAATTATGAAAACAAATTTTGAGTAAAATTATAATTTAAGAAATTTTAATTATGGAGTACACTTAAAGCGTAGGTGTTGGAAGCACAATTTTAAGAATAGATAGTCTCAATGAGACCGAGAAATTCATTTGAAGAGTGGCACTACTTTCAAGTGAATTTCTATATTATTTTGAAACTCTTTGTGAAGCAAATTAACTGAATTGATTTGGATATAAAATGAATTTTATTAAATTAGGTAAATATACATAAAATTTCAGGTCATGAGAGATTTTAGGGTCATTTTCAAATTTAAAGACGCAATATTTCGTATAATCGAGGAAATTGTGGTTAATTAATGTTGTCCTTATATAAGTGGGGTACTTGAGGTTACGTCTTATTATCATAAACATTAAAATTATTATATTGATGCATATATCATAACAAGAGAAAAACACAGGTTTCTTTCAATCTTAAATGAACCCACGAGATTTGTCTATTTTTGGAGCTGTCCACGTCTATTTTGCATACACATAAGATATCAACGCTACACAAATAAGGATAAAGCCAAGATATTTGATAGACTAACAACCCATTCTCACTCGTTAATGGTACCATTTTGTATTCTAATAAATAGCACACTATTTATGCACCATACTGTGACACACATGAATGAGATATATACCATACATTTATTAAAGGATGCCTTGAAATTATATTGGGCACTTTTTAATTGAATAACCTAATTAATGGATGGGTTGATGATAGTCTATGAAACTCTTGCATAATTAGATGGTGTTTATTTCACTATGGCCCAAATATAATCAAATATAATAAATGATTATGTTCATCTAAGGATTAATAATTCTAAAAATATAAATTTTGTATAAACCTCGGTATGGCATAAGATGAATGAAGGAGTAGAAGGGAAAAATAATTAAATGATGAATGATGATGAATGAAATGATAATAAATGATTAGTATGACTTTAGTTTGTATATATATGCATTTTAAGCTTGAAAAATAATTAGTATTGTAATAATGTAACCAGCATCTTATTGAATTTTGATGTTTTGATAAGGAAGTAAATGTGAAACTATTCATATAATTTTGAAAGTTTTTACATCTAGAAGTTATTACAAATTTTGTTTTGATTTTTATCCTTCTTTGTCTATGAACATAAATCGTCTCTTCAACATAAAAGATGAACTAAACGTGGTAAACTAATCTATATCTCTGACTCTTCATAAATAAATAGATTTTAATATAGCTAGGAGATTAGTATGAATAGAACAACTAAATAATGAATAATAATACTTCCAATGAAAAAATATCTTTTATTTTCTCTCGGTTTGTTTACAGCCCACTTCGCATTATTTTCTTTTTGAAACCCTAATAAAATTGACTACTTTATAACTTACCAAAATATGATTCCATTTAAGATCATACAAAAATGAAAACAAATGATTGGATGAAGATAATTAATTAATTCTCATATGTGGTTGTAATTTGCATTGATGATGCAGGTATTTAGTGCATGCGAATGGCATTTGTGCTGGATATTCCCTTCTTTCAGCTATTGTTGCAGCCATGCGATGGCCCTATACCATGTCACAAGCCTGGACATTTTTCTTCCTTGACCAGGTTAGCAAATTTTCCAAAAACTTGTAGATTGATACATAAATCATCAAAGGAAAAGCTATGTTAAAATTGAGATTAATTCTTGATTGCATTAACAGATTTTAGAAAGAATATGAATATATATAACTGTATTTGAGCGATCAAAAAGAGCTTTTGCTAAAATATCCTTATATATCTCATTTTAAAAAGAAGAAAGTGTTGTCCTAGGTTTTTTCCCTTTTTATTTTCTTATTATCGTTTCTTTTATAAAAAAAATTACCGTTGTATGTAGTTTGAAGTCAAATTCTTGATCCTTAGCTTGGAATTCCCTATCTTTTGTTGATGAAAAAATATTTACACACATTTGGTATGTGGGTTCGGTTTGATCTATATGCAAGTACATAGGTTAAGTAGTTTTTTAACACTTAATTCTACCAAATTTATCCATCGGCCCTGCAGGTTCTGACTTACTTGATTTTGGCTGCTGGCGCTGTAGCGGCAGAAGTTCTGTACCTGGAACAAAAGGGCGATGTAGCCATTACATGGAGTGCTGCTTGTGGGTCATTTGCTGGATTCTGTCACAAAGCCACGGCATCAGTAATCATCACATTTGTTGCAGTAGTGTGCTATGCGGTGCTTTCTCTCATCTCCTCCTACAAACTCTTCAGCAAATACGATGCACCCGTGAGCTATCCCAGCAGCAAGGGAATTGAGGTTGCTGCCTTCCATGGCTAATCACACCATTATCAGTTTCATGCACTGACCATGATAACTGCCCAGGTAGTGCAATATGTTTCACTGATGTGCTACATATAAGGGTTTTCTTTGTGTTGTCAATATTACCAAGCTATTTTCATGTATTTATAATGTCGTTTGCTTGCTATTTGTCCTCTACAATATGATCGTGAACGATCTTCTGTGCTTGCTGAACTTGACAATATGCAAATAAATTATTCTTAATTTTCTTCTTTACGCCTGAAAAAATGTGTCCTAGTAACACAACAAACTATACGTGTTGGACGGCCAAATATCTTGTTAGCAGATTGATGCTAAATATCGTCTAGTAGACGGAATGATATGTTCAAAGAACTGGGCTTCAATTTGTAAATTTAATTGATTGATTATCCAAGCTTGAGAAGTTCAAACCTAGCTACTTAACCAAAGACATCAGAATTGATAAAATTAAAGATAAAATTTGAGAAAATGAATGAACAATGATAGAATGTGTCACTCCTACGTTTACATATCTTTATTTGAAATTCTCCCACCAATCCCAACCAGGTTGGTAATATTACCAAATTAATTTGTGTTATTAAAGCAAATGAACAATAATAGATGGGATAGGAACAAGGATGATAATTCGTGTTTGCGGGTTATGTTTGTCTTATGTTAAGTTATGACACGATAAAGATTAATCTAACAAGAATAAGATTTTTTTTATTATTTTTGTCATAAAGGCTCAACAAGAGCATAACATAATTATCAAACGGATAATACGACATAACATGCGAACATGAATGATAAATAGGTCATGGTCATGTTAGATACGAACACGATTCGTTTAACATGATTAGGATATGTTTACATGATTGACATAATCTATTTATAGATACGATACGATTTTACATTAAAACTTAATTTTAAATAAAAAAAGTTATAACAAAGTATACAAAATTAAACAAAACTAAATACCAAGAAATCATACAAATTTCAAATGCAATATAAATATAATAAGATTACTATTTCTAATTTTTATTTTTTAATATGGGTAAAAAATATAAAATATTATTCGTGTCAATAATCATGTTTTAACTTGTATTCTTGCCAATGTGTTTAACATATACATCTGTCATAAACAGATTCATGTCGTAAACGGGTTGTGTCATAATCGTATTCACGGGTTGAAGGTCCTCGACACGAAAATGACACGATTATTAAATTGGCCAAAAATTTAGACACAAACACGATTAAGACAAATCCAGACCTGTTAATTTTTATGTTGTGTTCATGTGTCGTGATCTACATTACCACCTTTAGATAGGAAAACAAAAAACGTCAGATATTCAATGTATCCGTGGAATGTTTGAGATGTATGTAATCACAAAAGATCTTAGAACCAAAATGAAATTTTCTTAAATAATATAGTTTATTTGGATGGGAGAATTAGTGAAACATAGCTCCTCAAGAAAACAGAAACACAAGCAGCCCTACAGAGAACTACATGCAACAAGCTATAACTTCTTGAAACAACCATATAAATAAATAAATAAATAAATATATATATATATATATATATATATATATATATATATATATATATGAAAGGGATCTTTTAACATAAAATTAGATACAAATTTTTAATCATTGATCCATAAAATATAATAGTTAAAATAATTGATGAGTTAGCAATAGTAAGTATAACTCGTTAACTTTTAATCTCAAACATTAGATTTTGTAAAATCAAAAGTCATAAATTTGCATCAATATTTCTCATATATTTGTTATATATATACAGGGGAAGGATCAGCTCCCCCTAATATTACACTCTTTTTTACATCATATACAGACCGTTGGACGAATGAAAATCAATGATTTAAATATGATGATTTGTCGATATAAGTATATTTACAAAGAATCTTTTTATTTCCTCTTTCTTAATTTCTGTTCTCTTTTTCTATGTTATTGTTATTTATCAATTATTTAAATACGATGATTCGTGGATATAAGTATATTTACAAAGAATCTTTTTATTTCTTCTTTCTTAATTTCTGTTCTCTTTTTCTATGTTATTGTTATTTTTTTTCTCTTTCCTCTCTCCTCTCTTCTCAACGACTTAAATTCAATAAGAATAAAAAAAATGTCTCCCTTGTCTTTGCTCTACTCATCTCTTCTCTCTCCACTTTCTTCACAATAAGCTGTTTGTATTACAGTGGCCAGTGATGGTAAGAAATTTTTTGTACCATCTGAGATGATGAAGTCTCCTTTATTCTATTAGAAAACTGAGGCCTTTTTATCCCCTTTTAGATTAGATTTAGAATTATAATAGATAGGCAGTGATGATGAAACTTATATACCATCAAATGATAAAAGCTTTCTTTCTCTCAATAGGAAGCGAGAGAGGTTGCTTGTTGATGTGAATACTAATTACTCTGATCCTCTTTCTTTCTTTTTTAATTAATTAATTAATTATAGTGATTTGAATAGAAGAAGTCAACAAATTTTAGAGTCTCTGATGCTCTTTTGTCAATAGCGTTTTCGGCACTGCATGTTGCTGATAAGGATTTTGGAGGCTGAGATTCTGGAACTTTGCTTAATCTCTCTCTTAAGCATTGCGCATTCAGATGTCCCTATATTTTTAACTATTTTTTTTACTTGATATATATACTTTTCTAAAAATCAATTTAAGAAGAAAGAATGAAAGGAATAGTGATGATAAAAAATGTCCTTTTTGAATACCTTATCAATTTAAGAAGAAAGAATGAAAGGAATAATGATGGTAAAAAATGACCTTGTTGAATACCTTATTGTGAAGAGTGTGGAGAGACAAGAGATGGATAGAGTAAAGATGAGAGGGGCATTATTATTTTTTTTTTATTGAATTTAAAAAGGAGAGGAAAGCTGAATAACGACGATAGATGAAAGAGAAAAAATAATAATAACATAGAAAAGAGAACAAAAATTATGAAAGAGAAAATAAAAAAATTCTTAATAGATGCACTTATATTAACACATCATTACATTTAAACCATTTAAACCATTGATTTGTATCCATCCAACGGTCCCTATATAATATAAAAAAGAGTATAATGTTAAGGAGCTATTGATCATTTCCCATATATATACATATTCATTTCCCATATATATATACATATATATATATATACACATACATATATATATATATACATACATATACATATATATATATATATACAAATTTATGACACAATTTATTGATATAATTTTATATCCATTGATTTCACAAAATTCAATGGTTGAGATTGAAAGTTAACAAGATGTATTTAATACTGTCAACTCATCAATCATCATAACCGTTAAATTTTATAAATCAATAATTAGAAATGTGTCTAGTCTTATGTCAAAATATCCTTATATATATATATATATATATTATATATAATATATATATATATATATATATATATATATATTTGCTAGTTCAGATGCTTTTCACTGCGTCAAAACTCTTCCTCAACTCTAAAACAAATCCAATCACTTTCTTCTCATCAAGGTGTGGCTACGCTGAACTTGCTGATGGTTCCATATGTGTAAAGCCATATTAAGGGATAAACATACATCTATACCTAGGGGTGTGTATAGTACTCGCCCATCCATCTGAACCTGATATATCTGTCATGGTATGGTGGAGGTAAGATAAGGTATTAAAAAGCATAAAATATGGTATAGTAAAAATTTTGAAAACCTCCTATGGTATGATATAGTGGCAGGTATTTTTAGAAAAATCCGAAAATACTATACTATATTTATTCTTAAAAATTAAAAATTATACCATATGTAATTATATAATTAGTTATGTATGATATGTATGTGTGAGTGTTATGTACTTAACAAGAGTAACTTATAATTTCTTTTTTCTTTTCTTTCTTTCTTTATTTTTTTAAAGTTATACGAGGTTGGAAGTTGAAGCTTTGTAGGACTTAAAGTTTATACTTAAAGGTTAGAAGTTGAAACTTTTTGGAATAATTTGAATATGTAGTTACTTATTATTTGAAGTATTATGGATATGTAGTTACTTAATATTTTTGTCTTGTTACGGATATATTGTTACTTGGTTATTTATGTTGTTATGAACAGAAGCAGACCCAAGAAGGGACCTGAAACTTTGAAAAATTTCTCTTACTCCCTTATTTCTTATAGTTTATAATTACACCCTTATGGAACAATAGTTTTTAAATTGTTTTTCTTTTTTAAACTAGTAAGCTATCAAACTTATATTTCTATAACTATATTACATATTATATTCGTATTATTTCTTTCTCTTTATAATTTATATGTAGAGTTAGTGTAAAAATTAGTAAACTTCTTTTAAAAATAAAAACTATGATTGAGTCTTCTTATTATGTTTATGCATTTGTAGACTTTTTGGGTAAAATTTAATGGTTATTATAAATTAATGATTTTCAGAAAAAACTGGAGAGATATTTTAAAAGAAAATTCTTTTTTAAGTTGACATCATCATATATAAGAAAAATATTAACAATTCAATACGAAGTTATCTTAAAATTAATGTAAAGATTTGTTTGCAAATTTGGAACATAGAACTCAAATTTTGGATTATAATGCTAATATAGGATTATAAATAATTTTTTTATATATATGATAATGAAGTAATTATGCAACATTTTTTAAATATAAACACTTGTCAATGATAATACTAATATGCATTTATAAAATAAATTATAAAGTATTAGTATTTTACACTTTGATTTACTATATTAGGATTATTTAATTTTGAAAGATAGGATTTACTATGTCTCCCATATATCTATATCTATTTTTTTTAAATAATTTCTTTTATACTATTGAGTTTTTTTTTAAACATTAATTTTAAAACATTAAAGGTGCCCCCTCTAAGATAAAATCCTGGGTCCGTCACTAGTTATGAATATAAAATTACTTGATTATTTTTGTTGTCAAGAATATGTAATTGATAGATTTTTTATTGAGGTACAAAATTTATGAATCATAACATTAAACAACATAAAAAAAGAACTCAAAAGCTTCAAAATCTTGAAATAAAAAAGCTGTAAATAAGTTTTAAAATCACAAAAAAAAGACGTGATAAAATATTATCTAAATTTAAATCAATTTGATAAACTAACCTAAAATATTATACCAACCTGCTCCTACCCTACCACACATGAATGTGATGTAATAATTTATTTAAAAAATATATGGTATAATATAAAATTTAAAACCGACGTACAGAGGATATGAGAATAGCATGATCATAGTCATACCATATCCGCACACATCCCTATCTATACCCAATTGTTTCACCTCCAAAATGAGGCTTTTCTTGTAGCTGCTTCCATAAGCTTGGGTTTTTTTCATTGATAATTCTAGGCACGCTTGCGCAATCCTCGACAAGGGGCAGGAGTGTTACATGACTACTGTTTTTTTATTAAAATAGGATTATATTATTTCGACTTGGCACACATACCCAAGTCCAAGGCACAAGAGACAAACTATGCCACGATTTCACTCTTAAAAAGCGCGCCTTATGCATTTCAAGGTTTGAATGCAACTTTAACACCCTGAAGAAGAAATGGCTTTGGCCATGGCACGTCGGTACAACCGATTAAATTTTTTTTCTAATTTTTTGTAAATTTAATATAAAAACTAAAAATTTTTGTATAAAAATCGTGAATATAAAAAAAATTATAAATAAATAAATATTTTTATTTTTTATAAAATTAGTCTAAAAATTATAAATCATTGTATAAAAATCGTAAATGTGAAAAATTATTCATTTACAATTATTTTTTATATTTACAATTTTATATAAGGATTTATAACTTTTATACTAAATTTATAAAAAATTTAAAAATAATTGTATAATACAACCGACATACTATAATATCATAAAAAGAAATACCGCTATTCCACTTTACGAGAATAAAACTTCCTACTATCCAATGTCACATCTTCTAAGGTGCCATTCTTGAAAAGATCAAAATACTTGAACAACCAATAACATAATAATAATAAATAAAACACAAAAATAAAGTCAAATACAACTCAAAAATAGTACGAAAATAATACAAAAATAAAATAAGCTAAAATTACATATAAAATGAAATGTGTAAAAGAGCTTCTAAAGTCACAGATCGGATATTGAGACGGTGCACTGGAACATAGAAAAAGTGTTTTAGATGGTTTTGAGGAGCAAGAGAAGAAGGAAAGCAATCAGCTTGACGATCAAGAAGATAGGCTTTATGAGAAAGTTTGCGTTTCTTTTCTTCTGATCAAAGGAAATAGCCTTTTACATTAACAATCTAGACCTTAGTTTCTTTTCTTTTCTTTTAGCAATCTGATTGTCTTCTTATACAAGCCCTAACTGGCTCCCACTCTTAGGGCTACACAAAATTGGCGATAAGAAAGGATCGATCCCCAATAAGTTGGTGGAGAAGGCACTCATCCAGTCGAATATATATCTTAAGGCGCGTACCGGAAGGAATAGTGTTTTGGATTAACACGGTAACGCTGATAAAAAAAATCTAGGTTATTAATAATTTATCCCCCTCAGGTTAAGTGAAAATATTAATTACTTTTTGTAAGATTTGAAATTACAAATTGCCCTCTAGTTTTTGAATTCTGCCGTTAAGTTAAATGGAAAAAGAGGAGAGAGAAAAAATAATTTGTAATTTTACTAAAATAACCTTATGTTCGCCATTTGATATTAACAATTTACCCCCTGAGATTAAGCAAAAATCAAGTTCCCCCTGCACATTTTGAAATCGTAAATTATCCTCTTATTTTTTAATTTCGACATTAAATTAAATGAAAAAAGATAAGAGAGAGCATAATATATGCTATTCGACCAAAATGTCCTTATATAAATACAAACATTTTCACTCATTTTTTTAAAATTACCTAAATACCCTTACATTTCTTTCTTCCTCCGTCTCCTTCTCTAACTACTTATAACATATATATTATAAAACTAAAATTTTTTTATTATATAGTAAATTGTAATGATTTTAATAATTTTTAATACTAACAATTATTTATATTTTAATAATAATTTTAATTGATATAAATATATAGAATATGATATACTATGCATAATTAGGTTAAACAATTAAATAAATTATGCTAATTAAATATGACACGATTACAACATGTAGACGACACATTTAATAACTGTGTCGAATCCGTGTTTCATGTCTCCACAAGAACAATTAAATAAGTCAGCACACATAAAATGAATTAACACCTCTACAATCGTCGTTTCCTTCTCTTCATTCGTAAAATTGCTCCCGTCACCAATTTCTCCTCTCTTTCCTCTATCAGAACTCGCCGCCACCCAATTTTGGTTTGTTAATTAAAGCTCAGATTAAGGGATAAATTCAATATGGTTCAAATATACTTTTTATTATTTATTCAATAAAGTTTTAAATATTTTTAATTATTATTATTGTTTTCATCCTTATTTTTTAATTATTTTTATCTTTCGGAGGGGGAATTTCTATTTTCGCTTAATCTCAGGAGGTAAATTGTTAATTTTTCTTATTTGTATCACACGAGTTTGATTTTCAATAATACCCCTACTCCGTTTAACTTAACGGCAGAATTCAAAAATCAAGAGGTAATTTGTAATTTTAAATCTTACAAAGGGTAATTTATATTTTCATTTAACCTCTGGGATAGATTGTTAATAACCCAAAAAATCAAAAGAACTAACTACCTTGGTGGTGCTTTCGGTAGCAATCACGAAGCTACGTCCTTCATGTGCCTTGTTAAGAAAATGCTCCAGATTGAGCTGGAGAAAGGAATTGTTCTTGAGTTCATAAAAAATGAAAGTAAAGTTTAGCTGTCTAGCTAATTGATTGTGATAGTCTTCAAATTTGAGTGGCATATTCAAACTACATTGTTTTTGTTTATCCAGGTATGTTTGAGTTCTTTATGCGTTTTACTTGCGACTTACAGGCAGTAAAGTGATATCTATCATTACCTTGACCCATTGTACAGTGACTAATGCAAATCGAGGAAAAAATTTCCTGTTGGAAGTAAGTTTGAAGTTTTGGTAAATTGTTTATTTATTTATTTTTTCTGTAGATTCTTTCTTCTTTTTGTATAAGTTCTAAGAATAATGCTACTCATATAAACTATTTATATAAATTTACACATATAAACTGATGTAGCATCCCTATATGATCGCCACATCACTCATGTTAATTAATAACATTTATTATTAATATATATTTATCAAATCATTGTATTTATTTATTAAATCACATTATACCACGTCAATTTGTATGGGTGAGTTTGTATAAATAGTTTGTAAGAGTAGCATTATTCAAGTTCTAATATGTGGTCTTGCTTTTTTGCTTGTAATTAGGATTTTCTTTGACTGTTGTGGATGAAGTAATTGAAGAATTTCTAATGGAAGATTATTCCTACGATTTCGCATCATCTTACATTAGGAAAAAAGTGATTCTTTTTTTAATTGTTAATAAGTATTAAGATAATCCTACATCAATTGTGGAAGGGGCTAATAGTTAGTTTATAAGTATTCGGGAAATCCTCATCATAAGGATACAACTGACTTGAACAATCTATGTTTTATCATATTGGACAGTTAAATGTATCCATATTGACATTAATTATCATATATGAGAGTTAAATGTATGCATATGAACATTAATTATTGCCAAATTCAAGGACACAAACTGAAGTTTCCTAGATTGAAGTTCAATTTATTTATTAAAATACGAGATGTGCAAGAACTGATTAGCTTATTACTAGTAGCACACAGTCCTACAACTACAAGCACACAATCCTACAACTGCAAGGCGCATATAGACTAGCACGATAGGCATATATAGAGACTAGCACCGTGGTGCTAGCTTGTTGCCTTAATTGCTGCTTATGCCCATATATTATATTTAAATTTTTTTCTACTCCCAGCCATATAACTTCCTCACCTCCATGCAAAATCCAAAAACTTTCTTCGGATCAGGGAGTGACTTAGAAACACTCTCCTTTTGCAAAC
Source organism: Boswellia sacra (assembly GCA_013180625.2). Taxonomy (NCBI): domain Eukaryota; kingdom Viridiplantae; phylum Streptophyta; class Magnoliopsida; order Sapindales; family Burseraceae; genus Boswellia; species Boswellia sacra. Next base: position 99,956 of record SNVD02008394.1, on the reverse strand, counting down.
ATCTCTTAACCCATGCAATGAGCTTGGGGCACTCTGCCTCTATGCTGAACCTGCCAAAAGTCTCATAGGAGTAAAACCAGGAATAAAAAGAGATCAAGGAAACATCAACATATCCGAAGGTTTCCCCTCCGAAGTAAGGCTTATCTCCAAGCTGCTCTTCCAATGTCTTAATAATTTCAAGGAATTCCTTCTTTGCTGCCTCCAGCTCTTCGCCTTTTTTGGACCACATCTTAAACCCTGTTGGTTGCTGCATATATTTTTTCTTTAATTAATAGAATTATAGACAAATAAAAAGCCACTAATATATGTCAATCAGCAACTGAAAATTGTCCAAAATTTCCCCTAATATTCATGGAAAAGCCCTCGTAGTCTCAACAAATTTGAGAACCGTTCCCCTGCGAAGCAGGTTACTGACAAAACCTTGAAGAAATGAAATATGAGCGAAACTTGTTATAAATTAGATATTACGAATGCATAGACAAAATTTATCATTTACGTTTAAGGCATTATAAATCAGTACTAAAGCTAACAAATTAATTTCAGTTTCTAAATAAAAGTACTTTGACTGATTTTGAGAGCAAAAAAATATTAGTAAATGTCAAACAAAAATAAAAGAAAATTAATTCTCATACATAAGTAGTCAAAATCAATTAAACTTACCATCTTGTCCGTGAAATCAGCCCAGAATCTAGCTTGAGCCCTCTGATATGGATCAGAGGGGAGCAAAGGAGCTTTATCCTTCCAGACTTCATCAATGTACTGAACAATAATGGAAGACTCACAGATGGGCTTGCCATTGTGAATAAGAACTGGGATCTTCTTGTGAACTGGGTTCATCTGCAGAAGTAGAGGGCTCTTCTTGTTGAACTTCAAGTCCTCTTCTCTATATTCATACTTAACGCCTTTCTCTGCCAAAGCAATCCTGATCCTCAGGCCAAACATGCTGGGCCAGAAATCCAACAGAATCACCTCATCCCCCATGGCTCGATCAGTTCAGAAAATATTAAAACAAAGATTGAGAAATGATATGAAGTTGGAGAAAAGTGAGTGTTTCCTTTGTGTTTTTATAGCAAAAGTTGCCAGGCTTCGTTTTAGTTTCTTGTGGTAATTTTAAATGCAATTTACATCTTCGAAGACTCAGTCTCAATCTTGAAATCTTCATCATTTCATGCCATAAGCCCATGAACGCAAAAAGGTATGCTTCTTCATGTTTTACAATTTTTAATGTATTTTTTTGTCATAATAATGTTAAATTTACAACCAAGTTGTACAACTTCGCTCATACAAATTGACATTACACAAATTAACTAGGTGGATAAAAATAAAAAATAAAATAACTAATTTTTAATAAATAAAATGAGACTTACACATCCAATGGATTTATGCCATGTCAGGTTGTATAGGTTAGGTTGTACAACTTGATTGTATACCTAATATTATTTGATTTTTTTAATATATTTAAAATATTATTTCATTATCAACTCCTATTTTATTTATCTATATTTTAAATACAATATGATTTTTATGCAAAATTTTAATTATTTATCTCATATTAATATAATTAATAAATTATATTATTAAATGCATTTTTTTATTTTAAATTTCGTACTCAAATCAGAATAAAACCAGTTGATTCTCTTTCGCTCATCGGCCGGCCGGCTTTAAACAACCTTTGCATTTTCTGCTGAGATCCCAAGTTTGAAAGTGGGCCCTTTGGGCCGATCAAGAGTTTTATGTTTTACATCATTTTCAATATTTTAAAATTTTGAATATAAAAAAGTTAAAAAAATAAATTCAAATTTCATAATCTTTATACAAGATCATAAATTAAAAAATTGTATCTCACATATTATAGAGATAGATTCAACATTAATTCAAGATCACAAAATAATCAATATCACTTACTTTTTGGTCATGGTTTTGTCCGGATAAGGTAAGTTAATAAGGCCCATTAAGTTGTGGTTGTCTCTAGATCCGGCCTACTTGGGGGCTTCTAGATGTTTCAAAGCCCAAGTTAATACCATGGACTTCTCTAGAGTAGGCCCAATATCATAGTCTATTTTCTAAGTTTGGCTAAATTTTCTTAAGTAATGATTTTATTTTGATTTAATTAAATAAATTTTAATAAAATATTTTTACTACAGGGCGATTGTATTTTTATCTAAAATTTGAATGAGTCTATATTTGACTGAAATCTGAATTGATGTGAATACAAATATTTGAATGATATGTTTGTTTTTTATTTCATAAGATTTGATAATAAGCCTTAAATTGTTTGTTTTTAATGGTTAAAAACATATAAAAGCTAATAATTTAACAAATATGTCCTTATTTAGTATTATATGTATTGTACATTATCTTTGTTATATAAACATATGTAAATAATAAATACAACAACATCAAAATTAGAATACTATAGTGCAATAAAGAATTATTTTTTTAATTAATGTGTCTCACATATGATATGAAATTTTTTTTAATTACAATGTAATCAAAAAATAACAAATGAGTATTAAAAAATATTTTAATAATAGAATAATTAAAAATAAAAGATTAATTTGATGCTTGAAAGTTGATTTGCAATTTGCTCTCGCAAAAGAGTTTAGGATTAAGAAAATATGGTAAAGAATTTATAAAATAGGAATTAATTAAAATTATCAAAGGCATTTTAGAACATAAAAAATAGATATTCTATTTAGATGACCTTTTCCCATTCAGATAAAAACTAAAAAATATAGTTTTTTCTATTCAGATATAACTATTTTGTCATAACGATTCTAAATGAGTCATTTTTTAAGAATCGGTGAGAGGATTTGGATCCTAAAAATTTCTCACTTTACCTAATAGATTAACTACAGTTTTTATTAAAATCTTCAAACTTGTACCTTTATTTGAAATAAATCAATTCTTAATTAATAAATAAATTCTTGTAAAACTTGTAGTTTTATTTGTTTTTGTAAATTTTTAAAAAATATTTCAATTAACCTATAAAATTTTATAAATCAATTCTTGATTAATAATTTTCAAAAGTTTGAATACAAAAATCATTTGTAAATGCATTCTTATTAGTTGTTGAAACATTAGTTAGTTTCTGTCGTATTTTTTATTCAATTAGGTTTCAACCTATTGAATTCATGTTGTCTAATGAGATTTTTTCTAAAATTATGAAAACAAATTTTGGGTAAAATTATAATTTAAGAAATTTTAATTATGGAGTACACTTAAAGCGTAGGTGTTGGAAGCACAATTTTAAGAATAGATAGTCTCAATGAGACCGAGAAATTCATTTGAAGAGTGGCACTACTTTTAAGTGAATTTCTATATTATTTTGAAACTCTTTGTGAAGCAAATTAACTGAATTGATTTGGATATAAAATGAATTTTATTAAATTAGGTAAACATGCATATAATTTCAGGTCATGAGAGATTTTAGGGTCATTTTCAAATTTAAATTAAGACGCAATATTTCATATAATTAAGCAAATTGTGGTTAATTAATGTTGTCGTCCTTATATAAGTGGGGTACTGGAGGTTCCGTCTTCTCATCATAACATTAAAATTAGGGTTAATTCTAATTTGTCCCCTGAGGTTAGGCCAAAAAAAATGAGGACCTCAGTTTTCTGAAACTCAAAATTATCCCCTGAGGTTACTGTAGTACCGTTAGATTTAACGGAAAATGTATTAAATAGTAACTTAACGCTTTAGAAACCATTTAGAAAAAGTTATTATAGTCTATTTTACTACTTATTAGCGTTAAGTTATTATTTAATACATTTTTTATTAAATCTAATATTAGCATTAAGTTATTATTCAATACATTTTCCGTTAAATCTAACGGTTTAATACATTTTTCGTTAAATCTAACGGCGCTACAGTAACCTCAGGGGGCATTCTTAGATTTCAGAAAACTGAGGTCCTCAATTTTTTTTAAGCCTAACCTCAGGGGGCAAATTGGAATTATCCCTTAAAATTATTGTATTGGTGTATAAATCATAACGAGAAAAAGACACAGGTTTCTTTCAATCTTAAATGAGCCCATATATTTATTAAAGGATGCCTTGAAATTATATTGGACACTTTTTAATTGAATAACCTAATTAATGGATGGGTTGATGATAGTCTATGAAACTCTTGCATAATTAAATGGTGTTTATTTCACTATGGCCCAAATATAAATGATTATGTTCATCTAAGGATTAATAATTCTAAAAAAATAAATTTTATATAAACCTTGGCATGACATAAGATGAATGAAAGAGTAAAAGCGAAAAGTAATTAAATGATAAATGATAATAAATGATTAGTATGACATTAGTTTGTATATATATACATATTAAGCTTGAAAAATAATTAGTGTTGGAATATATCTTGTGACCAGCTTCTTATTGAATTTTGACGTGTTGATAAGGAAGTAAGTGTGAAACTATTCATACAATTTTGAAAGTCTTTACATCTAGGAGTTACTACAAATTTTGTTTTGATTTAATCCTTCTTTGTCTATGAATATGAATCGTCTCTTCCACATAAAAGATGAACTAAACGTGGTAAACTAATCTATATTTCTCAATAAATAGATTTAATAAATAATGAATAACAATACTTGCAATGCAAAAATATCTTTTATTTTCTCTCGGTTTGTTACAGCCCACTTCACGTTATTTTCTTTTTCAAACCCTAATAAAATTGACTACTTTATAACTTATCAAAAATATGATTCCATTTAAGATCATACAAAATGAAAACAAATGGTTGTGATTTGCATTGATGATGCAGGTATTTAGTGCATGCGAATGGCATTTGTGCTGGATATTCCCTTCTTGCGGCTATTGTTGCAGCCATGCGATGGCCCTACACCATGTCGCAAGCTTGGACACTTTTCTTCCTTGACCAGGTTAGCAAATTTTCCAATAACTTGTAGTTTGATACATAAATTATCAGAGGAAAAACTATGTTTAAATTAAGATTAATTCTTGATTGCATTGACAGATTTTAGAAAGAATATGAATATAACTGTATTTGACTTCTGAGCGATCAAAAAGAGGTTTTGCTAAAATAACCTTATATATCTCATCTCAAAAGTAAAAGAGTGTTGTCAAAGGATTTCCCTTTTTTTTATTTTCTTAATATTATTTCTTTTTTTTTTTTAATAAAAGAACTACCATTGTATGTAGTTTGAAGTCAAATTATTGACCTTTAGCTTCGAATTCCCTATCTTTTGTTGATGATAAGATATTTATTACTCATATGGGGTATGTGGGTTCTGTTTGATCTATATGCAAGTACATAGGTTAAGTAGTTTCTTAACACTTATTAAGCCAAATTTATGCATCGGCCTTGCAGGTTCTGACTTACTTGATTTTGGCCGCCGGAGCTGTAGCAGCAGAAGTTCTGAACTTGGAACAAAAGGGCGCTATAGCCATTACAAGGAGTGCTGCTTGTGGCTCATTTGCTGGATTCTGTCACAAAGCCACAGCATCAGTAATCATCACATTTGTTACTGTAGTTTGCTATGCGGTGCTCTCTCTCATCTCCTCCTACAAACTCTTCAGCAAATATGATGCACCCGTGAGCTATCCTAGCAGCAAGGGAATTAAGGTTGCTGCCTTCCATTGCTAATCACGCCATTATCAGTTTCATGCACTGACCATGATAACTGCCCAGGTAGTGCAATTTGTTTCACTACGAATGTGCTCCATATAAGGATTTTCTTTGTGTTATCAATATTGCCAAGCTATCTTCATATATCTATAATGTCGTTTGCTTGCTATTTGTCCTCTACAACGTAATTGTGACCAACATATATAATTGTGAACGATCTTGTTTGCTTGCTGAACTTGATAATATGCAAATAAAGTATCCTTAATTTTTCTTCTTTACGCCTGAAGAAATATGTCCAAGTAACACAACAAAATATATGTGTTGGCCTACCAAATATCTTGTTAGCAGATTGAAGCTAAATATCGTCTAGTAGACGGAATGATATGTTCAAAGTACTGGGCTCCAACTTGTAAATTTCATTGATTGATTATTCAAGTTTGAGAAGTTCAAACCTAGCTACTTAACCAAGAGTCAGAATTGATAAGATTAAGGATAAAAATTGAGAAAATGAATGAACAATGATAAAATGTGTTACTATTACGTTTTCATTCTTTTTTTTTTTTTTTTGGAAATTCTTCCACTAATCCCAACTAGGTTGGTAATTATATGACCAAATTAGAATCGGGTTATTAAAGCAAATGAATAGTAATAGACAGGATGGGAATAGGCGTTGGCAATTGGTGCTCTTCAGTTATGTTCGTTTCATGTCGAGCTGTGATACGATAAAAATTGATTCAACACGAGTACAATTTTTTTATTATTTTTGTCATGAAGACTCAATACGAATATGACACGATTATTAAACAAATAATACGACACTGCACACGAATATGAATAATATATGATTCATATTCGTGTTAGACACAAATACGATCCGTGTAATATAACTATGACATGTTTACACGATTGACATGTTACGTTTACAATTATGACACAATTATACATTAAATGCAATACAAAATTAAATGAAAAAAACTATAACAAAATTAAATAACACTAAATTCCAAGAAACCATACAAAATTTAAATGCAATATAAATACAATAAGATTACTATTTCTAATTTTTACTTTTAATATGGGTAAAAACTATAAAATACCCTCTTCATGTGCCTTGTCATGAAAATGCTCCAGATGCAGCCCGAGAAAGACATTGTTGTTGAATTCATTGAAAACGACTTCTTCCGGTAAAGTCTAGCTGCCTAGGGAGCTTGATTATGATAGTACTCAAATTTTAGTAACATTCAAAGTACATTGTTTTGTTTATTGGGTCCTTAAGTGCAGGTATGCCCGAGTTCTAGGTGCATTTTACTTGCGACTTACAGGGACTGAAATTGATGTTTATCGACACCTTGAGCCGTTGTACAATGACTATCGCAAATTGAAGCGAAAATTGCCTGATGGACGTAAGTTTTAAGTTTTGGAAAATTATCTTTTTTCCTTTAAATTTTTTTGTGTTTTCTGTAACTTCTAAAATTTGGTCACTGCTTTTGTGCTTGCAATTTTAGAAATTTCTTTGACTCAAGTGGATGAGGTGATTGATGAACTTCTTACAAAAGATTATTCATGCGGTATATTGCCTGGCATTAGGAAAAGGTGATTCTTTTCGTTGTTAGTATGATTAGTTTTATGTTGTGAATTTTTTTGTTCTTTAGTTTCTTTTTGATAACTTTAGAATTGGCTGTTGGATGAGTGGTCCAAGCATAATTAGAATTAAATTTAATGTTTTCATTTTGTGGGTTGTTAGGTACTTTGTGTATATGAAAGAGCTTATGAAGTAACTTGGATTAGCATATGTTTCTCAAACATTTTGGAGAGTTCGTTGATGTTGTACTGTTGGAGGATTAGGAGTTGATATTACATATGAAATTGCAAAGTAAAAAACCAATACTTGTCGGTGTGATTTTTGAAATTAAGGATTTTATCATGGGGTATATATATGTGTGTGTCTATATTTATGTATGTATGTATATATTAGGATGAAACTAGATGTTGGACCCTGTCTTGTTATTTAAGTAGACCTAAATTTTATCTTTGTAATTTTTCTTGAAATATGTTGCACGTTGTAGATGGGATCTTGAGGCATTAGGTGCACTACAACCTAGAGAAAGTGTTTCAGAAGACTCTGTGGAGGAGGAAGAGGAGGAAAACAATCAACGTGATGATGGAGTGGAAGATGGGGCTTATGAGGAGGCTTGTATTTCTTGTTAGTTTTGTTGGCTCATATCCCACATCGGTTAAGAGCAAAATGTGGGTGTCATGTGGCCCTTATAAAAGAAGCCATGTAGGAGAGTTTTATGTGTCCCAAATTGAAATATCTTTCACCCCCCTAAAGTTGTAAGGTCTTGCAAATAAGACCTCATAGTTTAAGGGCCTTTTCGTAAGGACCTTAAAGTTTGTAATATTTGTTTTTCCCCCTTTGTTTTGGGTATTTGTAGTATTGCCCAATTGTTTGGGTAATTACAGTTTGGCCCAACTATTTGGGTAATTGCAGTTTGGCCCAATAGTTGTGGTATTTGTATTGTGGCCCAAAAGTTTGTAATTCTCTTTGAAGATAGTGAAAGTTTCTTCAGCGGCGCCCGAGGACGTAGGTACTAATACCGAACCTCGTTAAATCCTGGTGTGTTTTCTATTTCTGCATTGTGGTTGATTGGTTGCCTCTTTAGTTGCTATTATATTCAATTATCTAGCATAGTTTGTGTTGTGCATTTGGTTGTTCTTTTGGTTATCGCTTCCGCTTGTGAATAACAATTGGTATCAGAGCCGAAGGTTTTGGGTAGTTAGTAGCTATTTCATTGAAGCACTTACTACTGTTCTGGGCTGTTGATTTTGGATTGCTAGTTATTGAATATAATAGTTTGTTTGGAGCTTGGTTATTGGTGATTTGTGTATCGAGCTTATTTGTGAGAGGTTGTAATGGCTTCATCGTCTACTGTATCTGAGAAGACAGTGACTGTGACAAATGCAAAAATAGATGTTGAAAAATTTGATGGCCGAAATAATTTCGGCTTATGGCAGAGTGAGGTGTTGGACGGGTTGTATCAGCAAGATTTGGATATTGTTCTGGAAGAAACAAAACCAGAAGATATCAGTGCAAGAGATTGGGACAGGCTGAATATAAAAGCTTGTAGGTTGATTCGCTCTTGCTTGTGTAGAGAACAGAAGTATCCGTTCACTAAGTAGAGAACATCTAAAGTGCAAGCAAATTGTGGAAGGCGCTGGAGAACAAATATATGAAGAAAAGCAATGAGAATCGGCTGTATCTATTGAAGAGATTGTTCCGTCTCCAGTTGAAACCAGGTACGAGCATCAGTTCTCATATTGATGAGTTTAATAAGTTAATTGCTGATTTGTTAAACTTAGATGAAACCTTCAAAGATGAAATTAAGGCTATGCTATTGATTGGCTCACTTCCGGATGAATTAGATCATTTATGCATTACTCTTATCCATGGGAAAGATAAACTGTCTTTTGAAGAAGTTTGTTCTGCTTTGTTGAATTATGAAATTCGTAAGAAAGATCAAAGGGAACATAGGGATGAGTCAGTAGATGCATTGACAGTGAGAGGGTGTACTCATAGTAGGAAACCAGGAAAAAGAGGAAAATCTTTGTCGAGGGGTAGATTAGGAAAAGATGAGTTTGCCTTTTGTCGTGAGAAAGGGCATTGGAAGAAAGATTGTCCTAAGTTGAAAAACAAAGATAAGGGCAAGGCTGTTTCTGATGCATGTGTTGTTGAGCGTGAAGATGATAGTGATTCAGATATTTGTCTAGTTGGTCATCCGTCCACTTCTGTTTCTGATGAGTGGATTATGGATTCGGGTTGTACTTATCATATGTGTCCACATCGGGATTGGTTCTTTCAGTTTGAACAGCTTGATTGTGGAGTTGTGTATATGGGCAATGATGATATTTGTCATACTGCTGGGATAGGTTCGATCCGATTGAGGAATCATGATGGACTAACCAGAGTTTTGACAGATGTTCGGTATGTACCGAAGTTGAAGAAGAATCTCATCTCTTTGAGAGCCTTAGAATCTAAAGGTTGTGGTATATCTATTCGAGATGGTATTTTGAGGGTCACTTCAGGCGCTCTTGTGGTATTGAAAGGTACTAGGAGGAACAACTTGTATTACTATAATGGTAATACGGTTATTGGATCAGCTGCTATGGTTTTTGATAATGATGCAGATTTAGAGATCACGAGACTGTGGCATATGCGTTTGGGACATGCAGGTGAGAAAGCCTTATTCAGTTTGGTGAAACGAGGCTTATTGAAAGGTGCAAAGACCTGCAAGCTGGATTTCTGTGAGCATTGTGTTCTGGGAAAGCAGAAGAGAGTGAAATTTGGCACCGCTATTCATAATACCAAGGGTATTCTTGATTATGTTCACTTAGATGTGTGGGGACCTACTAAAACTGCATCTATGGGAGGTAGGCACTACTTTGTTACTTTTGTTGATGACTTTTCCAGAAGAACTTGGGTGTACTGTTTGAAATCAAAAGATGATGTACTTCGTGCTTTCCTTAAATGAAAAAAGATGATTGAGACACAGACTGGCAAGAAGATCAAGCATCTCAGAACAGATAATGGTGGTGAGTATTGCAGTGATCAGTTTTTGAAATTGTGTCAAGATGAAGGTATTGTACGTCATTTTACTGTTAGAGGTACACCGCAGCAGAATGGGGTGGCAGAACACATGAATCGGACTTTGCTGGAGAAAGTTCGGTGTATGTTGTCTAATGCTGGGTTAGGCAAGGAATTTTGGGCTGAGGCTGTGACTTATGCGTGTCATCTCATTAATCGTCTACCTTCAGCTACTATTGGTGATAGAACTCCATTGGAGGTATGGTCTGGACAACCTATTTCTGATTATGATTCTTTACATGTTTTTAGTTCTACTGCATATTATCATGTGAAAGAATCTAAGCTGGACCCTAGAGCCAAGAAAGCGATTTTCTTGGGATTTGCTTCAGGAGTGAAAGGATATCGTCTATGGTGTCCTAGTTCGAGGATTGTATCCAGCAGAGATGTGACATTTGATGAGTCTTCAATGTTGAAGAAATCAGAAAACCAGACAAAGGTGAATGGTACTCCACAGCAGGTGGAGCATACTCAGCAGCAGGTGGAGTTTGAAACGACAACATTGAATCTAATTAGATCTGTTGAGACAGATGTTGATACTCGTGTGACAGAGGAGGATTTGGGAGATGATGGTGAGGGTTCTACTCAGGAACCCCAACAGCAACAAGAATCTATTGCAGTTGATAGGCCAAGACGTGAGATTCGCAGACCTGCTCGATTTGCTGATATGGTGGCCTATGCACTTCCAATTGTAGATGATGATGTTCCTTCACTTATAGAGGTAGTTCGATGTTCTGAAGTTGATCAGTGGAAGACAGCTATGAGCGAAGAGATGCAGTCTCTTCAGAAGAATGAAACTTGGGAGCTAGCTCAACTACCGAAGGGTAAAAAGGCAATTGGGTGCAAATGGGTATATGCAAAGAAAGATGGATTTCCTGACAAGAATGACATCCGCTACAAGGCAAGGTTGGTGGCTAAAGGCTACGCTCAGAGGGAAGGAATTGACTACAATGAGGTATTTTCTCCAGTTGTGAAACATTCTTCCATTAGAATTTTGTTGGCCTTGGTAGCTCAGATGAATATGGAACTAGTTCAACTTGATGTAAAAACTGCATTTTTACATGGTGACTTGGAAGAGGAAATCTATATGACTCAGCCAGAGGGATTCAGAGTTGCTGGTAAGGAAAATTTGGTTTGCAAACTGAAAAGATCGCTTTATGGTTTGAAGCAATCTCCCAGACAGTGGTACAAGCGATTTGATCGGTTTATGATGGGTCAGAGGTACACAAGAAGCAAATTTGATAATTGTGTGTATTTTCGGAGGCTACGTGATGGTTCTTTCATTTATCTACTCTTGTATGTTGATGATATGTTGATAGCTTCGACGGATGTCGAAGAAATTACAAAGTTGAAGACTCAGTTGAATCGAGAGTTTGAGATGAAAGATTTGGGTGAAGCTAAGAAGATTCTTAGCATGGAGATTAGCAGAGATAGAGGGAGAAGCAAGATTTGTTTGACTCAGAAGCAGTATCTGCAGAAGGTATTACAGCAGTTTGGCATTACAGAGCAGTCAAAACCTGTAAGTACCCCACTTGCTCCTCATATGAAACTCAGTGCATCCTTATCTCCTAGTACAGATGAGGAACGAGAGTATATGTCTCGAGTTCCGTATGCTAATGCAGTTGGTAGCCTGATGTATGCTATGGTGTGTACGAGACCGGACATTTCACATGCAGTTGGAGATGTGAGCAGGTATATGCATGATCCTGGTAAAGGACATTGGCAAGCAGTGAAATGGATTTTACGGTATTTGTTGAGAACCGTAGATGTTGGCTTAGTCTTTGAGAGGGATGATACATGTGGTCAGTGTGCTATTGGTTATGTTGATTCTGATTATGCTGGTGATTTGGATAAACGTCGGTCGACAACCGGTTATGTGTTTACTCTTGCAAGAGCACCAGTGAGTTGGAAGTCTACTTTACAGTCTACAGTGGCTTTGTCTACTACAGAGGCAGAGTATATGGCTATGACAGAGGCTGTGAAGGAAGCTATTTGGTTACAGGGATTGCTGGATGAATTGGGACTTGGGCAGAAGAAGATCACTCTTTATTCTGACAGTCAGAGTGCTATCCACTTAGCGAAGAATCCAGTGTTCCATGTTCGTACGAAGCATATTGATGTTCGGTATCATTTTGTGCGGGAGATCATTGATGAAGGGAGAATCTTACTTCAGAAGATTGGGACTGCCGAGAATCCCGCAGATATGTTGACTAAGATTGTGACAGCGATCAAGTTCAGTCATTGTTTGAACTTGATCAACATTGTACGAGTTTGACCGCGCCATTGGGCGTATTTGGAGGTGTTGCAGTTGTGATAGAGAATATGGGAAAAAGAAGAGTTTTGTTGTGGGTTGGCATATTCGCCAAGGTGGAGATTTGTTAGTTTTGTTGGCTCATATCCCACATCGGTTAAGAGCAAAATGTGGGTGTCATGTGGCCCTTATAAAAGAAGCCATGTAGGAGAGTTTTATGTGTCCCAAATTGAAATATCTTTCACCCCCTAAAGTTGTAAGGTCTTGCAAATAAGACCTCATAGTTTAAGGGCCTTTTCGTAAGGACCTTAAAGTTTGTAATATTTTTCCCCCCTTTGTTTTGGGTATTTGTAGTATTGCCCAATTGTTTGGGTAATTAGAGTTTGTCCCAACTATTTGGGTAATTGCAGTTTGGCCCAATAGTTGTGGTATTTGTATTGTGGCCCAAAAGTTTGTAATTCTCTTTGAAGATAGTGGAAAGTTTCTTCAGCGGCGCCCGAGGACGTAGGTACTAATACCGAACCTCGTTAAATCCTGATGTGTTTTCTATTTCTGCATTGTGGTTGATTGATTGCCTCTTTAGTTGCTATTATATTCAATTATCTAGCATAGTTTGTGTTGTGCATTTGGTTGTTCTTTTGGTTATCGCTTCCGCTTGTGAATAACATTTCTCTCCTTATCAACGTGATAATATAATCCTGCTTTTGTTCTTGTTCTGGTTTGAAATTTTTATTTCAACTTGTTAATTAACAGGATTGTAACCATGGGAGAAGCCTGCAAGGGAAAGAGATAGAGATACAAGATGTGACAGATACAGATAGATGTACAAGTCCTTTTCTCTTAAACTTTTAGATTTTTATTTTTTCATCTGGAATGATTTTAATTTTCTATGTTTGTCATTGGGTTTTGGTAGAATGCTGGACTTCTATAATTCTTTTAGCGGGATTCTCTCTTTCCTAACGTATTTGCTAATTTATTTTTGTTACAATGCTTTGAAGTGGGAATTTAGTATCTTCGAAACAAATGATAATACAAAAGGAATAATTAATATATGCATATCATACAAAACTTGCTTTACGTTTTTGGCGATTTAAAATTTGGGTTTTGTCTTTAGGGCTGACTAGAGCTTCAGAAGTGGGAACAAAGTTTTGATCAGATCTTAGCTTGTGTTTTAATTTTTAAAATCTGCTTTGCTGCAGGAGTGAGACCCTATTTGAAACACTAAGACAGATTACAAGTTTTTCTTGTGTGGAGCTGTTGGCTCAGAGTAATCTTGTCACTATACATATATTGAAATCATTTTGCTTTCACAGTGGCATTGGAAGCCATTGGTGGGCATAAAACAAGCTTCCTGCAGAAATTTGCTATGATATATTATTGCCAGGTTTCTCTGTGCGTAGGGGTTTCTAGTCCAAATGATTTAATATAATATTAAAAAAATTAAATTTTTTATTTTAATAATCTTAAGCTGATCCCTCTTGGCACTCATTTGCTTCAACTGAAATTTCGCTTAGGTATCAGAAATTCAGAATAGCAGAATCACAGATCAGAAAAGAACCAGCAAGGGAGGCAAAACAAAGAAGAAGAGAATAAAGAATCAGAAGAAAGGAGAAAGAAGAGGGACGGAAAAAGAAAGGAGAAGGACAGAGGCGAATAGAAGTCTAGAAAATACCAACTTTGAAGAAGAAGAAGTTTGAAAGCTGACTGGGTTGGAACTCACCCGAGAAGGAGGTATCTACGGAGAGAACCTTCAGTTACAAGATACATTTCATCTGTTAGGGAATAATCATGTTACAATCACAAGGATCAAATAAAAGAACAAAATAATCTCAAAATAAAAAGAAATTGCGTACCAAATTGAGGAGATTCCTTGGATAAATAACTAATAAATTGCTGTTAAGATAATAGCCAACAATGTTTGGTTGCTGAGAATAAAAATAAAAATAAAAAAAATAAATGAAATTATCTCCTTTCATTTCCAGAAAGAGGGTAAATTTTGAGCCATTGACGAAAATGATAAAGAGAGTAAAACATATAAATCCCCGATGGAGAAGGTAAAATGTAATCATGCATGAGTTTTCTGTAAATCTTAGAAGGATCTATAAATATTTTATGACAACCTATCTCTTAAAAATTTCAAATTTGTTTCGTTGTGTGTGAAACTTTCATCCTTAAAATATTTTTATTAAAATTTTGAAAGCCTCAAATGAGATGACAATAATATGTCATTGTAATTAATAGTTTATTTATTGTTTTAATAGAGAAATATGCAAATTATTTTTGCTATATAAAACTTTTTTTAATAATAAATTGGAAAAAGACAAGTAATCGTCAAATTTAACGATGGTCATGACGTCAAGTCCGTGTCACATTAAAAGCCGGGGTCATTGCAAGATATTTAAAAGGATGGTAGCAAAAGCCTTTTTGAAAAATTAGAATCCAGAATCCAGCTGGGGGGCCCAAATTGTTCTCAAGATGGAGGACTTATACTACGTTTACATCGATCCCTGGAGAGCACATGCTAGGTTTTAAGCACTTCCAATTTTATCTTCTGGGCTCCAATCAACTGCCACTGGTCCTGGACCAGGACGTCTCTAAACTCACGTTGGGTGACTGACATGGTAAATGAATCTAATGAGGGGATATTGTAGTACCAGTATTTCTATTCAGTCCCTCTTTTTTAACTCATGGATCATTTTTATTTTTTTATATTTTGATAATTTTATCTAGGATAAAATTATAACACAAACAAATTCCTAAAATACACTCATATTATATTATATTTATAAGTTATAAATCTCAAATTTGATCTCTGAAATATTTTAATTTCCAATGTGTTTTATACTTTTTAAAATCTTGAGTATCAAACTTTGTTTGAAGTATGTTTATCTCTTTTTTCATAAATATATCTAGTATTAATCTTCAATTCATGAAACAAAAAACATAAAATTATCTTTAGAGGAATATAACAATGGACAAGAAAGGTTCAATAAAAGTAATTTTTTTTTAATTCTTTCAGGTATATATGCATTTTCTTAAGCAGACTCGAGCAAGAGCAACTGAAAGCTACAGCATGGGTTCCAAGCTTCCAGCAAGGCCAAACAAATGAAGAATAATAATAATAATAATAATAATAAAATCCTTTTGAAATCTTATGCCCTGGGTTTACCGTAATGGATCTTATAGCTTTCCTCAAATTATTTACTCCAACAGTCGTAAACAATGAAAAAGAAAACTCAATTGAGCCAATGCAACCGAAATTAATAGCAAAACTAAACATTAATATACAATCAAATTTAATTGGAATGAGGAAATATTTTCGTATATTTTTATGAAAGTTAAGTACGATACATGGGCAATGAATACTTAATATAGATCAAAAGGTTAGTTTTGTAATTAAGTGGAGTATATTGAGAGTAAATTAATTTAAACTTCTAAGAGAGAGTACTTAAAAATAGAGTACATAGTTCAAGAGCAGGGTTGAACAGAACTACCCAATTATGTTAACTGGGAGCCTCCTAACTAATTGGCATAGCAGAAACATCCCACTGAATGGGAAACTAACCCCCGCCCCCCAAGACTGGACGATCAACTGTTAAAGGGTAAGATTGTCATTATATCTTTCAAATTTTTGTCCACTTCCTTAGCAGTGCTAATGTTCCTTTATCTTCTTATTTCTTCTCGCTTCTCCTCTTCTTCTCCTTCCTTCCCTCGCCAAAAGTTTTGTAGCAAAATTATGAGCGGCACTTATCATGACTGTTGATAAATTCATCATGCACTTATCATGCACTTATGGCCAAACACATCAATACCATGAAGCAAAAAATTCTTCTTGTCAAGACCCTTATCATCAGTTTTCGAAAGCAAAATTAGTTCTTCACACTTCTTGTATTCTTTTTCATGGCTAAATTGATTAGTGTTCGCTTGTGATATCGGATGGTGGTGATTGTTCTTTAGCCGTTTGATGAGTTTTTTTTTTTTTTTTTGTTGATTGATATGATTGATGATGGAGTTTATGATGAGGATGGATAGATCGGTGATGACGAGCTGGAAGGTGGTATAATGACAGTGGGTCTTGTGAAGAAATTGTAGATCGAAAAAAAAAATAAGGGTCTGGATGTGTCGATTGTGATTCAAATGCACGACGATGGTGGCGACGCATGGAGTTCTTGGAGGCGCATGGAAGGATGATCCGCCAGTGTTGTTTCACGTTTGGTTGTTCTTTATTTTGGTATTTTATTTAATATTTTTTTTTCTTGATGGTCTTTTTGTTAAAATATCTTGTGGTAAGGCTTATTATGGAGATTGTGGTGATGATGAAGTTAGGATCTTGTACCTTCAATCCAGTGAATACCGTGAATTTGACTTTATCTCTCCCAAAGTCTGAAAGGTGGACTTGTTAATAAAGATTCGAGGAACCTAAACTAAAACTCTGGTTGTGGGTCTTCATTATTTAAAAGCAGGTCAACTATTAACTAAAGACTGACATGCAAGAGGCGGTTGTCTGTTTCCTATTCAATGGGATGTTGACCTTTGTCTCACCACATGCCATCTAACTGAACCTAAACGTTTTGTTAACAAATAATTATGCTTGTTATTTTTCTAGGTTGTACGGATCAACCTTTGTCAGACCGTTGATGATTTCAGGGTTAAATTAGCGATTAAAAGTTAAGAATCGTAGAGTCTTTTCTATATACAATAATGACTAGATTGGTCGGTCAGATTTTGACGAGTTTTGTCTTGTACATTTTGTTTAATTTCACCCTAAATCGCAGAACATTTCGAATCACATAAGATTTTCCCTTCTGTACCTGTTTGGGTGAGAGCTCACTATGACAATATCCTCTCACTGTACCGAAACAATTAATGGTATTTGCTTTGCTTTGGCACAACCGAAGAGAAAAGGAGCAAAAGAAGCATGAACATTGGTGGGTTAAAGTATAAAGATTACTATGGAGTCAAATCTCCCAAAGGATGAGATCATTGAAATGTATTTGTGCAACAATCATGAAGACTTTACTGGTATGTTATGCTTGCTAATTATCGGTCTCTGCAATATACTGATGATTTTTTATTTCCCACGACCATTTTTCAATGTTTTGTTCTGGACAATATTATTTAAAATTAATGATTAATATAAATCATAAGCTTAATAGGCTTTAATATGTCTAGGGTTGCTAAAGACTATCTTATTAATTAATTAATTAATTATTATTATTATTTACAAAGGAATGTTTATGGGATATGATATATGCTGACTGTCCCTATCCGGATCCTATTTCCTGCGCTGCATTTTATTTCCTGTTTGACTTGATAATTTCCTCGTCCTTCTTCAGTTTGGGTGGTAGGATTAGCATTAGATGCCTGAATTTTTTAGGTGCCTTCCTTGGATTTTTAAGACAGTTACTAAGGCCTTGTTTTTTTTTTTTTTTTAAATTTAATCGATTCTCTATGTCATTGTTGTAGTGATATCTTGCTCTAGTTTTCAAGTCTTTTGTATTTTTGTGCATGAACTGATCGATGGGCCTTCTATATCATGGGTAACCCCCAAAACTGAAATGCACTTTACAGTAGAGAAAGACGGCTACAAATCAAGTGAAAAACTTTGTTATATGGAATGGGCAATGTGAACTTCATTCAATTCAGCATGTGAAGATAAGATGGGCGCGATCATCAAATCTCATTCCATCTTATATTAAAAACGACTTGAGCGAGAATAAACAACACAATGGCAAACTTCTGCGCACACAGAACAACAGCCTTGTGCTACTGTCAGATCACAAGTATGGCAAAAATACAGTGTTGTTACGTAAAATTGCTTCCACTGGAAGCAAACGTACAAACTTTTGAAGCAAGAGCCTTGTCACTTCTAGGATAATCTTCTTCATCTTTGTCAATACTAGCTACCTCACTTCTAGGATAATCTTCTTCATCTTTGGTACTTTGTGCAAATCAGATGTTCCATCATCCTCTTCTTCATCTACAGAAGTAGCTTCACACTCAAGAGGCATGGATCCGCCCTCTTGATTTGCACAAAGTACCAAAGTCTCAGAATTTTTCCTGCATCCCATTGACCTAGAACCCACAGGACCCACCACGAGACTGTTACTACACAGGGAATTCCCAGAGGACTTCTCTGAATACTTTTACAGGAACCGCAATCGCTCAAGATAGTCCTAAGAAAGCCGAAAAGAAACTTCAGCCCCGGAAGCACACGTTCATAACTAGCCAGCCTGGCCATTAGGGTAATGATCTTACTTAAGAGCAATTTGATTGAACTCTTCCCTCTCGAAAGTTGAACAACAAAGTGGAAATAGGACTTGGCAATATGAATATCAAAAAGAATAAATGCCGTCTCAAGTGAAACCAGTGCAGCCTGAAACAAATGATTATGGAACTCTCTGGATGGTGATTCTCCAGGTGAGGATACAAGACCCAAAATAAACTGATGGTTGATTCCCTGAGAGAAGTAGAACTTCCTTTCGCACAGTTTACCCCACCTGGTGCTTCTGTTTTGCGACCTGACATCCTCTTCTCCAACCATTTGGACAGGAGAACCAAATCCATGTCAAGGAACTTCGTCTGCAGCTTCTGTTTGATAAATGTACCTAGGTCTCCAGATAAAAGATAAACGAAAAAGTTAAGAACTTTTTGAATTACTGATTCAGAGTAACATCTTTCCCGGGAGTCAATCGGAACTAACATATGACCACGTTGCAATTTATAGACCTCTCTTGAGTTGTTGAGAAACACCTTCTGCATCAAGATAAAATTTAAAAATAAGAGACTTTTCAGAGTCTCTCCTGAGGGCATCCATTGTATCAATGACCTGTGTAATTACCCAATCAAGAATACCGTCGTCAGTCACTTCTCTAGATTTGATATCCCTTAAAACACCTCCATGTTCTTCATTAGAAATAATTCAGAATAAACAGTCAATTCTAAGCCAGTGCTCAAGTTACGAAAAATAGCTTCACATTTCTCATGAAGACTTTCAAAAAATCTTATCAAACATAAGGATCATTACTGAATCAAGAATCTGATGAAGCAATTCAGTCTCTTGGCAGATACTTATAATCTAATTATCCATTCTGAGAAGCCCATTTAGCACAAAAATGATCCCTCTTATGCCAAGAACACAAGAGAGGACTCCGCTGGGAGTTTGAAGATGAGAAGGAAAACCATGCGACATGCATTACCAAAACACCTTGGTCAAGATGCCTAAAGCCCTTTTGTCAAAAGCCTCATCCAATTTTGACAATAGGAGAAAAAGATGCTCCAGCTGGCAAGAACTGGTGCCACTCTTCTCAATAAGTTCATCCTGCAGGCTTTTTCCCAATCCAGAGAGTTTGAGAAGGAACAGAGTTGTAAGCCGATCAGAAAGCTTTCTTATAAGCATGCAAATGTCTGCTCAACAAGGACAACAACATCTTCATCAAACTTGTAACTTGACTAGCCTCAACCAAGCAGGTAATCAGACCATCAGTACCGTTAATATAATCGGTATCCCAAGATGTGTTTTCTGTTCACGATGAAACTCCCCCTGGGACTTTATTCTTCCTAGAATATCCCCGAATAAAGAGAGTACCAGAGACAACCACGATCCATTTCTCAAAAAATCCCATCCTAGTTCCTCGAAATTCTCTAGTAGTGCACATCCTTCAAATGCCGTGGCACACCAACTACAATATCTGTAAAATTACAGCCCTTGCCAGCATTAAGCTGGCCTAGAAATGAACGACTTAAGTGAAAGAAATGCCCAAGGTTAGATGCATCCAAAGATTGAGATTGCTGCCGACAAACCAATGTGGAGCCCATCGTATTGCTATCAAAACAAAGTACAAATATGTATCTTTCAGTGATAAGGTTTTCCTCTTCAGATGATAAGCAGAATGCAATAAGAAGAATCTCTCCATGTGAAGTGCGGAAGGAAGTGTCCCAAGAACTTCCTTGGGACTAGGACAATTTGAACATATGATTCTTCCCTTCTCAACCATGAAATCCAGAAACTTTGGCAAATTTTGGTTGTCAACTGAGAAGCAGCCAAGCCTACCGGACAGAAAGAGTGTGAGCCATCAAGGTCAAGGTCTGATCATTGTAAATGAACATCCCATTTTCAACATTCAAAATTATATCAACTTTGTATTCTTCAAGCGAATCAGAAAGCGCATGGCATAAGATAAGGTCGTGCAGCAGTTCAAAGCAAAGTTCATCGAGCTGTCCAGTTTTCTTCTCTTCATAAGCATCAGAAGTCTTGACTTCAGAGCAACTGCCTTGACAGTTTTCAGTAGAGAAAGCAAAATATCAATCTGATTCCCGTTGAGCTTTTTGCAACCATCCTCAGAAACAGAAGGAAGCCATTCATGGGAGAAGACATACTGTTTGAGGAGGTTTATCAGTTCGGTAGCAGCTTGCATTGGCATATTACAATTGCTAGTGATATGAATTATGATTGACAGCAACCGCTGGTTGATCATATCCATCAGATGATCCTCCTGAGTGACTACCTTCAGAAAAAAGTTCCCAAAAAGTGCTTCATCTTCATGGCAAGCTGCATTTTCCAGTTCTGGGGTACAATTTGTCTTGGAGCAACTAGAATGTGACCTCTCTACTTTTGTCCTTATTTTTGCTCCTTCAGAATGACGGAAAAAGATAAGATGCACCAGATTGTCCACCCACTGATTCGAAGAAGGGAATATTATTTTCATTAGTTCCTCAACAAGTGAACTTCTTAAGCAACGGTTCCTTCTCATAATGTACTGGAATGAAGGGGATTCATTCAGTACTAGAATGACCAGTATTTTCTCTTTCAAATTCCTTTAAATCAACTGCCTGATATGTCTGCTTCTTGAGTTCCTGGATAAGTTTCAATATATACAAGACAGTCGAGGGAAGCAAGCTAAGGGGGCCTTTGGGGTAGCAGAAGAGTCGTTGCATCCCCATGTAGAAGAGTCCAATTTATCAAATATAGAAGCCACTATACATACTTGAATATTCTGAAGACATTACTGTTGCAGAAAATAACTTGCACAATATGAAGAAACTCTTCCAATGTCAACAGCGTAATACTCTCAATACTACCCTCAGCAGCGGCATGATTATTTGCAAATTCAGAGCTAGGTCTAAACAAGCTAGGCAATACATTGGCGAATGAAGCAACCGATTGCAACAAACAAGCGTCATATTCAATATAAGGAATGTGCTTCACAACACTTCCCAAGTAACTTTTAAATTCTCAGGATGAGAGACAATCTCCTGCGAAATTTGAACCTGCCAACTTCTCTTCAAACATATCTGGCAGTTCAACCAATCCTTTGCTGAGGAAAATCAGATGTCGAATAGTTTCCAAATGAGCAACTGCCCAATGCTGGGATAGAAAAACTAACTTGTTTAAATACTGGTACGATGCGGGTCTACTGAATGCGGAAGACTGGCTACCACGTTGCACACATTCAGATGCAAATGTCATTAGAAGTCTATCGACTGGTTTCTCTTCCCTCGAGCAACTGACACCACCTTGAAGACTGCATTTTAAGCCATTATCCAACACAACATCGCCACAATCACTAGTAACCACTGACAGCAGCTCTACTGATCTATTAACAGAGTTAAGTTGTAATTGTTAAGATACTCTATCCATCCCATCCACCAATACCATCTCCAAAAGTTGTATTGCATTGTTCTGTACACTGAAGTCATCGTTATTGAACTCTGATTTCTCCAAATAGCAAAGCGGAAAGTCCAGCAATTGCTGAACTGCCGCAACAATCAATAGTCCCGCTTGGGCCATGAAGAGAGATCGAGAGGTGGAGGCGATCACTTGAGCGATGGAGAAGGTGAAGTGAATCGGCTTATCGGTCTAGGATTGAAACCCTAAGTTATGAGGATGATCTCCAATCGGAGCGAGGGACGGTGGTGGAGATAGAGAGGGGAGAGCTTTTGGTCGAAGAGAGAGTGGCAGAGACTGGCGAAATGGTCTGCCATTTGGATGAGATGATTAGTGCATGGACAAAGATGAGAAGAAGAGAGAAGCGAGATTGTATAAAATTCACACGAAAAAGATCAGATATACCATCCATGTTGAAACCGTAAAATTCACATGAAAAAGATCAGACATACCATCCCTGTTGAAACCAACAATTAATCAATCAATCTTATGCTGTCAAGTGGAAGAAAGCCGCATGTGCAATGGGCAGTGCTGCGTATACCATCACTGTTGAATAATCTGAATTGTGTCAAG
This sequence comes from Boswellia sacra, assembly GCA_013180625.2. Taxonomy (NCBI): domain Eukaryota; kingdom Viridiplantae; phylum Streptophyta; class Magnoliopsida; order Sapindales; family Burseraceae; genus Boswellia; species Boswellia sacra. Next base: position 77,228 of record SNVD02008394.1, on the reverse strand, counting down.
AGTCTATGGCAAGTTATCCATTGATCTGTTGCCTGAATCAAATGCCCCCTGATTCAAGTTGCTGATGGATGCTGGTTTTTGCTGAAACGATGAAAACATCTATCTTGTGCGCTGTGCTCTTCCAGAAGATGTTGACAGATTTTTGCAAGAAAACGTATGTTTACTTTTGGTTTACTTTATCAATTCATTTTTCCCTCTCTCTGTGGCTGGATTCTGTCCAAGTCATGTTGGGACTTAAATCCTTGATATTATAGGATGAGTATTTTGAAACCAAAACATCTAGTTTTCCAGTTTGTTTGTCTACGTTTTTGGCAAGGCTCATAGATACTTGGAATTTTAATGTAGAACCATAACCACAGACACCGGAACTGCTGCCTAGGGGATATTGCTGTGACCATTATCATTCAGTGAAGTGAGGGAGGATATTCTTGCTTTTGGCTTGGTGTGTGTGTGTGGGTGGGTGGGTGGGGTGGGTGGGGGGGTGGGTGTCACAGGGGCGCATGGATTGGTGTGGCAGCGGATACTCAAGGGTGTTTCGGAGAGTACAGGAGGCGTAGATAAAAGAAAAATGAGTGTATTGATGTTAGGAAAATCTAACTGATTAGACATGCATGCTTGTGTGAGAAGTTAATGCTAGCACTTCTTTAAGTGTCTGAGACTTGAATCTATCTATTTATCTATCTGTCCGTTGTCATCTATCAAGCTCTCTATGTGTCTAATAGCTGTTTTGTTATTGCTCTTGTTCTTGATAAATGACAGGAAAAGGAAAGAAATGAAAAGAAAAGAAAAAAAGACTTCAAGCTTAAGGTATGAAGATTTCAGAATTTTTTCTTTATTATTTTTTAATATTTTGTGTTAGGGAGATCTGCATGTTCTAATGTAAATGATCTAGAATACAGTGATTGTTTTCTTATATGTATTAGCTTTTGCTTGCTTTTAGTTCCGTGTGTAATGTAATAACACCAAGATTAGCCCATATCTATTTTTAACTGGTTCTTGGTTTTGTCTGAGTCATGAGATTGTAATTGCAAATATTTCTGTTGTCTTCACTTTTTTCCAAAAATTGATCTCATGTCTTAATTTTGAGCCATTACCGCTAAACAAGCCACGTGCATTGTGAGGACGAGAAGGTGAACTTGACCATGTGCTGGCAGAGGCTCACTTACCTCATGTGGACAAATATGAGCTCCTTGAGACAATGGGAGAAATGTCTATGCTGCCACTTAGTTGTTAGTAGCTCCACAAGTCCACTTTTGCGATCACAATTTTTATACCGCGAAACATTCGTTGTCCAATAAGTTCTCTGACGATAAATTATCTCCTGTTATGTTTTTCATTCCTGAACCAGTCATATCTGCCAACAACAACAAAAATGACATGTTGTGTGGGTGTTCCATGGAGCTACAGCCAATTACCTGAATGATATAAAAAACCTTTGGCAACTTGTGTTCATGAAGAAAATAGATGCAATAGCAAACACTGCTGAAGGGTTGAGTAGCATGTTGTCTGATCAGGTACTGAGAAGCAAAGGTTTCCAGTCAGGATACTGCGTGGCATTGATGGTAAACACCATCTCTAAGTTTGAACTCTGAATGCAATGGCATTGAATGGTCATTAAACTGGTACTGTTGTTTTATATTTCAACGTAGGAGCTCATCCAAAGCAAATTCTTCAGCATATGCATGTCCCTGGCCTAAAGAAAGAAAGTGTTCAAAGCCATTTACAGGTCCACTCCAGAGATAGCGACTTCTCTGTTTCTGGAATCTTGTCTTAATTTAATTGAATTTTGGCACAAAAACGTTTTTCTCTACTTTCCACCAATACAACTATGTAAGTCTTGAGATTAAGCACTACACATGATCACTAAAAAGAATCAGTTGTAAATTTGATTTTTGCAGAAATATTGACTCATCCTGAGACGGGATCAAGATGCCATAGAAAAGACCATGAGCAGAGATTATGTTGAATCACATCTTGCATCTAGCAATCTTTAATCTAGGATCAATTGGCAAGGAGACTATTTCAATATCTGGAGGTGCAATGCATGACAAAATCTTGTTAGCCAGAGTTTGGAAGCCACGAGCAATATAATGTCAGTCGTTGCATGTCTATGCCTTCTCTCGGTCCTGCAGAGTCCATTAGTCATGTGGCACCAAATCGTTAGGCTTCATCAGATTACATAAATGGCTAACCCACACTACCCAGCACTGAATAGATTGAACTTTTCCTGGTTCTAGTTATGCTGGAATTAAAATCACTAGCGTTGGGAAGTCGGTAGCCGTCCACCCACCCCAAAAAAAAAAAAAAAAGGTGTTCATCCAATCTTGTAGACGCTGGCTTTGAAATTCCCAAAAAAAAAAATGTTGACTTGTACACAAGGAGAGAAAGAAAAACAAATAAAACAGCAACACGTTTTTCTGCCACAGCAGTCAGTGAAGGATCAAGGAGAGATTGACTAGTTCTTTGATCTGGCAAAGTAACGTGCTCAACGCTTCCTTGACAAGGATTTTGATGATTTCTGGCTAATATGACTTTTGCTTCCAGGTTCTTAAATGCTCACTTTCTTTTGGGCATCATCTAAAGGATATTTGTTTTTGTTAGTGTTCCACTCTTTGTAGCACAAGTTCGGGAACAGGCTCTCAACTTCATTCCCAACAATATGCACATCACTGAGTATACCAATATGAATAAAGAATTCAGCAAACTGAAGCTACGAAAGCTGGGATGGATTTTTAGATTACAGTTGTTTCCCTGCCTCAAGGTTGACAAATTGCCCAAGTTTGCAGTTAGAAGTGCTTGAATTTAGGTTTTTGCTATTACAGTTACCGAGACAATGTAAAAGGTATGCTTTGCCTTTCTATCTCTTTAGCGTAAGAAACGTTAATAAGCGTTTGAATCAGAAAGATTTCTATTATGATCAACCGAGTCTGTGTGATGAATTCGTTGCTGTTAGATGTTTCAATGCTGTCGATGTTAGGCATTCAGAAATCTTTGAGGTTACAACTATAGCAACTGCGGCATGGACAAGTTACGTGATTTGTTTGTTCCTCTGTCTCGGGGTAAAATCTACACTTGGAAACTATTTGTATTATGTTTTAAATAAATGTGTGATAAGTTAAGAAAAGGTTCTCACGTTGAAGTAATCAAGTGGAGTTGATTAACATTATGAACGTATAATGTGTGATAACTTATATACATTAAACTATTTCATAGCCCTTAATTTGCCCTTAATTTTGATTGTTTGAGAATCGTAAAGTGATAATTGATTAATATCTAAGACGTTGTATACATTTCATAACATCTAATTTTGATTATTTTATTATTAGATAGTCTTAAAGTGCTAATTAAGTCATCCAAAAATGTAAATTTTAGTCATTAAAGTTTTTTTTAATTTTTAAATTAATTATATCGCTATGTTCAATAAGTTTCTATAATGGAAAATATAATTTCTAACCACGTGATGCTATTTGACTACGTGATGGAATTTGACTTGAAAACTGGCACAGCATTTCCACTCGGCACACTTGGCAAGCATACTACAAGTCAAAAGAGAAAAAAAATTTCAACCCAAATAAATAGAGGACGAGTGCCACAGTTTCACTCTTGAAAGCTCACCTCACACATTTCCACATTGGACGTGAACCCCAGTAGCTTTCATGATGATTGGCCTCTAGACCTGGCACATTTACTTGAAGCTTACACATTTCCACATTTGAACCTGAACCGCAGTAGCTTTCATGATGATTAGCCCTAGACCTTACATTATTATAGTTGTACTAATTTTAGATCATTATATTATATGTGGTTTAATATTTTTTACATTATTACATGATTAGCCCTATACCATATTTTTTGAAGAGTTGATATCTGGAGATAAATTGGATTTGACATTGGTGATGGACGTTTAAGTTTCTATTGAAGTAGTTGGTTGTTTTTCTTGGGAAAATCTTGTTTGTTTTGTTTTTTTCTTGGGAAAATCTTGTTCTTATGTTATGAATTCGTCAAATTCCTCCAATCGACTTAATTGTTTGTAAAATAGACGGTTCTGTTGTTACAGAAGCCATAGAGTTATACAGGGCTTGTCCTAATCATTTGCATCTAAAATCGTAAGCAAGCGATTAAAAAAAAATTGGTTTTACAATTTTTATATATTTTTTATTTACTACTTTTTTACATACAATTTTTATTCATTCATTTATAACTTTTAGGATATATTTACGATTTTTGTATAAAATATATAGTTATTATATAGATACAGCAATTATACCGTAGCAAAATCTCTTTTACTTTTTTTTATTTATAATTTTTTTACATATAATTTTTATTCATTCATTTACAACTTTTACGATATGTTTACGATTTTTGTATAAAATATATAGTTGTTACCGTAGCAAAATCTCAAACGTCCAAATGCCTCGAATTTCAAACTGCATGGTAGCCTTGAAACATGGGCATCAAGATCTACCTCCCATTCTTTGCTATAAGCTTGGCATCGGGCGTTTTGAAATTCACTGCTGGTAGATCAGTATTCAAATTACTTAAGACTGTGGCTTTGTTTTTGTAATTAGTATTACAATTGCATTTGTTAATTATAAATTCCCAAATCACAATTGCATGTGAAACACTTGTTGTTCTTGTTCTATTGCTAGCATATAGTTCTTCTTTTGTTCTGATTGACTTAGGATCGTTTCTTCTAGGCTTTAAAATCTGAATCTGAATAAAATTCAATGATAAAAAATTTTAGCCTATTTGTTTTGAGCTTTAATCACTTATTTTCATACATATATGTGTGAATGAAAAAAATAAAAACAATTACCTTGTTTTTTATAAAACATATGAATATCTACAAATATCATAATTACTATTTTTATAAAATCAAATGACCATTTTGCATTCACTAAATTAAAATTTTTCAACAAAATATATTCCAATATAATATTTGAAAATTATATATTTAATAAAAATTAGATCTACGTTATGTTGTCAGGTGAAGACCATAGCTGCTACCAGCCACCCCATCGCCAGTGATACTGCATGTCAGGTGACATAGAATGTACCAAAATGATCTTCGTTTAAAGCTTTATTCAGTAATATATAACTGAAATGAATTATTAAATTATTATTTTGTCGAAAAAGGCCAAAATAGCTTCGGCCGTCAGATACATCTTGACTTTTTTTTGGCCAAACACCTAGCTTATGTCAAAAAATACCTACCTAACTTGATAGATAATCCTTTGACAATCATTTCGGTGTATACAGTGTTGTCAGACGCACGGTGTATAACAGTGGACATTGTCAGACGACGATGGTCGGCAAGGGCATTTCAGCGAGTTCACAATTTCTCTATTTTTTCAAATTTTTATTTTTTTAAATAAAGTCAATAAATAAAAAATAAAACTTTTTTACAAATGTATTTGATTTTATTATAATGGATTTTCTATATATTAATAATAGATTTCCATTTCTATAACAGGTAAGTTGATTATTATATTTAATGCATAATAGATTTTGCATATTTTAATAATCTATGTATTTTTAATAATAGGCAGTTTTCATAATTTATTATGATTGAAATTTTGATTTAATTTTGTTAAATATTTAATTTTTAAGATTGACACATAATAATATCAATATCCTTTATTTTCTATAACAAATAATAAAAATGTTACATTTAAGTTAAGTTGTCTATATGACGCTTATTTTTAGTTATGCAAAAAGTTACAATTAAACATACTACTAGATGATATAAATTAAGTCCTATTAAGTGCCAAGCTCTATTAAATCTTAAGTGATTAAATTAAAACAAACAACCACTTAGATTCCTATAAGATTATTTTTCACTTGACTATTAAATTTCTTTATTCCAGTGGAAATTCGAGAAAATTTATTATCCATTTAATTTATCTGTCAATTATTAGTTAACTGTTATTGATATTTGTAATTAAATTCTACTAGATATGTACATATGAGTACAAATCCTTTCACGTCTTCCACAACAAAACTTGGGTCTTTTTGATGTATTACTACAGTTTTGGAGGAAGAATTTTGTTGGCTGTTGGAGAATGTTAACCGACTACTTCAAGTGTGTTAGTGACCAATTATTTCATAATTAATAAAGAAACTTTATTGATGGATTGTAATTGATGACAAATTTTAGGCTGCTAGACAGATAGAAATCTATTGAGTTACCAAATATAACCTACATTTATCGACCAGCTAATAGAGTTCCAAATAAAAATTAATTAGTGATGGAGTATAATTTAAGAGTAATCATATTCGTTTCGCTAAAAATATATGTTTTTAGTGATCATTCATTATTAAATGAAAACTCAATCTCTATGTTATGTGCATGATGATTAAACTTTTTCATTTATTAATATTAGTCATCAATTTGATGCCACTAAAACCACATAATTTTTATAATGGCAATTAATTCGGTTAATTTTTTTAATTATTTTGTTTTCCTAAAGTAAAAAGTTTTCCTAATTACCTGAGTAATTAATTAAGTTACCAAAAGAATTTCTTTAGAATTATTTAATAAAATTTTCGTAATTCTAATACAATCTGGAGTTGGAGTCCAAAGTCAATTAGGAAAACTAACTACTACATCTCTATATAAAAGGAAAGGATCACATAACTCGATTTAATTCACCAAATTCGTAATCGTAGTCTTCAACGGTGGGTTACCTGCCATCAAGCAGCCGTCGTTTCCATTCCAGCGGCTATTTTACTCCATAACCGAGACCCGCCACGACGAAGTGAGTTTTTTCTGTCTGAAATTTCTCTTTTAGAAAAAAGAATTCCAGTTTTTTTGTTGTGTTTTGTTGAAAAAGGATTTGAAACGAGAGATTAGAGTTTTCATTCTGGACGTTCTTCGCGGTTTCAGGCTTTTGGATTTTCTAAGCTCTGCTCTAACTGCTTGTAAAAGTGTCTGTTAGTGATAACGATATGCCTACATGTAAAATTGGGAAAACGAAGGTTAAGAGGTACTGGCCTGGTAAAGTGCCGGAGTGGGCGAATGATATCGATGAAGAAGATAATGATGATTTTGGGATGGAGAGGGCAGCTGCCCTTCAGAAAGCTTTCCCTAGTCAGGAAGATTCAAAGCATGATCCTAGGCTTCGTCGTTTGGCTCTGGGTAGGATAGATAACCATGCTGAGGTTAGAGCTGATCATAGAGCAGTTCGCCAAGCTGAGATTCTTTCAACAGAGGAAGAGGAAAACCAGAGGCAAGAAGGGTTGGATATGGATATAGAGGAAGAAGGGGATGAGGAGGCATTGCAGAAAAGGAGAGAAACTATTAAAGAGAAGTCACGTCTGAGGCAACAGCAAGAAGAAGCAGCTCAACTTCCCGACGAAGACGAGGAGGACGAGGAGGACGAGGAAGAGGAATCTGAGTATGAGACTGTTTCGGAAGAACAAATTGATATTGTTATGCTTAAGCCCGTGTTTGTAAATAAATCAGATAGGGTTACAGTAAGTTGGAATGCACGAATTAAAGCTGACGAACTGGTATTTGAAGAATTAGAGAAGATAAAATTGAAGGAGAGAAGGGTCAAGTCAAAGCAAATGGCTGTTGAAGATATCCGAGGGCATGAAAAAATTCAGAAGAACTTGGACATGGTGACTAATAGTGCTAATGTGAATACCGATGATGAAGATAATGAGGCAGAGTATGAGGCCTGGAAGGCTAGAGAGATAGAAAGGATCAAGAGGAAAGCAATGTTGGGGAAGAATGAAAAACCTGAGCAGGTAAAAAACATGACAGAGGAAGAGAGGAGGGACCCAAAACCTGCTCCAACACGAAAGCGGAAGTGGAGTTTTATGCAGAAATACTACCACAAGGGTGCCTTCTTCCAAACAGATGCAGATGACCCTTCTGGTACTGCTGGATCAGATCAGATATACCAGCGTGATTTCTCCGCCCCAACTGGAGAAGATAAGATGAACAAAACCATATTACCCAAGGTCATGCAGGTCAAGCTCTTTGGTCGCAGTGGAAGGACCAAATGGACCCATCTTCTCAATGAGGATACGACTGATTGGAACAATCCGTAAGTACAGTTCTCCCCTTTGATTATTCACTCGTGTTTATTTTTAATTTACTCCCAAGTTGTTATCATCTAATTATCCACTTGTCCGATAATTATCCGCTGCTGCTTCTCATATGCTTAATCTTTATTGCCTTTAGCTTTTGGTTCTGCGTGCACGTGATGAAATTGTATATACTTCCAATGAGTTAAAATCTTATGTGTTTATTGGAATTAATAAAAACCTTTTATACCCACTAATATGTAGGGTAGCTCTTGATTTTTTATGTGCCCTTGAGATTAACATCATCTGTGGAATAGAATAATATAGTATGAATTTAATTTTTTTTCTTTTTGAACTAAAAGCATTGGCATATTTAAATTCTTCTCATGGTTTTGATTCCATCGTATATGTCAACTCATATTTCGTGTATATATCAACTCATGCTTTTGTTCAATGAGAAAGCTATGCGAGTATGACATATATTGGCAACTATTGTTCTTATTCTCTATTGTAGAATAATGTTTCATGTCTTGCTGGTGTTGTATCTTTGTTTTAGAATTACTTTAGTGTATGTGTCACTTTTTTTTTCTTCTATTTCTGCTGTTTTGCAGCATATAACAATTAGCCTGACAATATTTTACCATGCAGGTGGATGTATAACAATACTCTTCGGGCCAAGTACAATGGTAAAATGGCAGCACTGAATGCGCCAATTGCAAAACCCAAAGGAAGCAAGAAGTTGAAGGATTGGGAGTCTCGATGTAGTTAAAAGTGATTTGAAGGATTGGGAGTCTCGATGTAGTTAAAAGTGATGTAAAAGTGATGTTGAGGGAAATGAGTTTTTACTGGATATTGAACTCAGTTATATAATTTGTTTTTTAAAAGCTCATATTACAAAATTATATTCTAAAATATGGTTTATTAAAATATTCTAAAAATGATTTTAATTTAATTTAAAAATAATAAACAAAATTTAATATTTTTTCCTTTCATTTTACGTTTTACTCATGGTTTGGAAAAATCTAATCTTTTTTTAAAAAAGAAATAAATAAGGAGATATTTTTTACCTGAATAAAAATTGAAAATATAGCTAATATTTTCTTACGCCGATCGTACTTTCCTTTAGGAAGGAGATAGTATATTAGTACATTAATCACTATATGGGGTTTACATAACGTGCGGAGATGCACGAACATTTATCACATCTGAAAGTTAAATGTATCCGTATTAACATTAATTGTTAATTTATTACCAAAAACGAGGACACAAACTGAAGCAGTGTCCTAGATTGAACTAATGCGTGACACATTACCCAACAAATGCTCCAGGCTCCAGATATCAATCCTACAAGACGTAGAACCAGCGCTAATTGCTGCTAATTAAGCGCATAAGCATATTATTATTATTATTATTATTATTATTATTATTTTCCACTCCAAGCCAAACCTCTTCCTCATCTCAGTGCAGAACCCAAAAACTTTCGTCTTTCTGCATTAGATTATATTGGAAAGCTACTCTGTTGTAAATATAAGAGAAGAATGAAGGAAAGACAATCAAATATTCTCATCACTGCATTTACATACTTTAAGAAGTGCTCAAACAATTTTTTTTAACCTTATTTTTTTCACATTCAAACTTAGAAGAGCTTAATTACTCATCCAAATCCAAATACCTGGACTTCAAATTTTGTTTTGTTTTGTTTTGGGTTTGTACTCCTCATTTCCCCTAGTCGTTAATAGTTATTGTTGAACTAATTCCCAAATTTCACAAATAACAAATCTCTCTCTCTCTCTCTCTCTCTCTCTCTCTCTCTCTCTATATATATATATATATATATATATATATATATATATATATAAACTACTCGTGACGGGTGTGTTACAACTTTAGATCATAAGAATTATAACTATTACGATCATTTTTTTTACAACTTCAAGTAGAACTCATAAACACAAGATGTTCTGAAAGTAGGGCTCATAAACCTAGAATTTTTATTAAAAATTTGTTTCTTATTTGGTTGAATAAATGTATAACTACTTTCTAATAATAAATTATCAGAAAAAAGTTGTGTTGTAGAAAAAATAAAGTTTTTAATGTTGAAAAGAGCTTTTCAATGTTAAAAGCTTTTTGACCAAGGGATTAGTTCAAACATAACTCGAAAGAAAATGTGTCAAGTAATCTAATCTGAACTAAGTTAGCATTGTATTCTTAAACTGCATCAATGATAGCTGAGATAGGGACCTAGACTGATGCAGAGTTTAAAGAATCAGTGAAATATTTGAGATATATGACATCACAAAAGATCTTAAAACCAAACACAAGGAAACAATCTGAAATTTTCTTGAATATAAATTATTTCGATGGAAAAAAAGCCCAGATCAGAAATACATGTAACAAGATACAACGTCATAGAACAACCATCCAAGGCATATATAGTAGCACAATAGTGCTTCTTGCCTTTGCCAGTGCAGATACTTCACTCCGAGCCAAACTTTTTCCTCAACTCTAGAACAAATTCAAACACTTTCTTCTCATCAGGAAGTGTCTTAGAAATGCTATCTTTCTGCATGCATCTCTTAGCCCAGGCAATGAACTTGGGGCATGCTGCCTCTATGTTGAACTTCCCCATGCTCTCATATGTGTAAACCCAACAATAGTAAGGAATCAAACATACGTCTACATACCCAAGTGTCTCGCCCCCGAAGTAAGGCTTGTCTCCAAGCTGCTCTTCCAGGAGCTTCAGAATTTCAATGAATTCCTTCTTTGTAGTCCCCTGCCCTTCTCCTTTATTGTACCACATCGTCCTTCCAGTACCGAATATCTGCAATTTCTTAATATTAAGATTTTTACATCAATTTCATTTACCACCCTTTAAGTTTAACTTAGTCAAACTAAACAAAAAGGGTTTCAATTTCTACTGTCAAGGACCAACAAGTTGTGAAGACTATAAGATAAATTAGAAATAAATGAGAATCAATTCATTAATATCACAACTAAACTACCTTCTTGTCCATAAAATCAACCCAGAATCTAGCTTGAGCTCTCTGATAAGGATCAGTGGGAAGCAATGGAGCTTTATCCCTCCAGACCTCATCAATGTATTGTACAATGATGGATGACTCACAGATAGGTTTGCCATTGTGAATGAGTACTGGGATCTTCTTGTGAACTGGGTTCATCTGCAGAAGCAGAGAGCTCTTGTTCCTCAAGTTCTCATCTCTGTACTCATACTTGATGCCTTTCTCTGCTAAAGCAATCCTGACCCTTATGCCAAACATGCTGGGCCAGAAATCCAACAGAATCACCTCATCTGCCATGCTTTCAGAAATTTAATTGCTGGTAATCAAAGATTCTAGAAATGATGTTTTCCCACGAAAAGTGGAAGTTTGATTGGGTATTTTATCAGAATGATTACAGGGTCAGTTTAGCTTTTAAAGCTTGCAGATTTCTATGGTGGCCTATTTTTGACACATTATTATACTAGAGGCAGGGATTATTATGTAAAGCCTTTAGCAGCAGCCCGCTTTACTGGGCAAAGTTTATAGAGCATTGACAATAAAGAATTCATCACAAAATGGCTGCATATACATGAAGTCCCACCCATAATTGAGAAATGTATATAACAAGAGGCGGCGATGTGACAAATTTATTGAATTTAAAAGCAAAATAATGAATTGGCAACTGGTTTAGGATAAACATACCAGGTTCAACCATATTAGACTTGACATAATCTTCATCAATTTCATTGTTCTTCATGGCCATTCTACTTTTGAGCTTGAACTTCTGAGCCTCTTCACTGCTGCTACCCCAATTTGCCCACAACCCACTTCTCAAAATTCTAGTCCTTATTAAGGAGACATTGACCGGAAAACTGTAAGCTCCACCTTGTTTCACCGCTGCAGCAGCTGAAGGAATTACTGGTGCTTTTAGTGAACCCATGTTGCTAACAAAGCAAAAACGAGTAATGGGAAAATAAAATATGTAACAAGAGGTTCTCGATTATGCGCAATCGTAAGATTCTTCTTCAACTTGAATCCAATGTCCTCTCTGCATTGACCCCTTGGTAGAGCCGAAACAGAGGCAGAGGCAGAGCACAGGCGCACACTTCTTTTTGTTTCGTCTCGTAGGGTTTTGCACTCACAATTTTTTTTTTTAATTAACATTCTTTTATTACCAAAATATTCATATAACATATAAAACGCTTGAAACAAATGACTTAATTAAAAAAAATATTTATCCATTACTTTGATGAACGAATAATAAAGAAGTTGATCAAAAAGTAAGAAAAGGCTACGGTGAGCTTTAATTTAGGCAAAAGTCGCAAACAGCGACGTGGTTCACTAAAAAAAAAAAGTATTTTATACCTTTTGTTGCAGTTAATTTTTGTAATAATAAATCATTATTTTATTGAGAACGCATGTTTAAAAAAAAAAAAAAAAAACAACAACGTTAGCGTATAGAAAAGATGGGTATAGAAAACTGAGTGTCTGCTTATAAATTTTTTTTTATTCTCAAAATTGAGAATATATTATTGATATTGAATTTTCTTGAATTTTAAAATTAATATGTGACTAATATTGATGTGAAATTCATTGACCAGTGTGGACTTTTAGAAAATATTTTCTAAAATAAAAAAAAAAGTTTTCTTGGGAATGCAGTTGTTCAATTTAAAATTTTTAGCCCTTCAAGTGTGTTTAGATTATGAAATTATTTCAATAACCTAGAGTTGCCTAAAAAATAAAAAATTGTTCCATCATTATTTACACACATGATTTTATTAAACTCAAAAATTTCACGATTTTAAGATTTATATATAAATTAATATGATTTTTTTCTTTTTAAATATAGGTTACTTAATTAGTTGATATTATGAAATTTTATTAGTTCCTGGAGGGCGTCCATCCGTCAAGGTGGATTACCCCTTCAATTGGGCCAAAGATGGAAACTCTATAAGCATTGCTAGCCCATTTAACATTTTTTTTTAAATAATGTGTACCACTAAATGTGAATCCTTAACAATGTGCACAACATGGAACATGAAAGAATTCTTTCACAATGGACATCACATGAATGTGCTTCTTGCTTATTGCAACCAATAAAAAATAATAAAGAAAAATGACCTTATTATTACTTTTTTAAGCTAATTCATTTCAAAATAAAAAAAATAAAATTAAGATTCTCGTGGTGTTGAATGTCATTTTCCATTGTTATGAATATTCAACAAAGCTACAACAAATAGTTTTATGATGACATGCAATTATCCAATAATTTCAACTTTTAGTGTCATCAAAATAAAGGATTCCTCTTTATTTGGAAGTCGTGGGACCATATGGTTGTAGTAAAATTCTTAACTTGTAATTAGAAAAATATATTTTGGTTATATAGTTTATTAAATCTTCTTGAAATTTTATTTAATTTATTTAAGAAAATAATTAAAAAAATGAATTTTTCTTATCTTTTTTTTTTCGTTTTAACATAATAAGAATTGAATATGCATAAGAATTGATTTATTCCTCTATATATGTATATTAATCTTGCAAATTCAACTATTCCTATTAAACAATAGTAAATTAACTAATCATTTTGTAAAACCATTCAAGATTACAAACATCGTCCTAATATTTCTATTAAAAAACTTTTTATCGTAGCAAGATCACAAATAATCACTATACATAAATGCAAAGATTGAGATCTACTTCACGCAAGAACACATCACTCATGACTGAGATGCACGATGTTCTCATTTGAAATTTGATATGGGAGATAGATGATTTTGTAAGCCAACAAAAAAAAATCAGTACGTTAATTATCCATTTTAAAGTTAAATATTTATTAATATTCACATTAATACTAGAATATAGACGTCACAAAAGGGCTTAAAACCAAGCACAGGGACTCAAACGGAAATGTACTTGTTTGGAGTTTATTTACTAAGATAGGAAGTGCACAAAAACAGATCGTACTAGTTTATAGAGAAAGCATACAAGACAATCCCAAATAAAAAACTACATGACTAATGACACAACGTACCAATTATACTCCAAACCACGATCACAAGATGGTGATTGCTAGTTTAGAAACAAATAATACTTGAGGACACAATCCTACAAGGCAAACACACCAGCATGATTGTGCTAGCTTGTTGCCTTAAATTTTCTACTCCACGCCAAGCCTCTTCCTCAACTCAGTGCAAAATCCGAAAACTTTCTTCCCATTGGGGAGTGACTCAGAAACATTCTCTTTCTGCATGCACCTCTTAGCCCAGGCAATCAACTTGGGGCACTCCGACTCTATGTTGAACTTTCCATAAGTCTCAAATGAGTATAACCGGTGAAAAATTAGGATAATCAATTAGATTAATTTTTCAAACCACATCATCAAGACATATAATTTTTTCTTATACTTTAATTGGAATAAATGGGTCCTTTATTCTACATGACAACATGACTCTTTAGATAGTCGATCCTTCATCATTGATCTAATCGATAAAGACTTCGTCATCACTTATATTATTGAGAATTTCTAATTAACCAGATAATTACATAACAAACACCTTGCTTGGTTGACGAAGAATTCAACTTTCAATTTCACCTCCAAAGATATTGTACGACACAAGTTACTAAATTAGAGTCATTAATGTCAAAATATATATTTAATAAGAACTGCTCCTCCTACGTTCAATGATTATTTCTTAAGTTCAATCAAATTTAATAAAATATTAGAGATAATAGATTTCATAGAAGCCTCTCTCCAAGTGTCTCAATGACTCTTCTAAGTGTCACTACTAACTCCCTTGCATACAGCATAATATCAACCAAGCTTTACGTATCGCGCCACTTATAAACAAACTCTTCTATAAATATAATCCTTAGCTGCAAATCAAGATTGAGGGGAACAATTTTCCTCTCTCAAAACACACTCTCTCTATCTCGTCTTTCCCTGATCGACTAGATATTTTACTCTATATATATTCCCTGACCTAAATATCAAAAGATTATCACTGACACTGTCAATGCCTCTGACGCTTCATTTTCTATTTGTATACAAATCGTTCAAACCACCGAAGTCTTGATTGACTAAAATACAACAACCATCTTGACAGATATATGAGCCAACATTTCCCACTCTTCTCTCCTTCTCCACACACTTCTCCATTTTCTTTCTGGCTGAGTCAAATCCTCCGTAACAAATATAAATTTTATTACTAAACTGGAGTTCGATCAATTTTCAACATCAACAACCAGTAATAGAGAGGGATCAACGACATATCAAGATACCCGAAAGTCTCCCCTCCGAAATAAGGTTCATCCCCTAGCTGCTCTTCCAGGGTCTTCATAATTTCAATGAATTCCTTCTTTGCCGCCTCCTGCTCTTCCCCTTTCATGCACAATACCTTACTCCCCTCATCATATTCCTGCAATAATATTATACATTCTCATCACTTATAATTATGCATCCCAAGATGATAACTTTATAAATCACAATTCACAACTAAAGCTAAAAAATTTCAATGAATTCCTAAATAAAGTGCTTTGATTGATTTAGAGACCAAAAAGTTAATAATAAATTCCCATAGACGTAATTGCACAAAATTAATTACGTTTTAATTATTATTACCTTCTTGTCAATTAAGTCAGCCCAGAATCTAGCTTGAACTCTCTGGTAAGGATCATAGGGGAGCAGTGGAGCTTTATTCTTCCTGAACAATGATGGAAGACTCAACAGATGGGTTTCCCATTGTGAATGAGAACTGGGACCTTCTTGTGAACTGGGTTCAACTGCAGAAGAAGAGGGCTCTTGTTCTTCACCAAGTTCTCTTCTCTATACTCATACTTGACGCCTTTCTCTGCCAAAGCAATCCTGACCCTTATGCCAAACATGCTGGGCCAGAACTCACCTCGTCCGCCATAGCTAGTCTACCTTGATCCACTCAGAAAATCTTCAACACAGATGAGAGATATATAAAATTGCATTTATAGAAAAAGTTGCTAGGTTTGGTTTTAGCATTATAGGGTAATTATCGTGTAAATTCTTTTTAAATGTAAATTGCTATTTTACATCTTCCAAGGCTTATTTTCATTATTTCTCGTCATTGTCTTCCAGAGTCATCTCGAAATCTTTAGCCAATTTCGTCTAAAAAAAAAAAAAAGAAGTAATTATTTACGAAATAAATGAATCAAGAAAATTAAATATTGAAAAAAAGTTTTATTAACATTTTTTATTATCAAAATATTCATATAATAAATAAAACACTTGAAGAAAATGACATTAAAAAAAGATTTTTCCATTACTTTGCTTAAAGAATAAAAAAGAAGTTGTTCAAAGAGTAAGAAAGGGCTTACAATGGGGCAAAAGCCATAGACAACCATGTAGTTTACTAAAAGAACTATTTTATACCTTTTTTTGTAGTTAATTTTTGTAATAATAATTTTTAATTTCTTGAGAGTGTATATTTAAAAAAACAGCGTTACTGTATAGAAAAGATGGGCTTAGAAAATTAAGTATCTTATTATAAATTATAAATTTTTATTTTTAAAATTAAGGATATATTATTGTTATTGTATTTTCTCAAATTTTAAAAATAATATAGAATTAACATTGATTTAAAATGTATTAACTAGTATGCATTTCTAGATAATATTTTTTAAAAACAAAATCAAACAAAGGTTTCTTAGAAATGTAGCTGTATTTAAAATTGCTAGCCCTTTAAGAAACAATCTAAGTGGCATCTTTAGATAATTATGAAATTATTACAATAACCTAGAATTGCCTAAAAAAAAAATTTGTGACACAATTATACATACACATGATTTTTATTAAACTCAAAATTTTCACAAATTTATAATCTATAAATAAATTAATATGATTTTTTGAAAAGATAGGTTGCTAAATTAGCATATGAGTAGTTCAATTTAGCCCCCCTTTTTTCTCTTATTAGACCCCACTTCTAATTTAACAATGATATAATTATAACTTTAAATTATAACAATCTTTTATTAACTCTCATATTAAATTTTAACTATTTTTATTTCCTTAAATAAAGTCTTATTTGACTTTAATGATATCTATCTATTTGTTTTCCAATTTAATATTTCATTAAATTGTTATTTGATCTTCTTGGCGTTTGACTTTTTTTTTCAATATTTTTATATCATTGCAATTCTTAAGTGAACGATTATTAAAAAAATAACAATTTGAATGCTAATCAATTGTTTCCTTTTATCTTATTGAATTCTCTAAATTCATATAAACAAAATAATTAATCAAATTATCCTTTAGTATTAGTGTTTAAAAGAGATAGGATAATATGGACAATCTAGTGTTCGTTTAATCTAACTTGTTTGATATATTGAAACTTATAAAGAAAGAAATATACATTAACTTTAACCTACAATAAAATGCAAAAAAATTGGAGTTCATGTTAACGTGAGTGAGAGAGATAAAGTTGATAAGGTAAGAGAGAAAATACGAGAAAGAGGTACGAAATATGTAAGAAAAAAGTAAAAGTTTTGTTAAACCTATCTGGTTGATTTTAATTATCTAATATATCTTTTTATTACAAATTTATCTTTTTTTAATTTTAAAATGGGGGCTTTTGAAATTAAATATGGGGGTAAATAGAATTACTCTTAATAGATATTAAGAAATCTTATTTAGTTTTTTGGGGTGGTCCATCTTTCAACGTGGATTACCCCGTCAATCCATGAGCATTGCCAGCCCATTTAATAATTTTTCTTAAGTAATGTGTGCAATGTGTATAACTAAAAATGAATATTTAACAAGGTGTACGACATGAAACATGGAAGAATTCTTTCACAATATTCATGAATGTGTTTTATGCATATTGCAACAAATAAAAATAATAATTATTATGATATTTATTGATTTATTTCATTAATAATTTGATCCCTTAATAAAGAAAATTACCTTATTAATAATTTTTTAAAATAATTCATTTCAATTTAAAAATATAAAATCAAGATCTGCATAAGGTTGCATGTCATTTTCCATTCTTGTTAATGTTCAACAAAGCTATAACAAATAATTTGTGGAGTTAGTATCAATTACTACCCCTATCATTTTATAAAAAATCACTCAAATGTAACTTTAAAAATTTAATCGACAACTACCAAACCGTTTACAAAATTCATCAAAATAAGTCTTAGGCTAACATATGCCATCAATTGACTAAATAATAAGATTTTAATTACTTGTTTACGTTTATGTTTATTTTTAAAAAAATGCATGTGTATAATAAAATAAATTTTATGTCAAAAAAATTAAAATCATCTAATTCATTCATGCAATGGAATAATGTGATAAAACTATCATGTTAATAAATAATCTTTTTTTTTCCTAAATGCAGGTTTTCTAATTTTTAATAAATAAGCAGCTTATCTAAACGATCTAAGATTTATACAAACCTTCTAGAAATATGTATTTAACACCATGTAAAATTTCATAACATTCTACACTTGGTAAGTACCTCAAATGATTAAGTTTCAAATACAACACTTACGTCTTACAATATTCGAGACTTGGCCTCCATTCAAAAATATATAACAATCCATAAAGAGTTTTTAAAATCATAAAACTCTTGAGATTTAAACAAGACATAAAGACAAATATATTTGCTAGATTTCATAATTTTTGGACAGATCTAAATACCTTAAATAATTTTCCCAAAACTGTTATTCCATGGAGAAGCTGAAATTCCAACATTATAGAGTCAAATTAAAAAATTTATAAAAAATTGAATATTTAAAATATTTCAGTGAAACAAATTTTAAACAAACTTTCGAGATGTCTACTTTTAATATATTTAAACTTAAAAATCAAAATCATAGTAAGATAACAGCAGAAAATTTAGAAATTCCAACCAATTCACTACAAAAGCCTAGGGTTGATTAAGCTTATTTATACAAGTTTATTGATTAGAAAAGTAAAAAGTCTAAGTGCCCTCTTGTTGTTACACTTTTTAACAGTGTTAATACTAAAGATTGGGTGCTTACTGCTTAAATGCTATGTGACCACATGCAGTTATCTAATAATTTCAACTTTTGGGTGCATTCTAAAGGATAAGTCTTTACTTCGGATTTATGGGGCCATATAGTAATACTAGAAAAATTCTTAACTTGTGGAAAATGCTTGGGTCTTGACTTTTATAAATGAGTTTTGTTATTAGAGCTCCACTGAATCTCTCTTTTAAGTCTACTTTTTAAATATATTTAAGATGATGTCTAAAATATCTTATTCTGAAATTTTCTTTACTGTAGAATTCATAATCTTCCTTGTTTTTTTATTTTTTTATTTTCTCATTTTTCTCTCCAAAAATTCAATTTCTTAGTTTGAACAGTTACATGATATGGATCATTTAATAATAATAATTTACAAAAGTTTTGATGTTTTTTTTTTTTTGAAAAAAATGTTTGCACTTAGGAAGTTTAGTTTCTCTTTTAAGTCTACTAAAAAAAAAAAAAAAAAACCGAAAAGAAAGAAACGCAGGTTTAAAACCATGAGATTGTGGCCTTCGGGCTTCTCTAGCCTAGTGGTGCGCTTTGAGATCGTTTGTGTTGCTCTGCCTTGGCTAAGCTGCTATTAATGCAAGGACAAGAGGAGAAAGGCAATAAATAAATGTAACATGATTATGATTATGCTACCAGTGAAAACTAAAATTTGGAGAAAATTCTTTGTTTTGAATTTCATATTTGAATGAAAGTTGTAGATTTGTTTGAGATTGAGAAAATTTAATGAGAAAATTTGGAGCAAATGTATATATCAACATTAAAATAAGAAAGAAAACTTAAGTTATTAACTTATTTCATGACTGATTTCAACGGAGAATAGAAGAAGGAAGACAACGAGCTTTACTATTCTCCAAATGTTTTTATAAAAAAACTATATATTTGAAGGGCCAATTTTGATATTATTTATAATATATTCTGAAAGCGGTTTAGATAAAGATTTGAGGTGACTTGAATAACAATAGTCTTATATATATATATATATACCGTTAACAAAATATAAACAAGAAAGGTGAACTATCAAGTTCATGATGCTTCTGCGATAGTGAAACCTGTGAAATTATCAAATCCCGTTAATTTGACATTAAGCATCTCATTTCATCCAATTTGTCATTTTAATTTTTTTTCTTAAGTTCATAATTAGAAAATATATTTTTATTAAATAGTTTATTAACTCTTGTTGAAGATTTATTTAATTTATTTTAGAAAATAATAAAAATTCAATTTTTTTCCTATCTTTTTTCATTTTAGTTGTGGTGTAGAAACATAAGATCTTCTGTTCTCTAAAAACATAGGGAAACATAGGGAATTATCACTCACTACCCCTATGTTTTGAAGAATTATCATTCATATGATATTTTGCACTTTTTTTTTGTAAGACATCCTTATGTTTTTAGAAATCAATCAAGAACTACCCCTGCAATATTAGTTTTCATTAGTTAACCATCAATTTTAAATGTAATAATTTTTAATCTCTATCTCTTAAATGAAATATCATATTTATTCTTTTATCTTTAAAATTTCAAAAAATTTATTCTTTTATCTTTAAAATTTTAAAAAATTTAGTAAATGGCAGGATTCAAACATGTTACTTATTAAGTTACAAAACATGTACAATACCGTCAAGCTAAAAAAATAATTTAATTTTAAGTGAACAAAAACTTTATTTTACCTATTTGAATTAACTCAATTCTAATAACATCTAAATTATATCGAAACTCAAATCCCCATGAGCCATGACACAACCTTTACCAAGATCCAAACAAATTAAATAGAAAATAGAAACCTAATAAAAAAATATATAGCATAATGAAAAAAATAAAGATTTTATTTTTTTATTTTGATTAAGTTTCTATTTAATATGGATTTTTTATTTTGATATAAATTTTATTTTTTATTTTGATATAGATTTTATTATTTCATTTTGATGATGTTTTTATTTTCTATTTAATTTTCTCAGAAAAAAAGATAAAAATAATTCAAATTGCTTAAACTTTAGTTGAAGTTGTGTTATTAAAATTTAAATTTAGTTGTAAATTAAATGCTATTGAGATTAAGTTCGTTCAAATAGATTAAACCAAGATTTTGTTGACCTAAAATTGAATTATCAATTTGATACGATAGTAAACTAAATATTTTAGAACTTACTAGATACCAAGTTTGACTTATTAGATATCAAGTTTTATCCTTGACACTTCTCATTTTCTAAAATTTTAAAAGATAAAAAAATAAATATGAGATGTCATTTTAAAGATAAAGATTAAAAACTATGATTATAGATAATTTAATAATTAAATTTGAAATTGCTGAAAAACTAACAACACTAATGATAAAGGTAGTTCTTAATTGATTTATGAAAACATAGGATGTCTCCGGGAGATAAAAAAGTACATATGTGTGATAATTCCCAAAACATAGCGGTGCTGAGTAATACTTCCCCCTCAACACATAAAATAAGAAACAAACTAGCTGACATTTTGCAAAGAATTGAATAGAAGATATTTTCTTATGCCAGTCATATTTTGGCTTAAGAAGGAAATTAGCTTTTTAAATTATACTCCTCTATATAGGGATACAAATCTTACAAATTAAATCCTATAAAACATACTCCTCTATATAGGGATACAAATCTTACAAATTCAAGTAATCCTATAAAACAGTCGTACGCTAATTAATCATTTTGTAAAAGCATACAAGATTACAAAATCATTCTAATATTTCTACCGGAAAACTTCTCATCGTAGCAAGAACACAAACAATCATTATACATGAGTGCTAAGATTAGTGTTTACTTAATGCAAGAACACATCACTCATAATTGAGATGTACAACATTCCCGTTTCACATTTGTACCAAAGACATGAATTTGGAAACCAACAAAAACGAAATAAGTACGTCAATCACCCATTTTCAAGTTACATAGTATTAGTATGAACATTAATACTAACACATAGATATGACAGAAGAGCTTAAAACCAAACAAGGACACAAACGGAAGTGCCCTTGTTTGAAGTTTCACTACAAGAAAATCGGCCTTTTACCGCGGTAAAAGGCCTTCTGCGGTGGGCCTACGGCGGTTTTAGCCCGCCGTAAAAAATTTTTTTACTTTTTACGGCGGTTTTAGCCCGCGGTAAAACTACTTTTACCGCGGGCTGAGAGCCCGAAGTAAATATTTGTGGTTTAGGCCGTTTTTTTACGGCGGGCCCGAAACCGAGATAAATAAATTAACTGCGGGCCATATAGCCCGCGGTTAATTTATTTACCGCGGTCCTGAGCCCGACGTAAAATAATCCCATGTTTATAATTTTACCGCGGTTGTTAGCCCGCGGTAAAAAAACACTGTAGTTCCAATATATCGTGGTGATTTTATTAAATTCGGGCCTATAGCCTTATTTTCACCTGTAACCATATATTTTCACCTGTATACATATTTTCAATCTATTTTTTAAATAATTTCAAAAATTCATAATATGAATACATGAACAAATAAGATGATATTCCAGTAGAAAATAAGTGTACAATATCAAAGTATATTTATTTGCAATACAACATAAATAATAAGTTAGACATTCACATACAACATGAGAGTACCATATTTATTTGCAAATTCAACAATAATAGAAGTCTAGAACTATGAAATATGTCTACAAGTCTTATTCCCATTGAAGTTGTCATGTGAAAAAAAACTGCACAAATAAAATGTAATAATTAGATGTCTTATTATTACTAAGTTTATTAAAGAAGTTTAGGTAAATATTATATGCCAAAATTTGTTTATTACTGAGTGATGATAAATAACTTCATATATACCTAATTCTCCTCATTCTCCTCTTCATTTGTTGTTGCGGCGTCCGCGTTGACGCGATTTCGGTGTGCACTAGAAGCATCCGGAACTGAAGCCTAAGACAATGTAAAAAGTTCAGAAAAACTTTTAGTCCTAAATAGTTCATCATCAAGTTCGATTTTTTCATAGTTCATATACTTGTGAGAAAGGAACATCAAGTTAAAGTTAAGTAAATACCTGAGGTCGCACAGGTGCTGGCAGCTGCTCTTCGATGTCTGGAAATTTCTGTTGGAGAAAGTTGTACAACTGAGTATTGTAGTCCTTCAATTCTTTATTCTCCACCCGCATTTCATGCAACTCTTGATGCAATTTGTCCACATCAACAGGTTGAGAAGAGCATTGACTTTTAACAGTAGATGGAGATGGACCGTGGCCATATGTACGAGCATAACCACGATGATCACGTCCCATTACATCACAAAATACTCGCTCTGCCGCTGCATCTGTTCGTTGATCATCAGGTATTCTCGACATTCCTTCTCTTAATTGGCTCTACAAAATGATAAGAATAAATCAAATGGTAATAAAGAGGATCGTGTAATCAATTTCATACAAAATGTAATAGGAAATAAGTTAAGTTAAAAAACGTACAATTATTTCGCCACTCTCATTATCAACCACATCTCCACTACTTGTAGTTCTAGTCTTAATAAACACACTGACGCGATCAGTTTTTTCTCCACTCTTCGACATCTTAATAAAGAAAAGAATTATTAGTTTGCAATTACAAATGAAGAAAGTTACAAATAAACCGTGTTAACTACCATTGCAAAATCTCAAACAATTCATATGAATTTAGATGTTGTTAAAACTTACCTCTTCTCTCTTTTTTGCAAAAGAAGTGCGTCCAGTCCTATGAAGCGCAAATTGATGGGCACGATTTGCCTTGTTTCTCTCTGCCTGAATCTGTAATTATGAAGAGCCAAAACAAACCAATAAATATATAGTTTATACATATATAATTTGTTAGGATGATTTGGTTAAAACGATTATGTTAACCATGGCTTTGATTACTTACTTGAGCTCCTTCGCTGCTCCAATAAGCGACCAAAATCCTCCAATGCTCTTCAGTAATTTTTGGAGGAGTAAAGGCTAAACTTTAGTTTCAAACTTTGGTCTCCCGCATTCATCTGAGATTGGGAAGATGAAGATGATTGTCTTCGAGATGCTGCCTCTCTTCGTAGTGCACTTTCCATAGAGTCATCTCTATGTCTCTTTGGCGCCATAGTCAACTGCAAAAATATATTAACATTAGAAAATTTTATGCATATATATAATATATTAACCATTACAATAATAGATGACACAGATCAAATGTCATTTGTCTAAAAAACCATAAATGTTTGATGCACATATAATGTATGACAAGCAAATAATCTTAAAGTAAAAATGCTTTTCATGAATACATAAGAAACATCATATACACCTTCATTCAACATCATCCATCTCTTCATCACCATCTAAACCGTTGATGTCAACTGTGGTTCCATCAACTCCGTGCCTAACCCAAGTAACATCTTCTTCACGAACAAATTCTTTTTCATCTAGTTCTTGTTGTGCATACAACTCAACTTGTGGCACACTTTTTACCATATGCTCATAGTTCTTTATTGAATAAAGATCAAATGAATCTCTCACAGTCATCTTAAGAACTACATGCCAATCTTCTTCTACAGGATCTTGGATATAACAAACTTGTTCTGCTTGATTCGCAAGAATGAAAGGCTCATCATCTTCATGATTGAATTTGTATAATAGATGGTTAAAATTAACCATTGTGAAGTTAAATTCATCAAGCTTCTTTCCGACCCTATCATCGACCCAATCACACTTGAACAATACAAATTTCAACTCGTTCACATAACGAATTTCAATTATATCTCTTAACACTCCATGAAATGTTACACTGCCTGACCGTGGATTTCTATCCTTTGCACTAGCATAGCAACTTGTATCAGCCTTCAAAACAACACCAGAATTTTGGGAGGTTCTGCTATTGTCCATTTCTTTGGTACGAAATTTAAAACCATTGACAGCGTAACATTTGAAGCGTCGTGCAATTAGTTTTGGGCCATTAGCTAAGTGTATAATTTCTTCAGGCAATGTTACATTCGGGAAATTTTGCAAAGTTTCCACCTATAGAAACCCACTAGTGTTAGAACTCAATAGTAGATGACATTATCAATTTATTGAAGTAAGAAAGCTTACATGGTTTTTGAACCACTTATGAAATTTTGAGTTGTGTTCTTTCTGAATTTGATGACTTGAAGCACGAGGAAGTTGTTGAGAGAGTATGTTGATATGCTCCCTTTGTAAAAGAAAACCATGAAATGAAAACGTAAACAAGATATTATGAAAAATGTTCATAATAAAATAGACAACGGAATAGGATTTCCAATTGTGCATGACTTACTCTCGAAATGGATCGATTATTGAGGAATTAACTAGCACATATCTATGCGCCTGAACCCAAGTAACGTTGTCAAGAGTAAATTTCACCCCTTTTTTTGAAGTACCATCGTTGTTCCTAGGTGCTCGATTACCTTTACTTTTAACTTCATCAAGATATCGTGCACAAAAATTGGTCAAAGCCTAAAACACCATATCCTGCTGTCTAATCTTGTTCTTGCATTAACTGTGCTGATAAAACAAATAGTGGAAGCCTTTTTTTAAAAAACAAAAAATTTGAATAAATGATTAAAGAAGTCTTGGTGTCAGCCAGTATGAGTATACACTGTTAGACAAAATCAGATGGAGGGGTAGGCCCCAAAACAAACTATGTAATGAGAGAAAGGACATCAGGATGGAGGGGTAGGCCCCAAAACAAACTAAACCAAACTTGAAACGCCAATTGGCAGTTTGGTATGGTTTTAGTGTTCAGGCTTGCATAATTTTAAATAACAGCATAGACACATTTCTGACAATATAATAGCAAAAGATAACACTGTTAGACAAAATCAGATGCAGAAGCAGTCAAAATCAGATGCAGAGAAGCTTATTGCCGATATGACAAATCTAGTTTCAAATCACATGCGTCGTCAAAAAGAGATGGTTAGTCAGGTTTGACATTCCAAAATGCCTCAATTTGGGAAATATAGTAATAAGAGATGGCTTTTCTAAATTGAGTTTGGGAATGCATTTGGTTTAAGAGATGGGGAAGATAGCTTGTATATGGTAAGAAGATTTTTAACTTGTCTGCATACTGTTCAAATCTGCAATCTTCCAATCTGGTGCAGAATGACAGTATTGTTGAGCAACATTGCACTGTAATTAACAAATTGTTAAGAGTTTGTTGAGCACTGCTGTACACGACTATCAAGCAAGAGCAGTTTTAACTCATGACAAAAATGTTAATCCAGCCACAAACTCTCTTAAGAAGGTCAGTTTACAGTATCAAATTATCTATTTATTTTATGAATTAACTTAAATTTGTGTAAGCTTTTAGAATCTTACTTAAGCAACCAGCTTTTAGAATCTTACTTAAGCAACCAGCTTTTAGAATCTTACTTTTGCCTGACTTCAATTATGCAAATTTTGTTGCCTGACTTTAAAGAGATTTATGCAAATTTTGTTAAAACATACAACGTTAAACACTAATAAAGCCTCACAATAACTGTAATTGTAATCATCCAAACAAACTTATCACATCAGAATTCCAAAACCACAATCACATAGCAATCAAAGCACTCCCAAATATTCCATCCCGTCTCCCGAACTCCATATTGCAACTCCACCCATTACGGTGGCCACAAACACTTCAATATCCATATTCACTTGTTATATATTTCTCAATCTAAAATAATGTGATTAAAAGCAGAGTAGTAAAACTAAGATATGAAGGTGATAATGAGGTAGCATGCAGGAGTTCACTTACCAGAACACTAACTAAAGCACTTCAATCTGTAGGTGTCCACGCGAAAAATCTGTAGGTGTCCACAATTACAGTTGTTGATGTTGACGGACGCCCAAAGCACTTCAATCAACTCTCTCAAAGCTTGAAATTACGATGCTTTTACCCTGTTATCCCAACAAGTTTAAGTTATATAATGTTGTTATTATTAATCACTACAGATGCTTTTATGCATGTTTGAGAACAGTTGTACAACCTCTTAAGTAATGCATTGCTTCAACTTCTTAAGTAATTTTTATTTTCACCAAAAGAGCATTATTAGAGTCAAAAAAAAAAAAAATAGCATACAGCCTCTAAAGTAATGCATTGCTTCAACCTCTTAAGTAATTATGGACAGCACCAATTAAATCATGTTCTATTACATGTCTTCACCAAAGAGGCCAAAACAAGTTTAAGCACTAGAAGCCAGATATTCAACTCATCTATTGCAAAGGGCATACAAATTAAATTAGCATACAGCCAAAGCTGTTCCATGTTCTTATCACAACAAAAAATTAAATTAAATTAAATTAAGTAGGAGCTCAACCATGCCTCCCAGCATTCTGCAGAAAAGACACTGGGATTTTTAAAAAACAATTAATATAACAAGTATTATTTTGCTTATAGTATTTATTGCACACACAGAACATGCATACATACATGTCTAGATAAGAGAGATTTCTTTAAAGAGCCCATTACTGGATCTTAGTAAATTTCAATATGAACCATGTACACAGATG
Source organism: Boswellia sacra (assembly GCA_013180625.2). Taxonomy (NCBI): domain Eukaryota; kingdom Viridiplantae; phylum Streptophyta; class Magnoliopsida; order Sapindales; family Burseraceae; genus Boswellia; species Boswellia sacra. Next base: position 49,697 of record SNVD02008394.1, on the reverse strand, counting down.
GTATCACAATCACAGATGAAATTAACAAGATATCAATGATCAAATTAATACAAGCTCACTTGGATTATATTACAATATCAGGTCAATAATAGAAGATACGATATGGCTTCCAAAAATAGTTAGGAAATCTCTGGATATCACAAACGATGAACAATATTCACAAAAGTATACTTCATACAAGAAAATGGACTCGATATATCATCTAAATGCAAAGTTGAAGGTGTTGTTGTTCGCTGATACAAGCATCTTAAAGGACCATGACTTTAAACAAGATTCTAATTATAATTCCTTCAAACTGAAGATAAAGTGAAGTAGCCAATGGCAGCCTAAGTCTTATCAGTGGTTCCTTTTCAACAGAAAAAATACTACAAGTAGCCAATCCATGTAAAGCGCACTATGATAACTAAGATCAAAGCTTCACCTGATTCCGTTGTAAAATACACATTTAAGTCAAACAATAGAGTGATACACACTCAAAATCAATCACTGTTTATATACTCTGGCTTTATTATTTTCTCTGTGTCATTCTTTATTATTTCAATAATAAGAATCCAGAAATTATAGATCTTGTGATCAAATGAAAATTTCATTTATGAAGTATGTTAGCCCCAGACATAACATGAAGAGTACATAAATTCTTCCAGCTTCAAGAAAGTCATGATACACAATCAAAAGAGAGAGAGAGAGAGAGAGAGAGATTGTCATATGCTGAGAGATCATTAAAGTATTAAAAAAACTACCAATTTCCAGTCATCATCGACCACAGGAAAGCCAGTTATTCTCTTCTTAACAAGACCCTCCAGTGCTGCAATCACAATAACTTGTCAACCAAAAAATGAATTAACAATAAGGTAGCAACAATCACGTCCGAGCATCATAATTACCTTCCTCAGCCGTTGTTGTAGGCTTTACAACATCTAATCCTCCTTTCTTGTCATAAAATCACCTACTGTGTACGTTCCATTTCTTGACTGAAAACCACCATACAAATATTAAAGGGCATACATTAAGAAGTTTTTCCTTCACTTGGCTAAAAGAACTAACACATATTATCATAAATCATTAAAATTTATTTTGATTTCGAGCAAATTCAAATCCATTTACATTTAGCAAAGATGTGAAGTCTATATTCTAGGATATTTCACAAACCAAAACATTAAATTTTGTTGGCTGAATCAAAAGCACTTCCTCTTCATCCGCGTATGGAAGTGATTTATATAAACCACTTTTGCAAAAGTGCAGCGTTTCCTACTAATGCAATATATCTACAAACGTTTTCAAATCAAAACAAAAGAATTTCTCAAACACTTCTCCAAGATCACTTTATTCAATATTTCACTTATTCATCTTTTTAATCTAAAAATTGCTTTCTATAGATAATATTTATATTGATCAAACACTACAAAAGCACTTATCCGCTTAAAGCATTTTTTCACGAATTCAAAACGCCAAAACAATCCAATTTTAATTTTTTATTTTGCGATTTTAAAATTATAAATTCAACTATACATTAAAAGCTTCATTCATATTTCAAAACGGAGCCAAACTAATGAGCAAATAAAAGCAAACTCACTGGAACGGAGTTGGTGATCCCGGCGCCGTTATATGCCGCAAGAGAAGCCAACACTGATTTTATGATTCGTTTTTTAAGTAGAAACAACACGGAGTTGGTAAAGCACGACCGAGGAACGGCGCGACCGAGGATAACAGCGACTGTGAGCGAGGAACGACGTGACAAACTCCGTGAGGACAACAGCGATCGGGAAGCACGAACGGTGAGGTTCAAGGATGAAGGACGAACGGTGCGACGAAGCTTGCTACGAAGGGCGAAGCAAAATTCGGGAAATAATTGGCTGCTTGTTTATATTACAACTTTGGGCGGGAGAGATTAGAGTTTGGGGGGAAAAATTGGGAACGGAAATTAGGGATTCAAAGGGAAAAGCTGGAGAATTGGGGAAAAAATTTTGTTTATATTACGGGACTTTACTGTGGGCCACGAAATCGCAGTAAAGTCCGTTAAATATACGGCGGGCATTTGGCCCGCAGTAGAATTTTTATTTTTACCGCAGTTTCGGCGGCCCGCGGTAAATGTTCGCAGTAAAAAGCCATCTGTCTTGTAGTGTGTATTCATGAGAATAGGAAATGCACAAGAATAGAGCTCCCTAGCTTACGGAGACAGCGTACAAGACAATCCCAAATAAACAACCACATGACTCATTACACAGATAATTATAGGTGCTAGCCAATTACAAAACAAATAATACTCCAAGACGCAATCTTAGAAGGCATATACACCAGCTCGATGGTGCCAGCCTGGTGCCTTAAATTTTCTACTCCACGCCAAACCTCTTCCTCAACTCAGTGCAACGTCCGAAAACTTTCTTCTCATCAGGGAGTGACTTAGAAACACTCTCTTTCTGCATGCATCTCTCAGCCCAGGCAATGAACTTGGGGCACTCTGCCTCTATGCTGAACTTCCCATAAGTCTCATAGGAGTAAAACCAGCAATAGAAAGGGATCAATGAAACATCAACATATCCGAAAGTCTCCCCTCCAAAATAAGGCTTATCTCCAAGCTGCCCTTCCAGGGTCTTCATAATTTCAATGAATTCCTTCTTTGCTGCCTCCAGCTCTTCCCCTTTTGTGGACCATAACTTCTTCCCCGCCTCATATACCTGCAATAATATTATATATTCTCTTCATTTATAATTCTACATACCAAGATAGTAACTTTATACTTCACAATCACAAATAAAGCTTCAAAAAAAAAACAAAAAATTCAATTAATTCATACTTAAAGTTCTTTAATTGATTTAGAGACCAAAAAGTTAATAATTAATTCCCGTATACATGATCAGTCAAAATTAATTAGGTTCTAATTATTATTACCTTCTTGTCAATATAATTAAACCAGAATCTAGCTTGAGCTCTCTCGTAAGGATCAGAAGGGAGCAGTGGAGCTTTATCCTTCCAGACTTCATCAATATACTGAATAATGATGGCAGACTCACAGATGGCCCTCCCATTGTGAATGAGAACTGGGATCTTCTTGTGTACTGGGTTCATCTGCACGAGAAGAGGGCTCTTGTTCTGCAAGTCCTCTTCTCTGTACTCGTACTTCATACCTTTCTCTGCCAAAGCAACCCTGACCCTTATGCCGTACATGCTGGGCCAGAAGTCCAACAGAATCACCTCTTCCGCTATGGATCTATCTTGATCTACCCAGAAAATCTTCATTCCGTCATGAGATGCTTTTAAAGAGAGTTGGCGCTTCCGTGATTTGACTGACCTTACTCATATTAAGACCGACAAGGCTCACAATTGGGACGTGGTTGGGTCTCGTCCACTTAAATAATTGTGTTTGTTCTTCCTAGGTATTAAAAAAAAATTTTAATGTATAAATTTTATGGAATATCTTTTCGTTTTTTATATTCCAGGGAAAGCAAATTTAAAAAATTATCAATTTCTTTTTTAGTTTTTGTAATTCACAAAGTTATGCTTATTAATAAATTTTATGAAATCCACTATTAATAATAAAACAAAATTGATTACATAAAATCAATCCTTTGTGTTAGTGTCAAAGTCTACTACATATGCATGTGTCATACACATGATGAGTTTTGATCAACTTGTGATAAAATAAGAATTTCATTTTTATTCCTATTTTAATGTTTCTAGAATTATATTTTAGGAAGTATTTGATTTAGAATAAATATCTCTTTAGATTAGGATATAATATCTTGTATCCTAATTAGAATTGGAGAATATTTATTTGTCCTAATTCCTTTTGGAATTTGTTTATAACACTTCCTATTTTATTTCTCCTAATCCTAATATGATTTTAATTAGAATTTTTACGGGATTTCCTAGGGGATTCGGTCAGACCTCTCACTATATACAAGGGCTTTCAAGCGGCTGTTTAATGTAGAGATTAAGAGATTTGTAGGTTAGCTGAATTGGGTGTATTTTTGTGAAAGAGTCTATGTCTTGGCATTCCATGATTTTATAGAAGAGAGCTTCAACGCAAAAGGAATGCCTTCTTTGATTCGATTATTTAAGTCTTTTGATTCATGTATGAGTGTTGAAAATCGTACTTGAGTTGTTGATTAAAGTCTGAGTGAGTCAGTAGACACTTAGGATAACTTGAGAGTTGGGTGTTTATGTAATTCATTACCAGACGTCAGGTGTTATGTCTAACTTAACAGTGTTCTGTTAAGTTATCTGCGACAGAGAGTGGGTAGTGTCACTAGTAGTTAGGATCTTTGCGAGGATTTTGTTTGTCAAAGATTAGGTCTGTGCGTGAGGGTGTCAGCACTGTAAAAGGTCCTAAAGATTGTGCAAACAAGAACATAGTGAATTACAGCTCTATAGTTATCCGTGGACGTAGGTTTTTATAACCGAACCACGTAAAAAACTTCCTGTGCCGATTTACATTACAGCGTACTGTTATATTTCTTATAACTGCATACCTCCAGAACTCTCAATTGGTATCAGAGTAGGATCACTGATAGACAAGTGAACAAAATGATCATACTGATCTGGAAGGATGAAGTTTATTCGCACTGGAGGATCTGGAACACAACCACTCATTCTTGCTTATGGTAATTATTCATATTGGAAGGTAATAATGATGATGTATATTAAATCTCTTGATGACAGGGCATGGAGTAGTGTACTTAAAGGATGGACACCACCAACGAAGGCGAATGCTTTTGGTGATTCCGAAGCCAAACCAGAGGACGAATGGTCTGATGAAGAATATCGTCGATCTAGTTGGAACTCCAAGGCTCTTAATGCAATCTTTGCTGCAGTGGACTTAAACAACTTTGGACAGATTTCAAGGTGCAAAGTGGCCAAAGAAGCATGGGACATACTTGAGGTAAAACATGAAGGTACTGCATCTATTAAAAGATCTAAATTAATGAGATTAAATTCTCAATTTGAAAATCTGATGATGCATGAGGATAAGTCAATTTCTGAGTTCTACTCTAAGATATGTCACATTACAAATTTGGCATACATGCTTGGTAAAACTTTTACTGATGCAGAAATTGTTAGCAAGATAATTAGGTCTGTTCCAGATAAATTTCAACCTAAAATTTCAGCCATTGAGGAACTTAAAAACACTGATGATATGAGAGTTGATAAACTGATTGGCATTCTCCAAAACTTTGAAATTAATCAGAGTACTAGGAAGCAAAAAGGTAAAAGCATTGCATTCAATGTGAAAACTGAAAAATCTGATGATGAAAGTAGTGATGAGCTTGATGAAACTGATTCTAAACAGATTGCTTTTCTAACAAGAAATTATATCAAGTTTATGAAAAGAAATTTTAGGAAAAAGAATCAAGGAAAGCCATCAAACTCAAGCGAAGAAAAATTCAGAATGTTCAGCAATGAGAATGACAAGAGGAAGCCAAAACAACCTGAAAAGAAAGGGCAAATTCAGTGTTATGAATGTTCTAGTTATGGGCATATTAAATCTGAATGTGCTAATCTTAAGAAGAAAAACAAAGGCCTGACAACAACCTGGAGTGATGAATCAGAATCCGAGTCAAAAGATCAAGACTGCATGAGCAACTTTGTTGCATTTACTGCATCTGTAGCTGACAAAGGAAAGACTGTTATGTTTAACATAACAGAAAATTGCAGAAACAGTATTGATCATTCGGATGAAGAATAAGAACCAGATTACTATGAAGAGTTGCAAGAGACATACAATTTACTCTATGGTGAATGGCTGAGTCAGAAGGAAGAAATTAAAGCCTTGAGGAAGAAGGAAGAAGATTGAGGGGCTAAAAAATCCTTTGTTGAAAATAAGATCTCAGAACTGAAAACTGTTTTGACAGACAAAACAGCATATATTGAGAAAATCACAACAGAACTGATTGAAAGCAAGAAGTGTGTTGATCAACTCAAAATTGGAGCAGCCAAACTTGATCAGGTCTTGAACCTTGGAAGAGACAACTCCAACAAACATGGATTGGGATACACAGAAGGTAATGTTGCATCTTCATCAAAAACAGTCTTTGTGAAAGCTTCGAGATTAGGTAAGAGTTTTGAACCTAATTCTTTAAAGTCAAGTCCGAATTCCAAAAGCAGTGAAATGTATGTTTCTTCACTGAGTTCGTTCAAATTCAGTCCTGAAAAGGTAAGGAAATTCATTCCTATTTGTTATTTTTGTGGTAAAAGGGACATATTAGACCTAGATGCTTTAAATTGTTGAATCTTTTGCATAAAAGGTCGAAACAATTTAAACTGTTATCAAAACCACAATAGCAGTGGGTTAAGAAAGACAAAATAGTATGTCATGTTACTTTTACTGCACTTAATCATGCTTTTAATGATCTGTGGTATTTTGACAGTGGTTATTCCAGGCACATGACTGGAAATAAATTGTTTCTAACAGATTTTAAAGCATGCAGGGATGAAAATGTCACATTTGGAGATGGAGCAACAAGTAAGATCATTGATAAAGATACTTTGAATGTCAAAGGCCTACCCAATTTTAAAAATGTCCTTTTAGTGGAAGATTTGAAAGCTAATCTTATAAGCATTAGTCAGATTTTTGATGACAAGTATGTTATTAATTTCACACAAAACAAATGCATGGTCTTAGATAATTTTGGTAAATGCATTCTTGAAGGTAATAGATCTTCAGATAATTGTTATTTGGTTAAGATTGCATTCTACGCTAGGATTTCGGATTTAGAATTGTGGCATCAAAAATTAGGACACTTAAATTACAAAGACTTAATTAAATTAACTAAGTTAGGTGCTGTAAAAGGAGTTCCTAAACTTGATGATAAAATTGATAAAATTTGTGGACCATGTCAAATGGAAAAATAAATCAGAAGTTCACACAAATCAAATCCACATCTTAGCACTTCTAAGATACTTGATTTGCTTCACATGGATTTTATGGGTCCTATGCAAATTGAAAGCATTGCAGGTAAGAGATACATATTTGTTTGTGTGGATGATTTTTCTAGGTATACTTGGGTTGATTTCATTAAAGAAAAATCTGACACTTTTCAGGTTTTTATGAATTTTTGTGTTAAGCTTGAAAATGAGCAAAATAGGAACATTGGAAGGATTGTGAGAATAAGAAGTGATCATGGAAAGGAGTTTGAAAACGTTAGTTATGATGACTTTTGCAAATACCATAGAATTGATCATGAATTTTCAGCTTCTAAAACCCCTGAACAGAATGGCATTGTGGAGAGAAAGAATAGAACTCTTAAAGAGATGGCTAGAGTGATGCTCAATAGCAAGAAGTTGACCAAGAGGCTATGGGTTGAAGCAATAAGCACTGCTTGTTATATTTCAAATAGAGTTTTTCTTCGACCTGGCACTAATCAAACACCTTATGAAATTTTGAAAGGAAGAAAACCTAATTTGAAATATTTTCATGTCTTTGGTTACAGGTGTTACATCTTAAACGACAGAGAACTGTTAGGAAAATTAGATCCAAGGAGTGATGAAGGAGTCTTTGTGGGATATGCACAAAACAGCAAAGCTTTTCGAGTTTACAATCTGAGAACTGAGGCAGTCATGGAATCTGCAAATGTAGTATTTGATGATTATGATGATTATGCAAAATACTCACAAGAGGAAAACATAATCAGCTTCACAGAAGATGCAGAAAAATCTGATCCATACAGCAATAAACAGAAAGATGTTGTTATGAAAGAAGAAACAGTGACTGTTACACCCAATGTAACAGTAGCGTCTGACAACTCAAATTTAAACCAACTTTCGGTTCAAAATGGTGATGATAGAAAAAATCCACCCACATGGATCCAGAAGGCACATCCAACAAGTTCTATCATTGAACCACTAGATGACATGATGAAGACTCGGAGCAAGGTAAGAAATTAGGTAAGGTTTGCATGTTATGTTTCCTTAGTTGAGCCAAAGAATGTGAAAGAAGCTTTAAAAGAAGAAGTGTGGATTCAAGCTATGCAAGATGAACTTAATTAGTTTAAAAGAAATGAAGTGTGGGAATTAGTTCCTAGGCCAGATGGTATAAATGTCATTGGCACTAAATGGATTTTCAAAAATAAAACTGATGAAAGTGGTCAAGTAGTAAGAAATAAAGCTAAGTTAGTTGCACAAGGTTACACACAAGTTGAAGGCATAGACTTTGATGAGACCTTTGCACCAGTAGCTAGACTTGAGTCAATCAGATTACTACTTGCAATTGCTTGTTTGCTTGATTTTAAATTGTACCAAATGGATGTTAAAACAACATTTTTAAATAGCTATCTCAATGAATAAGTTTTTGTTGAACAGCCTAAAGGATTTGAAGATCCTAAACATCCAGATTTTGTGTACAAATTGCACAAAGCTTTGTATGGTTTGAAACAAGCTCCTGGAGCTTGGTATGAAAGGTTGACTAATTTTTTAATCAACAGAGGATATAAAAGAGACAGCAATGATAAAACCTTGTTTATCAAACATGCATCAAACTATTTTATTGTTGCTCAAATATATGTTGATGACATTGTTTTCGGATCAACTAACAAAAGCAAAATTAATGAGTTTGTTAAGTTGATGCAGGAAGAGTTTGAGATGAGCATGGTAGGAGAATTAAACTTCTTTCTTGGATTGCAGGTTAAACAAATGAATGATGGGATATTTATATCTCAATCAAAATATGCCAAAAATCTTGTAAAGAAGTTTGGACTTGAGAATTCAAAACCAATGAAAACTCCTATCAGTACTAATCTAAAACTTTCAAAAGATAATGCAGGGAAAGAAGTTGATGCAAGCTTATACCGAAGCATTATTGGTGGCCTACTTTAGCTCACATCAAGCAGACCAGATTTGTACTTTAGTATAGGATTGTGTGCTAGATTTCAAGCAAATCCCAAAGAATCACATCTTGCAGTAGTCAAGAGAATCATCAGGTATGTTCATGGAATATATGTTTATGGGATATGGTTTTCTAAAGATACAAATGATTGTCTTGCAGGGTACAGTGATGCAGATTGGGCAGGAAATGCAGATGACCGAAAAAGCACTTCGGGAGGTTGTTTTTATCTTGGTACTAACTTGGTTTCATAGCACAGCAAAAAGCAGAATTCTATTTCTTTGTCTACTGCTGAAGCCGAATACATAGCAGCAGGGAGTTGTTGCATGCAACTATTGTGGATGAAGCATAATGTTGAGTGATTATGGTATTAAACAAAAGCCTATAACTGTGCTTTGTGATAATATTAGTGCTACAAATATTTTCAAAAATCTTGTTCAGCATTCTAGAACAAAACACATTGACATAAGATACCATTTTATAAGGGAACTAGTAGAGTCTAAGGTGATACACATTGAACACATCTCCACTGATAGATAATTGGCTGACTTGTTAACTAAGGCATTAGACACAACAAGGTTTAAAAATCTAAGAAAAGCCTTAGGCATCTGTCAGTTACATGAATGAACACTGCTTATTGTTATGTTAATTGTATCTGCAATATCATAAGTTTTCTTCTAATTAAGCATGTGTGAGCTGTGATATAAAAATTTGTGTGAATAATTAAATACTGGTTTAAAAATGAAAAATACAGAGAGGGTTACTAGTATATGATGTGTGAAAGCCATCCATTGAGAGTAACTTCATTGTATCTAGGAAATATGGTGAGGTCACCCACTCAAATGGAACATGGCTACCTCTATACATGTGTGAAAGCTACTGTATTATTTAGCAAATTCACATTGAGACTAACTTTTGTGTGTGTAAGAAGCATGCTCAAGTTGATCACTCAATTGAATTAAGTTATAAATAAAAAGAAAAATAAAACAGCTCTTGAATATGCTTTCTTAGAATGATTCATATGATGTTCAGATATTGTTGTTATGTTACTTTTAACTGTGTTCTGTTACGTTTTTTATAACATACAGTGCTCTTTGTGCTTATCCAAAATTTGATTTTCTTGTGTATTCATGTGTCAAAAATGCCATGTCAATATTATTGAATTGAGAGGGAGAAGTTTCAGTGGCGGGAATCCTAATTCTATTAGAATTTCTTATTCAAATAGGAATCAAATTTGAATTTTTGTCCATAAATGTCAGTTATGAAACGGTTTTAGAAATAGATTTGACATTAATTTTGTTAAAAACAAAATTGTTTCTAAATTTGGTCTAGTATATTATGAATCGGTTTTGGGCTTCTCCTGTTCATTCCATACTTCCACAACAATTTCTTCCTTGTCCTGCGTCTTGTTTTTCTCTTCCTGTTCTGGAAATTTTCACAGCCGACATCAACCAGAAGTTTGAGAAGTACACTTCACAAAGGAAGTTGCAGATGGAAAGGCCGCTGAAGAACAACCTGCTCCTGCAGTTTCTGAACAGCCAACTCCAACCACAATAGGGAAAAGATATAAAACAAAGGCTGGCAGACTTAGGAAGCGTACTAGCAGTTCTTTTTCTCCTCTTGTTCGAAAGTCTCCAAGACTTTGTTAAGTGCTTTTGGCACTTGTGCTGAAATCAAGGGGGAGATCAAGGAAGTTTTCTTATTTTTTTGTGATCTTTCTATATCTGATATAATTATGGTTATATTTTTTGTTGCTTATTTCTCAAGGGATGTAAGTAAGTAGTAAGGGGGAGTAAGAAGAAAAAGAACTTCTTATGTTTGCTTTATGTGTGCATTCGAGATATCTTGATTTGATGAATGTTTTGCTTGGATGTTTTTGCTTTGATCATGATCTGATTGCATTGATTGATATAATTGCTTTGATCATGAATTGATTAACATGTGTTGCTTGATCAGTTTGACAAAGTCATTTTGATTGCAGGATATAATTATTCTGACGGTGTTCTATTATGAGTTTTGTAACAGCTCACTGGTTAATTCTTTACAATGATAATTTCTGTTTGCTATTTCATGATAGCTTATGGTTTTGTTTGACTTATCATGAGTGATGTTCTTTGATCAGAAACAATTTGGTATTTTCATCACAAGTTGCCAAAAAAGGGGAGATTGTTGGTATCAAAGTCTACTACATATGCATATGCCATGCACATGATGAGTTTTGATCAACTTGTGATAAAACAAGAATTTTATTTTTATTCCTATTTTAATCTTTCTAGAATTATATTTTAGGAAGTATTTGATTTGGAATAAATATCTCTTTAGATTAGGATATAATATCTTGTATCCTAATTTAAATAGGAGAATATTTATTTGTCCTAATTCCTTTTGAAATTTGTTTATAACACTTCCTATTTTATTTCTCCTAATCCTAATATGATTTTAATTAGAATTTTTACAGGATTTCCTAGGGGATTCGGTCAGACCTCTCACTATATATTCACAAGGCTTTTCAGGTGGCTGTTTAACGTGGAGATTAAGAGATTTGCGGGTTAGCTGAATTGGGTGTGTTTTTGTTAGAGAGTCTATGCCTTGGCATTCCATGATTTTATAGAAGAGAGCTTCAACGCAAAAGGAATGTCTTCTTTGATTTGATTCTTTAAGTCTTTTGATTCATGTATGAGTGTTGAAAATCGTACTTGAATTGTTGATTAAAGTCTGAGTGAGTTAGTAGACACTTAGGATAACTTGAGGGTTGAGTGTTTATGTAATTCATTATCAGACGTCGGGTGTTATGTCTAACTTAACAGTGTTCTGTTAAGTTATCTGCGACAGAGAGTGGGCAGTGTCACTAGTGTTTAGGATCTTTGCGAAGATTTTGTTTGTCAAAGATTAGGTCTGTGCGTGAGGGTGTCAGCACTGTAAAAGGTCCTAAAGATTGTACAAACAAGAACATAGTGAATTGCAGCTCTATAGCTGTCCGTGGATGTAGGTTTTTATAACCGAACCACGTAAAAATCCTCCTGTGCCGATTTATATTATAGCGTACTGTTATATTTCTTATAACTGCATACCTCTAGAACTCTCACTTTGAGTATCACACCCTTGTCGATTAGCAAATGAAGTTGAAAAATTTCTCAATAGAATAATTTTTTAATACCTTAAAAATACTTAAAGAGAAAAATAATAATTTTGTGAAATTTATTTTTTAAATTAATATTAAAAGAAAAATGGAATGTACCCGACAAAATTAGTCTAAATAGTTAAACTCTTATAAGAACTTTTATAATTTTCTTAAACTTTTCAAATATGTTTTTAGAAATTTGAAAGGGAAGTTATCCTAATTTTCTTTTTTAACAAATAAATATATAATTAACTGATTAAATTAGTGAGTAACGTAAATAAAAGAAGTTCATGAATGATGCTGACTTTACATCTAAATTTTAATACTATGGTTAACTCCATTGCTTACACTAGCTAGTGTAGAACGATCTTTCAACTTCTTCAGTGTAGAAATTTCGAGTCCTCAGTAGTTGAGGTGACTTGTGATTACGTGAGTTCTTATCATGTACATTAATTATATTATTACTTCGAATAAATTCTGTTAATGATTTTTAATTGTTAATTAAATTCAAAAAAATAGAAATATTCTATTTATATCCCATCAATGACCTAAAAAGTAACCTAGAATCCTGATATTTAATCACAAATAATTACATATGAGCATGTAAGGATTATTTTGTTCCTTATATTTTTAATAAATTTTTTTAGCAATCACCATATGTAATAATAATAGTATATTAGTGAAGCTGAAGCAGGAGCCGACCTTAGTGAAGCTGGGCCAGGGTGTAGCCCAGTCTAGATTTTTGATAAGAATTTCCATACAGCAAATTTTTCATCCAAATGTTTGACTGGGGTCTCATGTAATCCCTTGAATTTTAGAAATATACACAAAAACCCTAAATGTTAACAATGAAAGCGAATTCAAACTAAAGCCCATAAGCGACGCATATTATGCATCTCTTTTTCATATAAAGTATCCATTATCTTAATTCTAAATTTTAAATTAAAAATAAAATAATAAGATATGATTTTGAGAATTTTTAAATAATAAAAAAATTTTTAAAGTTATTTAAAATTAAAAAACAATGTGCTTCAGTAATAGACTTTTTATATTAGATTTAATTAAGGCTTAATTTATATCGCCATAACAGTTTTATTACCAAAATATTCATATAATAAATAAAACGCTTGAAAAAAAGGAAATTTGAAACAAAAAAAGAGAGATTTTTCCGTTACTTCGCTGAAAGAAGAAAAAAGAAGTTGGATCAAAAAGGAAGAAAGGGCTTACGATGAGCTTTCAATTCGGGCAAAAGCCATACACAACCATGTGGTTTACTAAAAGAACTACTTTTTACCTTTTGTTGCAGTTAATTTTTGTAATAATAATTATTAATTTCTTGAGAGTGTATATTAAAGAAAAATCAACATTAGTGCATAAAAAAGATGGGTAGAGAGAATTTATTTTTATTTTCAAAATTAAGAAGGGATATATTATTATTATTATTATTATTATTATTATATTTGTTGAGAAATTTACTCTATTCGCGGAAGCGCTCTATCCAAGATCTTAACAGAATTATGATGAAAAATGAACAAAGAAAAATAAATAAGACAAGCAACATCAGATTTGTAGTGGCTCGACCAATCAAGCCTTTGTCCACTTTGGAGATATAAGCAACAGTTTTATTCAATCAATAATAAAGAAAATTGCAAGAATACGAGCAATAATTACAAAAGATTTCAAGCCTTACAACCTTCCATACACATTCCCAAAGATAATCACCAATATGTGATATATGCTTCCAAGGAAAAAATAACCAAGAAGAACTCCTCGGATACCAGATCTCTGACATGATTATCTCTCTAACACAACACCCCAATGATACCACACTTATGGTGTTTGTTTACAAAAGATGCCAAACCGTGGACCTCCAGGATCAACTCCCACACGTTGCCAACTTTTTTTCTTCCAAGGTGTTTGAAACGTTTTCTACTGTCTTCTCTTCTTGTCGTATTTTTCACTCATATGAACAACACTTATGTATAGGTTATTGAGTTTATTTTCTAGTCTAACAATGATTCATAGTTCAGAAGTATAATCAAAACTTTTTCTATTTCAGTTTCCTTGTCAAATTATAATTATCCAATATTATCCTATTAAAACAAATTGCAATCAAACTTAACTTCCTAGTTTGATGTAAATTCCAATTTGTTTTAATTCTAATATAGAAACAAATCATATATTACCTAATACTCTAAGAAGACAAAACCACAATAATAATAATATTTTCTAAATTTTTTAAAATGATATGCAATAAAATGTATTAATTAATATGCATTTCTAAAAAATATTTTCTAAAAACAAAAACAGAAAAAGGTTTTCTTGGAAATGCAACTATATTTAAAATTGTTAGCCCTTTAAGAAAGGATCCAAGTGGCATGCTTAGATAATGAAATTATTTCAATAACCTAGAGTTGCCTATAAAATCAAAGTTTGTGACATGATTATTATTAAACTAAAAATTTTCACAATTTTGTAATTTACAAATGATTTACTATGATTTTTTTTTTTTTAAAGATAGGTTGCTGAGTTAGTAGATGAGTAGTTCTATTTAGCCCCTATTTTTTCTCTCATCACACCCGACTTCTAATTCAATAAGGGTATAATTACAACTTTAAATTGTAAAAATTTATTATTATCTCCCATATTAAATTTTAACTATTTTCATTTCCTTAAATAAAGACCTTTTTGACTTTAATGATATATATCTTTTTGTTTTTTCAGTTTAATAGTTCATTGAATTGTTATTTGATCTTCTTGGTGTTTGAATTCTTTTTCTTTTGTTCAATATTTTTATATCATTGTAGTTCTTAACTGAACGAATTATTAAACAAAATCATGATTTGAATGCTAATCAATTGTTTACTTTTATCTTATTGAATTATCTAAATCCATATAAACAAAATAATTAATCAAATTATATTTTAATATTGGTGTTTAAAAGGGATATGATAATATGGATAATCCAGTGTCTGTTTAATCCAGGGGTGTTCAAAATCCAATCTAATCCAATCCACCCAAACCAATCGATTAAATCTAAACCGATCCAATTTTGATTAGATTTGATCAATTGATAGATTGGAATTTTTGAAAACCTAATTAATTGGATCAGATAACGGATCCTAATATAAAAATCCATGATACACTGATCCAATCTAAGTAATAGATAATAAAATTAACTATGTAATATCAAAAAATTAAAATTAATATTTGATGATCATTGATATAATGCATCTGTGCTATGTATAATTGGTAAGTATAAATATAACTTAGTTATTATTAATTTTTTTATTTAATGAATTGTTTTTTCATGTCAATTATATTTATCTCAATATAAAAACTATCAATTACTTACTAATTAGTTATTTATGTTTGCAGGCATTCTTTAATATGCATGGATGACATTAAGTTAACACAATTATGCAGTAATAAATTTTGCCAAGTTACTTATTATGCAAATCAGCTTATTGCATGGAGTCTTATAAATTTATTTAAATTATAATATTTGTAGTGGAATGAATTAAATTTTTATTGTTATTTTATTTATGAGCATCAATCAATTTATAAATGAATTTTTGTTTATTACATTATGATTTACCAATATTTTAATTTGTTTGGTAACTCTATGTTATCATTATCTTTATATAATATCACATTAACTTGTGTCTTTTTATTGGATCCTATTAGAATTTTTATTTTTCATTTTTTTAAGGTTCAGATTAGATCAAATTGAATCGGATCGAATTGAATTGGATTGGATTAGATTTCAATCTTTGATTGTATTGGATTGAATTGAAAAATCTCTAAACTGATCATTATTGGATTAGATTGGTTATTAGCTAAATCCATCGTATCCAAACCGATGAACACCCCTAGTTTAATTTAAGTTATTTTATCTATTGAAACTTATAAAGAAAGAAATATACATTAACTTTAACCTAAAATAAAATGCAAAGAAATTGAAGTTGCATGAGAGGGAGAGATGAAGTTAATAAGGTAAGAAGGAAAATACGAGAAAGAGGTAAGAGATATATAAGGAAAAAATAAAAGTTTTATTAAGTCGATCTGCTTGATATTAATTATCTAATATATTATATTTTTGTTACAAATTTATCCTCGTTTAATTTTGAAATGAGGGCTAATGAGATTAAATGTGGGGGCCGAATAGAACTAGTCTTAGCAAATATTAAGAAATCTTATTTAGTTTCTTGGGGTGGTCCATCTTTCAAGATGGATTACCTCTTCAATTGGACCAAAGAATGGCAAGTCCATGAGCATTGCCAACCCATTTAAGATTTTTTTTTTTAAGTAATGTGCACAATGTGTATAACTAAATATGAACATTTAACAAGGCGCACAACATGAAACATGGAAGAATTCTTTTACAATACGCATGAATGTGTTTTATGGATATTGCAACAAATAAAAAATAATAATAATTACGATATTTGTTGATTTATTTCATTAATAATTTGATCCCTCAATAAAGAAAATGACCTTTGTTGGTTCTAGAAGTGCATGTGCATTACACATGAGTATTTTGTCATCATGTGATAAAAACATTAAATATGGATATTTTTCTAATCTCATTTATTATATATATATGTGTGTGTGTGTGTGTTTTGTATTAGGGGAATTTTAATTAAAATATGATAAGTTTTGATATGTTATCCTAGTTGAATAGGAATAAGTTTGGATTTGGAATCCTAGTTGAATAGAAAGTTTTATATTTGTATTAATTATCTCTTATTAGATTAGGATATTATTTAAGTATTATAGTTTACTTAGGAGAAGTATATTATCACTTCCTATAATGTTTGATTGTTATCCAAACTTTCCTTATGAGTTTTATTGCGATTCTACAGGATTTTGACAAGGATTACAATTCATATCAAATATTATATAAAGCTATCTTGATAGCTTTTGGTGGAATCAATTCAAGGCATTCAACGCAAATTGAGATAGAGCAATCAAGAGCAAGTTTGAGTGCGTTTTTTATCTGTTTTTTTGTCTTATATAAAGCTTTAGGCTTTGGCTAATTGTTATAGATCGTGTGAGCTTAAGGGAGTTGAGTAATCACATGTATCTGTACCATTTACGGATCTGTACCAGTTACGGGTGTTATGTTATTCTTAAGTACATGTAGTTAAGATAATCGTGACAGAAAAAGAGCAGCATTAGAAGAGTGTGGAAAGGACTATGGTTGTGATCGGGGTTGATCAAGTTTACATAGATTAGGTTAGTGAGTGAGCGGGTGTCTACTACTATAAAGAGTCCTTAATCGAGAGTAAACACATACAACATAGTAGATTGCAACTCTTGTTGCCAGTGGATGTAGGTTGGTTATAACCGAACCACATAAAAATCATGTTCCGATTTACATTACAATTTTCTATTATATTATTCGTAACTTCCATACGCTGCAAAACCCAACAACCTTATTATTATTTTTTTAAAATAATTCATTTCAAAATATAAAATTAAGATCTACATAAGGTTGAATTTCATTTTCCATTGTTGTTGATGTTCAACAAAGCTATAACAAATGATTTGTGGAGTTAATACCAATTACTACCCCTATCATTTTATAAAAAATCACTTAGATGTAACTTTTGAAAATTTAATCGACTACTAGCAGACCATTTGCAAAATTCATCAAAATAACTCTATAGCTAACAGATTTTGTCAATTGACTAAATAATAGGATTTTAATTACTTTTTTGCTCTTTTGTTTATTTTAAAAAATGCATATGTATAATAAAATAAACTTTGGATAAAGAAACAACTAGTATACCCTTGATGAGTATTATATTTAAACATGACATTATTTGTAATTACAAACCTTATTTTCCTACCAAAATACCCTTGATATGAAAAATCAAGAGTGGACTAGACTTAGCAATAGGCTATGTTAGAATGGTTTTGCTCGTTTCGTATTCGTGGCATGTTAAATTATCTTAATTCAAATACGACCTGTTAACTTATTAGGTCTAAATCTTATAATCCAATTCCGACTGTTAACTTAATGTTTGCCCGAATCTAACCTATTAAATCTGTTTTTTTTTTTAAGTTAGATAACAATATATGTAATATGATTTGCATAAATTCTAAACATAAAATATAACTAATAGTTTATAAATTTAATATCTAACAAATATTTTGAAATCAACTGAAATATCCAAATTTAATCTAATATGAAAATATAAACAAAGTTTTGTATCCAACATCATTTAAAGGTTCATCTAAAACATATTTAAGATAAACAACTAAAAATGTCCAATTATTCAATAATTTTTTAAAATAAAATAGGACATTCTATAAGTTTCTTCCTTGTATCTCCTATCAAAATGTCATCTCCTATCAAAATGTCATACTCGTACACCCACACATCTAAAAAACATATGACGTAACTGTATTAGATAAAACTAGTTTGATATTGTACCATGTTTGGGTTTATCCTACAAAAAACCGTTTCACACGTTGAACCTGTTAATATTAAGGATGATTTATTTAATTTATTTATAATACATAAAAAATAATTAAATGTAGCAAATTATTACAAATACTATTTTACAACTATTTGCAAATTATTACAAATACTATTTTACAACTATTTTTTGTAATAATTTGCTACATTTAATTATTTTTTATGTATTATAAATAAATTAAATAAATTATCCTTAATATTAACAGGTTCAACGTGTGAAACGGTTTTTTGTAGGATAAACCCAAACACGGTACAATATCAAACTAGTTTTATCCTGTTAATCTATTAATGATTCGATCCGATAATATTAGATTCAAAACATGTATTTATCGAATAGATTCATGTTGTATTAACGAGTCGTATAAAATTTCTTAGGCCTAGAGTAGACTATTATGTGATCGTACTATATAAAAAAAGGAGAAAATAAATCATAAAAACACAATAATTAGTTACCGTAGCATGTCAAAAAAATTAAAATCACCTAATTCATGTATGCAATGGAATAATATGATAAAACTATATGTTATTACATGTTTTTGATCATTATACTCAATTTTTTTTAAAAAAAAACCCATTTTTCCCCAAATACAAGTTCTCTAAGTTTTAATAAATAATCAACTTATCCAAACGATCTAAGATTTTACTTGGGCTTCCTAGGAATATGTATCTAATACCATATAAAACTTCATAGCATTCTAAATTTGGTAAGGACTGTAAATAATTTAAGTTTTTAGAGACAACATTTCCATCTTACAATATTTAAGACCTAACCTTCTTTTATTCAAAAATATATAACACTTTATAAAGAGTTCCTAAAATCATAAAACTCTTGAGATTTAAACAAAATATAAAGCCAAACAAATTTGCTAAATTCATAATTTTTTGGGACCTCTGGGTGCCTTAAATAATTTTTCTAATACTAATAACCCGTAAAGAAAATGAAATACCAACATTGCATACTCAACTTCAAAAATTCATAAAAAAGTTGAATACTTAACATTTTTGAGATTTTATACAAACTCTTGAGATGTCTACTTTTAACATATCTAAACTTGAAAATCAAAATCAAAGCAAGATAATTGCAGAAAGTTTAGAAATCCTATACTATTGACTACAAAAGCCTAGAGTTGATTAAGATTATTTATACAAGTTTATTAATTAGAAAAATAAAAAGTCTAAACTGCCCTCTTGTTGTTACACTTTCCGACGGTGTTAATACTCAAGGACTTATTTGATGAATTTTATTAAAGATTGTGTTCTTTCTACTTAAATTTTCAAAAGTTACATACCGTGTGATCACATGCACTTATTCAATAATTTCAACTTCTACATGCAATCTAAATGAAGAATTTGTTTTATTTTGGAATTTATGGGTCTATGTAGCAACAGTAGAATTCTTAAGTTTTGGAAAATGCTTGGGCCTCTACTTTTATAGATATTGCCAAAAAAATGTGAAGAAGAAAGCTAAATTATCATATTCATGACACGAATTTAGCTATGATACAGTTGTTATACCATACAACTTTAAAAAATAGTCAATAATTTAAAAAAAAATCATAAATATTTATATAAAAATTGTAAATACAACTTTATTAATTCTTTTATAACTTTTATACATTTACAACTTTTGTATAGATATTTACGATCTTTTACACATCATTTACAATTTTTGAAGTTATTATACAGTATAACAACTGTACCATAGTGGAAATCGAATGATACTTCACTATCATAGCAAAACCTTTGAAATTATCAAATCACTTCGGCATCTCATTTTATCCAATTTGTCATTTTAATTTTTTTCTTAAGTTCATAATTAGAAAATGAATTTTTATTACATAGTTTATAAAATCTTATTGAAAATTTATTTAATTTATTTTAGTGAAAAATAAATCCGCACCCCCCCCCCCCCCAATCCTTTTATTTTTTCATTTCAGTCAGTGTAGAAACACGAGATCCTATGTTCTCTAAAAACATAAAATAAGCGACAAAGAAGCTGATATTTCTCAAAGAATTGAACAGACTTTTATATTTTATATATGTGTTACGGGTTTGCCGCAAAGTTTAAAGAAGTGAATTGAGTATTACTTCTGGAGATATAATATGAAGTGAGATAAGTGTGCCAGCAAGGAAGAGTGAAATGGATTACTTAAAGCAATAAAAGAGACATAAAACAGAAGTGGGCCACTCGCGGAGGATGAGTTAACAAGACAAGAGATAAAAGCGCAAGAGATAGAAATTTTACTCTTTTAATTTCTTACATGTACAATTACACGAAGTGGAGGGTTTTATTTATAGTCATATGCAACCGCTTACTGCCACCCTATTTACCAATCACAACTTACCAATTTAATAGCCAATCAAACCTTGCCTAGAAGAAAACTAATTAGATTTCAACATTTGTCACTAATTAATTAAATGATGGATGCCTCATTTACTTCATGTGGTGGTAATCCATCACTCCCCTTTGGATTCCACCAATTAAAATAATCTCATTTAACTTTACTAGGAAAAAACCCAATAAGATAAAAACCAAAGTAAAAAAATACAATTATAAAATTATAAAGTGGTCCTTTTATACTGCCTCATTAAAAACCTTGCCAAGAAAACCTAGTGGGACAAAACCTGGTTGAAGAGAAAAAGAGTACAGTGCACATGTGTCCACAATGCTCCCCCCTGATCATGGCAGAAGACCTCTTGTCAAATTGATTGTTTGTTGGGCCGTCACATACCGATTTTGTATACTACTTCTCAAATGTTGATGTTGGTAAAGTCTTAGTGAACAAATCTACAAGATTGTCATTGGAATGTATCTGCGTCACATCGATCTTTTGACTTTCTTGAAGTTCATGCGCATAGAAGAACTTCGGTAAAATGTGCTTTATTCTATCTCCTTTTATATATTCTCTTCGGACTTGAGCAATACAGGCTGTATTATCTTTATATATGATTTTTGGAGGATTTATAGTAGGAGGTAACTTGGATGAATTCTGGATGTGTTGAATAACAAAACGTAACCATATACATTTTCGGTTGGCCTCATGCAATTCAAGTATTTAAGAGTGGTTAGAAGAAGTAGCAACCAAACTCTGTTTAGTAGATCACCATGAAATTATGGTCCCATTAAAAGTGAAAACATATCCAGTTTGTGATCGAGCTTTATAGGGATCAGGTAAATAGCTGGCATTAGCATATCCTACCAAGCCAGGATTTTTAGAAGGCTCATATGAAAAAAATAATCCTAGATTAATAGTTCCTTGAAGATAACGAAAAATATATTTGATCCCGTTCCAATGCTTCTTATGGGTGCAGAACTAAACCTTGCTAACAAATTAACTGCAAATGCAATATCAGGTCTAGTACATTGCACCAAATACATTAATGCACCTATAGCGTTCAAATATGGTACTTCAGACCAAGTAACTGTTCATCATCCTCTTTAGGACGGAATGGATCATTTTTATGATCAAGGGATCTAACAACCATTGGGGTACTCAATGGATGAGCCTTATCCATGTTGAACTGTTTCAAAATCTTTTCTGTATATGCTGATTGGTAAACAAGTATGTCGTCAGAGTTATGATCGATTTGTAGGCCAAGACAGTATTTCGTTTTCCCTAAATCTTTCATTTCAAATTCTCTCTTCAAATATTCAGCAGCATCTTGGATTTTTTCAAGAGTTCCAATTAAATTCATGTCATCGACATATACTGCTATAATAACAAAACCAGATTCTGACTTCTTTATAAACACATAAGGGCATATGGGATCATTAATGTACTATTCTTTAATCAAGTATTTACTAAGGTGATTGTACCATATTTTCCCTGATTGTTTCAATCCATATAAGGATATCTGTAACTTAAGTGAATACATACTCCTTGGTTGTGTTTTAATTGCTTCAGGCAATTTAAATCCTACAGGGAGTTTCATATACATATAATCTAATTGACCATACAAGTAAGTAGTTATCTCATCCATAAGGCGCATGTGAAGTTTTTTCGAGACTGCCAAACTGATCAAATATCTAAAAGTGATAACATCCATTACTAGGGTAAAAGTTTTGTCAAAATCAATACCCAATCTCTGAGAAAAACCCTGAGCTGCTAGCAGGGCTTTATACCTAACAATCTTATTATTCTCATTTTGTTTTCTAGTAAATACCCATTTATATCCAACAGGGTTGGCATCATTAGGCGTTTGGACTACAGGTCCAAAAACTTCACGTTTGGCCAAAGAAGATAATTCTACTTGAATTGCTTCTTTCCATTTAGGCCAGTCATGCCTTTTTCTACATTCATCCACTGTGTGTGATTCAAAGTCATTATTCATAATATTAGTGGCTACTGCAAATAAAAATACATTGTCAATGACAATTTCATTACGTTTCCATATTTCTCTAGTATAAGCATAATCAATAGAAATTTTCTCATTTTTAAATTTAGGTGTCACTTCAGAGACATGTGTTTCATTAACAACTTGTGCCTCTTCAGGGGCAAGTGTCTCATTAGAAACATTTGTTGTTTCAGGAGACAATTGAATTCTTTAGCTCGATCATTATTTCCATCAGGACCGTTATTAATCATTTTTCTTTTTTGAGGGATGGTATCTTTTGATCCAAGGGGTCTGCCATGTTTATGGCGTGCAACAGTTTGATTATTCATCGTTGCTTGAGGGGTTTGCCCAATAGGAATCTCAATTCGAGCTGGTGTATTAGCAGCATGTATATGTGACTTTGTAATATTAGTTATATCAGTAAAGGCATTCGACATCTGCTTAGCGATATTTTGAAGATGTATTATCTTTTGCACTTCATTTTCACATTGAGGTGTGTCAGGATCAAGATGAGACAATGTTTCCACATTCCAAGAAAGTTATGGATTTCTTTCAGAAGGCACATAACCAACTTCAGCAGGCATTTTCTTCTCCCCTAAAGGTGAAAAAAACTGTCTCATCAAAATGACAATCTGCAAATCGTGTAGTAAGAATATCACCTGTTATGGGTTCCAAATATCTTATAATAGATGGAGAATTATGACCAACATAAATCCTTAATCGGCATTAAGGTCCTATATTTGTCCACTTTGGGGGAGCAATGGAGACTTGTATGGTACAACCTAAAGTTCTTAGATGAGATATATTGGGTTGTTGGCCAAGTACAAGTAGTATTGGTGAATATTCATGATAAGCAGTTGGCCTTAATCTGATCAATGATACAGCATGTAAAATAGCATGGCCCCAGGCAGATGTTGGCAACTGTGTTCTTAACAACAAAGTTTGTGCAATTATCTGCAATCACTTTAAGTGACTCTGCCAAACCATTTTGGGTATGGACAGATGAGATAGGATGCTCAATATCAATTCCAACGGACATATAATAATCATAAAAAACTTTTTATGTAAACTCACCATTATCCAAACGTATAGACCTAATAGGATAATCTAGAAAATGTGTCCGTAATTTTATAATTTGAGCAACTAGTTTGACAAATGCAATATTTCTAGTTGATAACAAACATACATGAGACCACCGTGCAAAAGCATCAATTAGGACTATAAAATAATGAAAAGGTCCACTCGGTGGATGAATAAATCCACATATATCCCTTTGGATTCTTTGTAAAAATGATGGAGATTCTTGACCAATCTTAGAGAAAGATGGTCTAACAATCAATTTTCCTTGCGAGCAAGTGATACAAGTAGTTTCATTGGACAGAAGGATTTTTTGATTCTTTAGTGGGTGTCCATTTGTATTCTCAACAATTCTACGTATCATTGTTGATTTTGGGTGACCAAGACGGTCATGCCATAACATAAAAGTCTTACGATCATTAAACTTTTGGTTCTTAAATGCGTATGTTTTAATGGTCCTTATATATGTATAATATAACCTAGAAGAGAGAGCTTCAAGCTTCTATAATATTAACTTCTGTCCTAGGACATTTGAGGTAATACAAAGGAATTCAATATTATTTTCACAAGATGTCTCAATATGATATCCATTATGTCTTATGTCTTTAAAACTGAGCAAATTTGTTCTGGATTTACTTGAGTATAAGGCATTATTAATATTCAACTTAGTATCGTTTATCAATATTATTGTGGCTCCTCTGGAGCCCTTAATCAAGTTTACGGACCCTGATATAGTGCTAACCTTTACTTCCAGAAAGGTTAAATTTAGGAAATATTTTTTGTCTTTAAGAATAGTATGTGTGGTTGCACTATCAACTAGGCACAGATTTCTATCATTTTTAGATAAAGATAAAGTCTTGATGTCCATTCCCTTTTATTACAAAAGTTTACATTAGATATGACTTTATGAGAAACAAAAGTACATCAAAAGTGTTCATAACAAAAGTACATAAAAGATACATCAAAGTAAAAATACATCAAAGCAGGAAATCATTACAAAATATAACAAAAAGTGAGAAAGTAACAATTATTTAGTTGGTTGGGGCATTTTCATTAACCATTATCTGGCCAATAGCTTTATCTGAACTAGGAAAGAAATTTGAGACATCAAAATTAGTGTGACCTACTGGGTCATCTATTTAGTTTGTCCCAACATTCTTCCCTTTATTCTTTATGGACGCTTGATACAGATCAATTAAATGCTTTGGTGTACGGCAAGTGCGTGACCGATGGCCCTTCGTGCCATATCTATAGCAAGTACTTTCATTGCTTATTTGTGGCTTGGGTTGATGACTTTTTCCTTTGTCATATGTCGAGTCATCTCTGTTCCACTTCTGGTGGTTCGGTTTAAATTTCTTTAAATAGCCACCTCTAGGTTGAAAATTTTTTCTGCCATGGCCACGACTGCTCTTGCCACCACAGTTATTAGCTGACATAGCATTCCCTGAAGGGAATGCTGTAGATCCAGTGGGCGTAATTGATGATTTTTTAATAGGATTTCATTGTTTTGCTCAGCAACCAAAAGACATGATATCAGCTCAGTGTATTTCTTAAATTTGCGCTCCTGATATTATTACATCAGGATCATGTTGGAGGGGTAAAATGTAGATAGTGTTTTCTCTAACATCTCCTCTTTAGTAACAGTTTGTCTCCAGTAGCTCAATTGAGATACAACTCTGAACATGACTGAGTTATATTTGCTTATCGTTTTGAAATCCTGAAGTCTCAAATTCTGCCATTGGAAGCCCTTAGCAATATTATTGTTCTTTGCTGACCAAATCTCTCTTTCAAATTGTTCCAAAGAACTAATGGATCAGTTATAGTAGTATATTCAGATTTTAGACCTTTATTTAGATGATGACGTAATAATATCATGGCCTTAGACTGATCTTGCGGGAATGTAATGTTTCTATTTGTTATTGTGTGTCCGATACCCATGGAGTTAAAGTGAAGTACAACATCATCAGCCAAATTTGAATAATTGTCTCCATTATGTAACAATGGCTCAAACATCAACCTTTCAAAACTTGCCATTATCTATTAATCAAAATGAACAAATTTAATCATTAGGAATCAGAACTTCAAGTTCTGAGTTGGATTAATCTTGACACTTTAAATAATAGCATGATAACTATAAATAAAGTGTAATTAATAAAATAAATGCAGTTTTATCATACTAATAATATCATGTTAGGAACAAGTAATATAAATTAATTGCCAAAAAACTTAAAGTCGCGACCAAGCAAATTTAGGCCAGAAAACTTTAAGTCGCGATGGTAAACAAATAAATTTGAAAATTATGATAATATATAATAATCAATAAATTTAACATTTAATTGCTAGAAAACTTAAAGACACAACCAAATAAATTTAGGTCAGAAAACTTTAAGTTACGACTTAAATAAATAAATTCAAGATGTAAATGATAAAATGATAACGTAGGCAATATAAGAGAAACATTAACATGATAAAGTAAGATAGATAATAAGATGATTTTAATATTATAAAACTAACCTTATTTTTTGATGTGGAAGATCCAATATAATGATAATCATAAAGCATACTTATAAGATAGTTAACATATGAAAGTTCTGGAGGTATGCATTTATAAATAACAACATAGTCAACTGTAATGTAAATTGGCACAGGAGGATTTTTACGTGGTTCGGTTATAAAAACCTATGTCCACAGACAGCTATAGAGCTGCAATTCACTATGTTCTTGTTTGTACAATCTTTAGGACCTTTTACAGTGCTGACTCACTTTCCCGTACAGACCTAATCTTCGACAAACAAAATCTTCGTAAAGATCTTAAATACTAGTGACACTGCTCACTCTCTGTCACAGATAACTTAACAGAACACTGTTAAGTTACACATAATACCCGATGTCTGACATAGAATTACTTAAACACTCAACCCTCAGGTTATCCTAAGTGTCTACTAATTAACTCAGACTTAAACAACAACTCATATACGATTTTTTAACTCTCATACATGAAAACAAAGACTCAATGAATCATAAATATTAAGACATTCCTTTGCGTCAAAGCTTTTCTCTCATAAAGTCATGGAATGTCATGATGAACAATCAACAACCTCTCTTGCGCAAAAGATCTTGCTACCGACTTTTTCATACATCAATATATATTGAGAGATCTTGATACAATCTTTCTAAAAGTCCTGTAGGGATCTCAATCAAGATCACATTCGGATTAAGATAAAACAAAATAGGAAATACTTTATAGTTAATCTCCTAAAGTAATAAGGATATATTAACTATCTTCCTATTTTAATTAGGATATAAAATATTATCCTGATGAAGAGAGATAATTATCAAAATACTTCTTATAATAATTATCTAGAAACAGTAAACTAGAAATAAAATATTTTAATTACTTTTATCACAAGTTAACCAAAATTTGAACATGTGTATGTCACATGTTTGACGTTAACACCAACAATCTCCCCCTTTTTGGCAACTTGTGATGAAAGCATTCAACTATTTCTAAGAACAACACATGATAAGTTAGATATCACTGAAAGTCATCATGAGCCATAAGACAGACAAATACCCCATGCAAATAAATAATCAGAAATATATTGTGAATCACATAACAGCACACTGTCACGATATATATGACTGAACACAGTACTAAGTGAAGTTTCACTAGTACACACAAATCCTGCAGAACAAATGAAAATGCATGTTAAACATAGTTGTATTCAAAATCATCTACAACATTTATTCAATGTACTGATGCAGATTATCACTATGCAACAAACCATTCAAGTGCACACAACATATAACAGAGTCATTCTCCCCCTCACTTCTTACTTATTCCTTGGAGAAACAAGTAACACAAAAACAAAATTAGTAAGCAGAGGGAATAAAACAAAAAGTAGTTCAGAACAAAATAAAAATAGGTAGTTCAGAGCAAATAGAATTCAAAGCAAATAGAAATTCAAAGAAAATTAGCCAAGGTCAGCTAAGTTAAAGTGTGTCTCCCCTGTGATCTCATGATCTCCCCCTTGATATATGATCGTTCTCCCTCTTGATTTCAGCACAAGTGGCCAAAATCTAACTGAGTTTGGGAGACTTTCTGAGAGGTGGTTAGGTAGAGCTGCCAGGGCGTTTGATAGATTTGTGAGCCACATGTTTAATCATGCGTTTAAGGGTAGAGGTTGGCTGATCAGAGGGAACTTGTTTTGTTGCAGCTGCAATTGGTGCTGTTGGTGTAAAAGGAGCTGTTCTTGAAGGAACTGTTAGCCCTAAGGCTACATGATAATTTTGATGATAACAATACACATTGATTAATTGAGATTTACTAACATGTTTATTTATGTGCAAGAGTAAGATCATTGAAATAATTTTAAAATCAAGAAGAGGCTTATTAAAATGAAGTGTTGAAGCTAAGGAGAAGACTACATGTTAAAGGCACCAAAGTTTAAGAACAAGGATTGACTCAAGGAATGTGACACATGAGCAATGTTCAATCAATTGGTCATATATATCTCTACAAATATCCAAATGACGTGATTCTTGAGCCTTTGGAAAGCTTACTCAATTTATAACATTTCATATGTTTTAATGAAATTCAAATTTCAAGTGCAAGGTTGTCCAAATCATCATGCAAGTTGAAAGACAAATGGAAGCAGCTGACATGAGCACCGAATACTCCTTTGGACATATCTTGAGCTAGAAAAATCAAAATGACTTGATTCTTGCGGCATTGGAAAGATGACTTAATGAAGAACATTTCATATGTTTTGAAAAAATTCAAATTTCAAACAGAAGGCCGACATAATTGACATGCAATTCGGTGGACTGACACAAAGAAGAAAAATCAACTCACATGAGCACCGAATGGTGTTTTGGCCATATCTTAAGATAGAGATATCCAATTGCTTTGATTCTTAATGTTTTGGAAATATTATTCAAATATGCAGATCTTTTATGTTTTGAAGAAATTCAAATTTCAAACGGAAGGCTGACAGAATTATCATTCAAGTCAGTGGACTGACACATGGAAGAAAAATCAAGTCACATGAGCACCGAATGGTGTTTTGGCCATATCTTGAGCTACAGATATCCAAATGACTTGGTTCTTGATGCGTTGGAAAGCTTATTCAAATGTGCAGATCTTTTATGTTTTACAGATTTTCAAATTTCAAACGGAACATTGACAAAAATGGCAGACAAGATTACGGTTTTTATGGTGGGCAGAAAATTTGGAGATGGTGTCTTCACTTGATTAAGTTCATCCAATTTGCCTATAAAAGGAGCCCTTCTCCCATGCATTCAAGAGTGCAAGAGAAGCCTTTTTATATCAAGCAAAAAAAGCCACGAGAAATATCAAGTTTAATAGAGCTTTCATATTCTTTATCTACTCTTTGAAGAGAGTTGTACTTTTGTTGTAAAAATTTTCTTTGTTCTTGTATTGTGGTGAGAGTGAGATCTTCTTGTAAGGATAAAAGTTATCCTTGAGAGAACTATTTCCTTGGTGAGGTTGTTAATCAAGAAGAACTCTTGGTGTGGTGTTATCAAGAGTTGAAGGAAGTTGCCTTGGTGAGATTGTTCATCAGCAAGTTGTAAAGTATTCTACAACTAGTGAAAGCCTAGCTGTGGAGGAGCTAGGAGCCCGTGGACGTAGGCAAGGTTTGCCGAACCACGTAATTGAGTTTGCACTCTCTCTATCCCTATGCTCTTTACATTTACTTGCACTTGTGATTGTTCTTTATTGCTATTCTATTGATTGCATTCTATTTTCATCTTCTTCACCTTTATCCTCAAAGAAAGGGTTAAATAATTTTGATCTTTCAAGAAACGTTTTCTAATTCCGTATTGATAAATAAAAACCCAATTCACCCCCCCTCTTGTGTTGCCATACCTTTGGTCAACATTGGTATCAGAGCAAGGTTCTCATTTTTTTTTAAATCTTAACCGATTTTGAGCTATGGCAACTTTTAATTCAACTTCATATGTTGAGGGGCTTTTCTATTCTAGACCTCCATTTTTTAATGGAAGTGATTACTCTTATTGGAAAACTAGAATGAGTATTTTCTTGAAATCTTTTGATTATGATTTGTGGTCTATTGTTTTGGAAGGACCTTTTGTTCCTACCAAAATTGAAATTGGGGAATGCATGCTTAAAGAACCTAAAGAGTTTAGTGAAGATGATAAAAAGAAATTGAGTTTGAATGCTAAAGCTATGAATGTGTTGTATTGTGCTCTAGATAGAAATGAGTTTAATAGAATTTCTACTTGTTCTACGGCACAAGAAATATGGCACACACTTGAAGGAACTCATGAAGGAACTAGTCAAGTTAAAGAATCCAAATTAGTATGCTAGTTCATAGTGATGAGCTTTTTAAGATAAAATCGGATGAATCAATTTCTGAAATGTTTACTAGATTTACGGATATTATTAATAGTTTGAAATCTCTTGATAAATCTTATTCTAATGTTGAAATGGTGAGAAAGATTCTTAGGTGTCTACCAAAATCTTGGGAGCCAAAGGTGACGGCAATTCAAGAAGCAAAGGTCCTCACCAAACTACCATTAGAAGAACTTATGGGTTCTCTCATGACTCATGAAATCACTTTGAAGGAGAATGTAGAAGATTTCAAGAAAAAGAAAAATATCGCTTTCAAATCTTCAACAAAAGAAGATGATGAGTCCAACGATGAAGGAGATGATGAATATCTTGCATTCATCACAAGAAAGCTAAAAAGGATGATTAGAAGAAACCAAGGATTCAAGAAGAACTCTAGAAGGGAGTACAAAGGGCAAAGCCCAAAGCAAGATAAGAAAAATGATCAAGTCATTTGCTATGAGTGCAAGAAACCGGGACATGTAAAGATGGATTTTCCTTACTTCAAGAGTCAAAACAAGAAATCCAAAGCAATGAAAGCCACAAATTGGGATGATAGTGAAGCTAGCTCTACCGAAGAAGAAGATTGCGAAGTGGCAAACATGTGCTTCATGGCTTGAAGTGACGATGAGGTAAGTATTCTAAACTATGATCCTAAACTTTCATATGATGAATTACTTGAAGCATTCCAAAATTTACATGTGCAAGTTGATAACCAAAATTCAAAAATCATGCTTTCAAAAAGAAGTCAAAAATCATGTTATCTCAATTAGAAGATTTGGTAGAAATAAATGAAGCTTTAGAAAATGAAAATGAAATTTTAAAGCAAAAAGATTTTGAAAGTTTGGAAAGTCAAATATATTTTTTAAAAACTGAAAATGAGATTTTAAAACAAAAGGATTTTGATAAATTAGAGAAATAAAATGTTATTTTGAAAAAGGAAAATAATGACTTAAGAAATTTTGTTGATAGTTTTACAAAAAGCACAAAAAATTTGAATTCTATGTTACAAAACCAAAGGTGTGTTTTTGATAAAAGAGGCTTAGGATATAAAACTCATAAAAATCAAAAGTATTTTAAAAATTATTTTGCTCATGCATCTTTTAGGAATAATCCTAATCATTCATGTACTTATTGTGGAAGAAAATGACACAATATGCATTCTTGCTCTAAAAAAAAAAAAAAAGAAAAAAAAAAAAAAAAGAAAAAAAAAAAAAAATCCATTAAAAAATCCTAATTTGAAACAAATATGGTTCCAAAAAGTACCATAACTAACCCCCAAGGACCCAAGAACATTTGGGTACCAAAAAGTCTCTCTTTGAATATTGATTATAGAAACAAAGAAGTGGCAAACACAAGTGGTACTTAGATAGTGGATGCTCAAGGCATATGACCGGAGATGCCTCCAAGTTCTCAAGATTAATCATGAAAAAAGGAGGATATGTGACATTCGGTGATAATGCCAAAGGAAGGGTAATGGGACATGGTGATATTGGTAACCCTTCCTCACCTATTATTAAAGATGTTTTGCTTGTTCATGGTTTAAAACATGATTTGTTAGGCATTAGTCATTCTGTGATAAGGGATTATTTTGTTGCTTTTGAGCCTAATAGATGTTGATTAGATGTATTAATAATGACATTTTGTTGGTAAGTATATGTGGTAATATTTTATACAATTGATTTGATGTTAATGATCATGTAGAAAATTGTTTCATTGTTAATGATGATGCTTGTTTATGGCATAGAAGGTTAGGTCATGCTAGCATGGACACAATTTCAAAAATTTCTAAAAATGATTTAGTTGATGGTCTTCCAAAAATAAAATTTGAAAAGGATAAAATTTGTGATGCTTGTCAATTGGGAAAACAAGTGAGAACTTCTTTTAAACAAAAGAAATTTATTTCAACAAATAAACCTCTACAATTACTTCATTTGGATTTATTTGGACCATCAAGAACTCAAAGCCTTGGTGGAAAGTATTATGTTTTGTTATTGTGGATGATTATTCAAGATTCACTTGGGTATTATTCTTGAAAACTAAAAATGAGGCCATACAAGCTTTTTCAAAATTTACAAAAAGAGTCCCAAATCAAAAAGGGCATTCTATTGTATCCATTAGAAGTGATCATGGTGGTGAAGTAGACAATGTCGCGTTTGAAAATCTTTGTGGTGAAAATGGTTTTGAACATAATTTTTTCGCACCTAGAACTCCACAACAAAATGGTGTTGTTGAGAGGAAAAATAGGACTATCCAAGAAATGGCTAGGACCATGTTACTAGAAAATAATTTGCCAAAATATTTTTGGGTCGAAGCTGTTAATACCGCATGCTTTATAATCAATAGAGTCCATATTAGAGCTTTAATAAAGAAAACTCCTTATGAACTTTGGAAAGGAAGAAAACCCAATATTGGATTTTTTATAGTTTTTGGATGTAAATGTTTTATTTTAACACTAAGGATAACCTTGGAAAATTTGATGCAAAAGCCGATGTTGGAATTTTTGTTGGCTACTCCAACCATAGTAAAGCATATAGAGTTTTTAACAAAAATACTCTTACTATTGAAGAATCTATGCATGTTGAATTTGATGAAACTAATGTTATTTCTTCAAAGAATTTAGATGATGATATTGTTGAGGTAGAAAGGCAAATCAAGGAATCAAGGCTTGATGAAAAGAGCCAAGATGAATTACAACTTCAACAAGAAAAGCTTGATGAAGTAAATGATTCTTCCCAAGAATTACCAAAGGAATGGAGGTATGCAAAAGCTCACCCTAAAGATCTTATTATTGGTGAACCATCACAAGGTATGAGAACTAGATCTTCTTTTAGAAACTTTTGTAATCATTTTGCATTTGTCTCCCAATTTGAACCAAAACTTTTAAAGAAGCCGAAAATGACGAAAGTTGGATTTTGGCTATGCAAGAAGAATTAAACCAATTTGAAAGAAATCCAGTTTGGGAATTAGTCCCTAGACCCAAAAATCATTCTATTATAGGACTGTAAACCAAAAAAATAAAATGACTAAAAAAAATACAAAAAAAAAAAAAAAGTAAAAAAATGGAAAAAATGGATTTTAAGAAATAAGTAGTATGAACTGGCACCTTATTAGAAACCAAAGCTAGACTTGTTTCTCAAGGATACAATCAAGAAGAAGGTATTGATTATGAGGAAACCTTTGCACCAGTTGCTAGATCAGAATCAATTAGAATGTTGTGTGCATTTGCATGTTATAAAAAATTTACATTATATCAAATGGATGTCAAAAGTGCATTTTTAAATGGTTACATTATGGAGAAAGTATATGTAGAGCAACCTCTTGGTTTTCAAAATCATGATTTTCCAAACCATGTTTTCAAACTCAAAAAGGCACTTTATGGCTTGAAACAAGCACCAAGAGCATGGTATGATAGATTGAGCAAATTTCTCATTGATAATGGTTTTGAAATGAAAAAAGTTGATAATACTCTTTTTGTTAAAACAAAAAATGATGATTTATTAATTGTTCAAATCTATGTTGATGATATTATATTTGGTGCTACTAATATTTCTATGTGTGAGGAATTTTCCAAGTGCATGCAACAAGAATTTGAAATGAGCTTAATGGGAGAATTAAATTTCTTCCTTGTACTTCAAATCAAGCAATCAATAGATGGGATCTTCATTAATCAAGCTAAATACACAAGAGATCTTCTCAAGAAGTTTGGCATGGATAATTCAAGGACATATAACACACCTATGGTACATTAACCAAGCTTGACAAGGATGAGAAAGGAAAAGATGTTGAGGTAATAAAATATCGAGGTATGATTGGCTCTCTTTTGTATTTAACTGCTAGTAGACCTGATATTATGTTTAGTGTGTGTATGTGTGCTAGATTTCAATCTTGTCCAAAGGAATCTCAACTTAAGGCTGTCAAAAGGATATTTAGATATCTTCTTGGAACCATAAATCTAGGTCTTTGGTATCCTAAGTGTGATAATTTTGATCTAATTAGTTATTCCGATGCGGACTTTGCTGGAAGTCTTCTTGATAGAAAAGAGCACTATGCTCTTGGCCATTTTCTAGGTCATGCCATTAGTATCATGGTTTAGTAGAAAACAAAATTCTGTTGCCTTATCAACCACGGAAGCCGAATATATTGTAGTAGGAAGTTGTTGTGCACAACCTCTTTGGATGAAACAAATTTTAAAAGATTATGGTCTGGTATTTGATCATATTCCCATCAAATGTGACAATACAAGTGCCATCAACATTTCAAAAATTCCAATACAACACTCTAGGACTAAGCATATAGAGATTAGACATCATTTTATTAGAGATCATGTGCAAAAAGGTAATATTTCTTTAGAATTTGTTCCCACCGATAAACAATTAGCTGATATATTTACTAAACCCCTTAGTCAAGATAGATTTTATATAATTAGAAGAGAATTAGGCATGTTGGATATGTCTTAATTTTACTTTAATATGATAATC
Source organism: Boswellia sacra (assembly GCA_013180625.2). Lineage (NCBI taxonomy): Eukaryota > Viridiplantae > Streptophyta > Magnoliopsida > Sapindales > Burseraceae > Boswellia > Boswellia sacra. Next base: position 15,008 of record SNVD02008394.1, on the reverse strand, counting down.
TTTGAATGGTAGCATATGTTAAAGGGGAGAATATATTTATGGGGAGTAGTTAATTTGATTACATCTTTTTGATGATAACAAAAGGGGGAGAAATAGTTGGATTGCTTATATTCATAACAAGTGCTATTCTTTTTGTTTATTGTTGATTTTTATTTTCATTCTTGATTTTAGATTATATTTTAAAGCAATCAATGATTTGTCATCATAAAAAAGGGGGAGATTGTTAGCCCTAAGGCTACATGATAATTTTGATGATAACAATACACATTGATTAATTGAGATTTACTAACATGTTTATTTATGTGCAAGAGTAAGATCATTGAAATAATTGTAAAATCAAGAAGAAGCTTATTAAAATGAAGTGTTGAAGCTAAGGAGAAGACTACATGTTAAAGGTACCAAAGTTTAAGAACAAGGTTTGATTCAAGAAATATGCCACATGAGCAATGTTCAATCAATTGGTCATATATTTATCTACAAATGTCCAAATGATGTGATTCTTGAGCATTTGGAAAGCTTACTCAATTTATAACATTTCATATGTTTTAATGAAATTCAAATTTCAAGTGCAAGGTTGTCCAAATCATCATGCAAGTTTGAAGACAAATGGAAGCAGCTGACATGAGCACCGAATACTCTTTTGGACATATCTTGAGCTAGAAAAATCAAAATGACTTGATTCTTGTGGCATTAGAAATATGACTTAATGGGGCACATTTCATTTTTTTGAAGAAATTCAAATTTCAAATGGAAGGCCGACATAATTGATATGCAATTCGGTGGACTGACACAGAGAAGAAAAATCAACTCACATGAGCACCGAATGGTTTTTTGGCCATATCTTAAGATAGAGATATCCAACTTCTTTGAATCTTAATGTTTTGGAAAGCTTATTCAAATATGAAGATCTTTTATGTTTTGAAGAAATTCAAATTTTAAACGGAAGGCTGACAGAATTATCATTCAAGTCGGTAGACTGACACATGGAGGAAAAATCAAGTCACATGATCACCGAATGGTTTTTTGGCCATATCTTGAGCTACAGATATCCAAATGACTTGGTTCTTGATGCGTTGGAAAGCTTAATCAAATTTACAGATCTTTTATGTTTTATAGATTTTCAAATTTCAAACGGAACATTGACAAAAATGGCAGACAAGATTATGGTTTTTATGGTGGGCAAAAAATTTGGAGATGGTGTCTTCACTTGATTAAGTTTATCTCATTTGCCTATAAAAGGAGCCATTCTCCCATGCATTCAACAAGTGCAAGAGAAGCATCTATTAAGCAAAAAAAAAAAAAAACAATAGAAATATCAAGTCTAGAGAGCTTTTATATTCTTTATCTACTCTTTGAAGAAAGTTGTACTTTTGTTGTAAAAATTATCCTTGTTCTTGTATTGTGGTGAGAGTGAGATATTATTGTAAAGGATAATAGTTATCCTTGAGAGAACTCTTGTTGTGTGTTATCAAGAGTTGAAAGAAGTTTCCTTGGTGAGGTTGTTCATGAAGAAGAACTCTTGGTGTGGTGTTATCAAGAGTTGAAGGAAGTTGCCTTGGTGAGGTTGTTCATCAAGAAGAACTCTTGGGGTGGTGTTATCAAGAGTTGAAAGAAAAAGTCTTGGTGAGGTTGTTCATCAAGCAAGTTGTAAAGATTTCTACAACTTAGTGAAAGCTTAGCTCGTGGAGCTAGGAGCCCGTGGACGTAGGCAAGGTTTGCCGAACCACGTAAATTGAGTTTGCACTCTCTCTATCCTATACTCTTTACATTTACTTGCACTTGAGATTATTTATTATTGCTATTCTCTTGATTGCATCTTAGATAACTTCTATTTTCATCTTCTTCACTTCTATTCTCAAAAGAAAAAGTGAAATAATTTTTATCTTTCAAGAAAAGTTTTATAAATTCGTTTTGATAAATAAAACCCAATTCACCCCCCCTCTTGGGTTGTCATACCTGGGTCAACATTTATAAATTATAATTTTAAATTGTTATAATTTTAATGTCCCATTAACTTTATATACTTTTATTATTTTTTAATAAATTCTCGTATATTAAGTTTTATCAAGTAAATTATAAATGTTAAAATATTTAAGGTACCCCCTCTCTCATAAATTTCTGGGTTCGCCACTAGTTGGAGAATTACCTTATGTTAAGAGCTCGTGAGAATTTGAAAGAGTTGGTAGCTGGGCTAGCCAAGTAGGCGAATTTCAAAATTCAGAAAAACAGTTTCAAAAAGACAGGAGAAAATATTGAATTCAATATTATTCAAGATTTTTAAAACTTTAAAGATGAGGTTTGATTTGTTCAAGAGAATTTAGGTTTTATTGCAAGTTCTTTCTCTATGATTTAAAGAATAAGATATGCTTATCAAATTAAATTTGGAGTTCAAGAGTTTAAAATAGTATTTATATAAGGATTTTAAATTATTTAAAAGAGTTAAGAGTTACAACATCATAAAAAGATGGGATTATTTAGAAGTTTTTATACTCTTTTTTACTTTTATTTTAGGGTAAAATTGTCTAAAGATATAAAACTAAAAATGGAGGAAGATGAGTTATAAAGTGGGGACTGAATAGAACTACTTATAAAATAATTGTTAGTTGGTTGTATCTGTGGGCTGGGTTGCTTAAGTTAGTAGGTATAGACTTAATATTTGCTTTTACATTTCAAAATGCCCTCTCAAGTATTTTCTTGCACATGGATTGAGCCTCACAATCTTTTTTAGATTTTTTTATGTTTTTTAATTTGCAGTAAGGGAATTCAAACCTTAGACCGTTAGGTCAAAGGGCTCTGATACTATGTTAAGTTTATCACCTTACTAAACAATTTAAGCTAGTAGATGGGGGTTTAATATTAGCGTCTACACTTCAATAGTTTTTAATGGCCTTGCATTCATCTTTGCATACTGTAATATTTAAGTTGACAAATATATCAAACATTTAAGAAATTTCTCTTAAAAAACTCTAAATTAAAGACCTCAAAGAATTTAAAAAGTATTTAAAAATACTCTTAATAACTACTTAGATCCTGAACGGCAGCTCGAAATGCCTTTATTTTATCCGCGGAAATAATATCTACCTGATTTCAATGAAAAATGATTCTTTGCATTGCATATAAGATTTTACTATTCAGAGACTGTATATGAAGTAGAGAATGATGGATCAACTTTGAGAATTTGTTTATTAGTTAAGTACCTTTTTGTTGATTGTCCGAATAACAACTTCATATCAAAGAGTAGTTAATGAACCCAAGTATCTGTGATATTTTTTGCTACACTTCTTGGTCTCATTTGGATTAATTACTCCCATCTGTCCCTCTTCCAATTGATGAGCAATGGCCGTTAAACTATTGATCAACCATAAATCAATGTTGATGAATATTCTATGTTAGATATATATATATATATATATATAAAGGAGTTTATAATTTAATTGTTAGATAATGAGAAATTATATCGTGTAATGCAAGAGCATTTAACTAGATATATGTTGGGTTTTCCGCAAAAATAATTGTATAATTGCGTGGTACATAAATTGGAAGCATGAAAATCCCTCATCAGATTATCTTCAGTCTTAGAAAGAATCTTGGGAAAATTGAAGAAATAGTCCAAATTAAGAGACCTCATTGAAAAATAAACCACTCCCATAAAATTTTGATGCAGTAGACATTTTTTCTCATAAATTATCTCATTACCCTTCTTCTTATATTTTCCCGTATTTTCTCTCTCATCTTCTTCTCTCATCTTCATCCTTTCTCTCTCATCTTCTTCTCTCTTCTTCCTATATTTTTTCGCATTTTCTCCCTCTTATTCATCATCAAATATATTCATCAACTCAAGTTTTAAAATAAGAAGAAAGAAGGCAAGAGAGAAATAAATAACGGTTTTGGAATCCGATAGCATGAAATCTAACACTCGACAGCATGAAATCCGACACTTGACAGCATGAAAGTCGACACTCGACGGTATGGAATCTAGCACTCAACAATATAAAATCTAACACTCGACAACATGAAATCTGACACTCGACAGCATGAAAGCTGACCCTCGACGGTATGGAATCTAACACTCAACAATATAAAATCTGACACTTGATGGAATCTGTCACTTGACAACATGAAATTCGACACTCGATAGCATGAAAGCCGATACTCGACGATATGGAATCTAACACTCAACAATATAAAATCTGACACTTGACAGAATTCGACACTTGACAACATGAAATCGGACACTAGGCAGCATGAAAGCCAACACTCAACGGTATGGAATCTAACACTCAACAATATAAAATCCAACACTTGACAACGTGAAATCCGACACTCGACAGAATGAAAACCGACACTCAATGGTATAGAATCTAACACTCAACAATATAAAATCTGACACTTGACGAAATCCGACAGTTGACAACATGAAATCCGACACTCGACAGAATGAAAGTTGACACTCGACGGTATGGAATCTAACACTCAACAATATAAAATCTGACACTTGACGGAATCCAACAATTGACAACATGAAATCCGACACTCGAAAGCATGAAATCCGACACTCGACAATATAGAATCTGACACTCGACAGTATGAAATCAACACTTGATGGCATAAATTTAATTTTAGACGGATTCTTGTTGCTGCGTTTCAGACGGTGTCGAGGGGTTTGAAGGTTGCACGCGGTTATCGGATTATGTCTCTCAGTGGAGGGAGGAAGGAAATTATCACTTTCAGAATAAATTGAATTTTAGAGGGTATTTTAGTCATTTTGTGAAGAAAGTGTCTATGACATCAAAATATTTCACTTAGTGTCTATATTTTACTTAAGTCCCCTAATAGTGTCTATTTTTTTTAATTTTTCCAAGAATCTTTTACATGCTTCACTTTGCCCCTTTTGTGAAAATATCCTTAAGACCCCTCGACTTTTGTCATCAGCTGCCAATAATGTTAATATGATCCTAATTCTTTTGCATGCTTAACTTTTGCCATAAAAAGATCCTATGACCCCTTAACTTTTGTCACTATCATCCTGCCCCAAAGAATTTCAAATCTACTGTGATCCTCATCCTTTTCTCGTGTTTCACTTTGCCCTTTTGATGAAAAAGATCCTTAAGCCCCTTCACATTTGTCATGATCCTCCCTTAGCGATGTTAAATATCATTCTGATCCTCATCCTTTCCACATGTTCACTTTGTCTCTTTTGTGAAAAGCACCTTAAGCCCCCTAAACTTTTGTCATCATCCTTTTCTCAAGCTTCCCTTTGCCCCTTTTGTAGATAATATCCTTGACACCCCTCGACTTTGTCATTGTTACCAATGTTGTCGAATATTATTTTGGTCCTCATTCTTTTTGCGTGTTTTACTTTGCCACTCGTGCGGAGAATTTCCAATCTACACTAAAAATGTTAAATTCTCCTTGGTCCTCATTCTTTCTGAATCTTTTCACTTTGCCCCTTTTGTGGAAAATATCCTTAAGCATGCATTTATACATGATGTACATATTAATCGTTAATATGCTATAATGCATGCATGCACAAATTAATTAATTACATGTTCTAATAGGCATTATTACAATAAATGCATGCATGTATGTCATTAGCATGATCATGTTAATTACCAAATTCAACTGCTATTTCTGATCTTGAGCCTGAGATTAGTAACACAAAGACGAGAGAACTAGAGATGATGATGGGTTTCCTACGGTATTGCATGATTTCTTCTAACCTAATGAGAGAAGAAATTAACAATACCCGGTGACCAGGCTAGTGAGAGAAAACCTGATGCGAAAAACCATTTAACTAGGCATAAATATAAATACAACAAGTTGGTCTCTTTGTATGACTACATATAGGTAATATTAACAAAAGACGGATTTCCACCGAAGTTTCTTGAACTACTCTACAACCCTAGAGTTCGAGAATTAATTAATTAAGCAATATAGCTAATTATATATACAAGTAGTAGGTTTCTTTTCACTAATATGGACAATAGAAACAAAAAGATGATTTTCCAATAAGTTTTGTTGGACTCAAAACTCAATTACCTGATATTAAAAGTCGAACTACAATTAAAATGAATAAGAAAACTTGAAATCCAACTTGAGATCACACATGTAGAAACCGATCTTTAACAGGTAAACACCAGATTGAATCTAACTTGAAAATGTGAAATTTGTTCAAAATCCTAATCTAACTTGAAAACGTGAAATTCGATCAAAATCTTAATAATATGTAGATATTATGATAAATATTGTTTTATTCTAACAAGCTGTTAATCTACAATAATCCTGATAGGTGTCTATTTATGTATTACTTTTATATCAATTCGTCCATGTTTCTTTGCTATATTCCTTGGTATTTTTATGTTTTTGTGTGGTTTTGATGTTTGTAGGAGTTTTGGAGCAACTTGCACAAAAATGGAGTAAAACCCTTCATTTTCACCTCTGCTAGTCAACCATCTTCTCGGATTTAATTGTATTGGTATACAATGAACCCGATGACATATTATATACCGTTGGAAAGCTCTCGAAGTCTATTTTCTGGAGAAATTTACGGTTTATAAATCCATTCAGTGTACCAAAAGTTCTAATCAAAACAGTGTGATATGTATAGAAATATAATTCCACAAGTCACTGTAGCATGTATAATACGGGGTACTGTAGCAAGTCACTGTAGCAGAGTATTTAAACACATTTTAGGGTTTTATTTTGATAACTTGAAGAGGGGAGAACGTGGTGGAGGCTGCAGCTCTGGAATCCTTTCATCTCTTGGAGTTCTTGAAGGAGAAAGGAAGCTTGGAAAGAGGAAGAACTACAATCCAAAGAGAATTACATCAAATTTGCTAAGTTTTTCCCTTCCCTTTTCATTTTCTGGAATGTCTCCATGTTGTATTGTATTTACCACGTTCTTAAACATGTGTAACTGAATCTGAATTGGTTGAGGGTGATTTCAAAGCCCCTGATATGGTTTTGTAAGTTGATTGTGCAAGAAGTTGTTATCCAATTCTCTAATTGAAGTTGCTTGTATTTTCCCATGTTTAATGCTTATGATTGCTTACTGGATTGTATTTAGGTGGCCAACTGAATATAATATGGATATTGTCTATTGCTAGACTAGAAATCTTGATCCGTAATTGTCTTGAATTTCTAATCCTTATTAGCAAAATTGTGATCAGATATTGCAATTGGAGAATACAACCTAAGTTAAATAATCCGAGCTTGTGTGTTTATTGCTTAGATCAACCTATTTTTCTTATCGTAATGCATCCATTGAATTAAATTTAGAGAGCTTGTTCTAGGTTGTTTAATGGATAGAGATTAAATAAAGAGCCTGTTTTATTTAACAACAAGTAAGGAAAGATTGGGATAACAGAGCTTGTTGTTATCTACGGTTGATAATTTCAATGGTGTAATTGGATGACAATTCTATGATTAATTCGCAAATCCATATCTTGTGGTAGAGAAAGATCCCTTAACCAGATTTCTCTCATTGATCTTTTATTCAAATTAACTTCTGTTTTGTTATTCTTAATTTGCATTCTTATTTCATTTAGTTAATCATTCAACAAACCCCCCCCCCATTTAGTTAATTGTGGTTGGAAAATAACAAATTCAATTAGAATCAATCCTCGTGGGAACGATATCTTACTTATCACTTTATTACTTGTGCGACTAGTATACTTGCTAGTTTCGAACGCATCATGTTTTTGGCGCTGTTGCCGGGGATTGATTTTCTAATCGATTTGTTATTTTGTTTTCATTGTTTATTCATATTTTCTTTTTTTTTCTTTTCTGATTGTTTGTGTTTAGACAACATGGCAGTAAACTTCTATCACTTCAGTAGCGGATTTGAGTCACAAGTACCATGGAGAGTAAATGAGGTAAGCACTCCGAACATTGAACAACAACTTTCTGAGCTAACCTCTCTTGTGAAAAACATGGCTGTAGGAGATATGCAAAAATCTTATGAATGTGGGGTATATTCTACGATGGAGCATCCAATCGACATGTATCTAACTTTACAAGAAGAATATATGGAACAAGCCAATGCCATGGGTGGATTTCCAGGACAAACAAGGCAATGGTATGATCCTTTCTCTAACACTTGTAATGCTGGATGGGAAGATCACCCTAATTTCAGTTACTGGAATCATCAACCAATCACCCCAAATGCCATACCAAATCGGCCACAAGGTTTTAATCAACCTAGAGTGCAGCAACCATTTCAAATGCAACCACCACCAATGCCACAACTAGCACCACAACCAGCTCCAAAAAACTCAGGTATGTCACTCCAGGATATTGTTAATGCACTTGCCACTAACACAATGCAATTCCAGCAGGAAACTGGGGCAAGTATCCAAAACCTGGCAAATCCAATGGGACAATTGGCCACGAGCATGAGCAAATTCGAGGGCCAAGGCTCAGAAGAATTATCTTGTCAAACGGTGATCAATGCAAGAGAGAATTCTTGTGCGGTAACTTTGCAAAATGAAGAGCAATTAGATGTCCTACCTAAGAAATCACAAATTGATGAAGAAGATGACACCACTTCCACCATGAACAAAACACTGACTTCTCAGGTAAATCCTATAACTCCCATTCCTTCATATGTTTCTCCTCCACTTTTTCCTAGTAGATTTACAAAATCGAAGGAGGAACAAGAACAAGAAATCCTGGAAACTTCTCACAAAATCGAGGTAATTATACCACTTCTGGATGCTATTGAGCAAGTACCTCGTTGTACAAAATTTCTCAAGGAGTTATGCACCAACAAGAGAAAGTTGAAGGGAAATGAGAAAGTGAGTGTGGGGGAAAATGTTTCAGCTGTACTACAAAGAAAAATTCCTCCGAAATGCAAAGATCCAGGTACATTCATCATTCCATGCACCATTGGTAATACCAAGTTTGAAAGAGCTATATTAGATTTAGGAGCATCTATTAATGTCATGCCATATTCTATTTATGCTTCTTTAAATCTTGGGACCTTTTGCGAAAACTGGTATTACCATTCAGTTTGCTGATCATTTTAATGCATATCGCAAAAGAGTTGTGGAAGATGTGCTTGTGCAGGTGAATCAATTTGTTTTTCCAGCAGACTTCTATGTCCTTAAAATAGAGGATGAGACATCTCCTAATCAACACCGATTCTTTTAGGGAGGCCATTCTCGAAAACTGCTAGAATCAAGATTGATGTTCATTATGGCACTTTGACCATAGAGTTTGATGGCAAGGTGATATGTTTTAATATTTTTGAGGAAATGAGGTACTCTAATGACTACATTCTGTTTTTGCAGTTGACGTTATTGATTATTTGCCACAACAATGTTTTGAGTTAACTCGCAAGAATGGAGTGGATATTGCTATTAGTGAACACATAAGGATAGAAAGTTTCAAAGAACCAAGAAAGCTGAAACAAGTGTCTAAAGAAGTGGAGGAAGCTGTGACAAGCTTGGATGAGACTATAGCTATCACCACAAATAGGTATGATGTTTGTACATTGAATTGCCTTATCTAATGAGAAACTTCTTCCTTCTGTGATGAAAGCCAATACCTTGGAGCTTAAGTCACTTCCAGATCATTTGAATTATGGATTCTTGGTGAGAATGATACTTTGCGAGTTACAATGGAAATGGGCCTTGCACGAATACAAGAAGATAAACTCGTCCGAATACTTACAGATCACAAAATATCTATTGAGTGGACAATTGTTGAAATCCAAGGCCCATCCATATGCATTGACCGTATCTTGTTAGAAGAGGGATCCAAGCCCATTAGAGAAGCACAACAGCAAATTGGATCCATCCCATGATGGAACACTCGGCTGAGGACGTTAAACCAAGCGCTTATTGGAGGCAACGCCAATGTTTTTTGAAAAATTTAAAAAAAAGAAGAAAGACAAAATAAAATGAGGTAATAATTATCGAGTTTTTGTGTCCTCAAGGAGATTCCTTTCGCAGGCCCACAATTTGATCCAGTTTTTTATCTCTCTTTTGCCAGCTGTCTTATTTGTTTTTATTTGTTTTTACTTGTTTTGACTTTTGTTTGTTATTGTGTTGTTATCTCTTTTATGTGTCTTTAGTTTCGTTTCTGCTCTTTTCTTTCCTTTCTTTTGTTCAATTTGATTACTCTGTGCTTTGAGCTCATTTGTGCAGCAGCTTGTGGAAACATCCAAACGGAAGTTGAAGTCATTCGCCAAAGGTTTGAAACGTGCATATCTTGGAGAAAAACAAACCCGATCGCATTATCGGTAATATATCTTCTTTTCTCCTCTTCAATGGATGCCGATATCTTTCTGTCGAACCTTCGTAAATATTTCCCTTCACTTCCTCAAAATGCTGTGTTTAAAATTTATAAAGTACGATGACTAGACTTTGGGCGTTGATGCTCCTAAATGTGCCTGCGGATATCCGATGGCTTATCGAAGCCAAGGTAAGATTGTCCGGTGAGCCTGACATTAATCTCGCAAAATACATGCCTGGTCTAGGAAAGAGCTACTACTCCAAGAGGCGAAGAGCGAAAAGGTTACAAGTATGTTATAAATGTGCTAGATGAATTGTAACCAGACTTGTCGTTCATTAGGTTTTGCGTCCAGGAATAGAGAAGATAAACTTTCATTTATTAAGAAATGTTTGAGTAATGAGTCGCTGGATAATGTTTTGTTAACTCTCGAGTCACATTCTTGTGGACTTGTTCAGCTTGAATTGCTTAATCTATGGACACAATTTCGTGATGAATTGCAGCATCATAGTCTAGGGAATCTGACTAAAAACGACCCTGTTTGCCAGTTTATAAGAAAACTGGATGGGAAGCAAATCCCCGACTCATAGAAGGCATTTCAGCCGTTACTGGACGTAAAACAAGAGGAAGATGTGAGCCACAATCACAACTACTTGTATATTTGAATGTGTGTGGTTATTGTAGAATTTTTTTTCTTGTTTCGTTTGATCTGATTATCAATGTTGTTTTTGTGTTGTTGTTGTTTGTTAATTTTGTTTGTTTTAATTTCAAGTTTTCTTTTTGACAAACCAGATGACTACCCCATGATATAAGCACACGTGGAAGACAAGTGTGGAGGTTTTGTCAACCTCCGCCGAAAGTATATCTTTACTTTTCATGCTTCACGTGGGAGACAAGTGTGGCGTTTTTTTCAAACCCCACCGAAAGTTTATCTCTATTTTTCATGCACACGTGGGTGACAAGTGTGGAGGTTTTGTCAAACCCCACCGAAAGCATATCTATTTTTTCAAATCTCGGGGCGATAAATCTGCATCGAGCAACCCCCATCGAAATTATGTCCCCATGTGTCAAATTTGAGAGTTTTACGTGTGTATATATCCATGCTGCATATTTTGAAATGTCATTTCATAACCTGTATTGCACTTGAATCGCATAATACCTAACGTACATCATTGTCTTACACAAGTTTAGAGCACTTTTAGCAATGGAGAAAGCACCAATTCGGCGATTCCAAAATATATGCGTAGTTTGTGGATCGCAATTTGGTAAAGATGGAGAGTTTACAACAGCAGCTCTTGATCTTGGTAGGACATTAGCTGCAAGGGGTATTCATTTGATTTATGGAGGGGGTAGTCTTGGGTTAATGGGGTGTGTGTCGACAGCTGCATCCTTGGGAGGAAGTAAAGTTCTCGGCATCATCCCTAAACCAGCTGCATCCTTGGGAGGAAGTAAAGTTCTCGGCATCATCCCTAAACCATTAGCTGTGCGAGATATCGTAGGCAACACAATCGGGGAAGAGTTACAAGTCTCTAGCAGGCATGAGCGTATTGCACATATGATTGTTAAGTCCGATGCATTTATAGCTTTACCCGGTGGTTATGGCACATTAGAGGAGATATTTCAAATCACCTCTTTGGCACAGCTAAACATCCATCGGAAACCCATTGGTTTGTTAAATGTCAATAATTTTTTTGATGGTTTGTTGTCTTTTCTTGATCAAGCAGTAGAAAAAGACTTCATCTCACAGTCGGCGAGGCAAATCCTGGTTACAGATTCAACTGCAGGGGAGTTAATTGACAAATTACAAGCATTCGTCTATTCGCCTGATCCAGCAATAGCTCGGATAGATTGGTTTGGAGAAGGCAATAAGAGTCGTAAACTGGATTTAACGCTCCATCTGTAACGCTATCAGATGGTTGCTTTGTTTTCATTTGACTTCTTGTTATTGTGTTTATTTGAGTTTTTTTCAGGGTGTTTCTTTTGTCCCAGGTAATATTTTCTAATCTTGGCTTTTAGAGTGGTGGCTTAAAAAGTTCAAGTTCTCTTGAAACGCATTCTGGATCTCTTCAATCCATAATGGCTGAATAAGGAGGCTAATTTCTAAACTTTTTAGACCCATTCTAACTAACTTGTTTTTGTTTGCTGACTTGTTGAACTTTGTTATTTTATGAGTGAGTTTAGTTTTGCGTAAATTAGAGTTGTTATGTGTTTTTATCTTTATCAGTTTTGATTTAAAAAAAAATAATTGTGGAAAAACCTGAGAATGGCAGAATATGGGGTTTCTTTACCCTTGAAACGCATTCTCTCGAAATAAATCTATAGGTTGTTTATTTCATGTTGTTTGAAGTGTCTTGTTTCTTATTTTTTTTCTTTCATAATAAAGGTATATAGGCTGGAAACCTTAAGTCTGCGGGCTACTGGTCCTAAGGATTGTTGAAATATACAATCTTGACTCAGGTGTAACAACGCACGTACCTCTTTTCTTGCATTTTTTGGGTCGATGATAGATAATGATGAATTAAGAACAACTTTGGAAAAGGATAAATGAGCATGGATTGTCTGTGCTTGAAATGTTTATTGGTTTTCGTTGCTTTTGTCGATTCATTGCGCAACCATTGAGCAACTGCTCCATTATCGCATGAGTTGTATTTGGTTACTTAGAGAAAGTTTATGTAATTTAGTGTTTCCTTCAGATTTCAAGAATTCTAGAACTTGTTTGATGGTCCTTGAGGCGAAATCATAGACTAGCAACCTGAGGGAAATGATTTAGGCAATCTCTTGGACCGTTTGAGCCTTAAGAGCCAACCTTGAACTAAAATTCGAATCCCTAGTTACCCAGTTGAGCCTCTGTTTTTTTTTTAAAAAAAAAACCCTTTTTTTCTTTGTTAAAATCACTAAAAAGATGACTAACCTCAATTGAATTTATTCCAAACAGTTTATCCCTTACCTATGAGCATGTAAATCATTCGCAATTACATTTTGAGCTATGTTCTGGTTTTGGGAAGTTAGAGGAGGTTGGATTGTGCCATGAGCAATGCAAGTTGAGTTTTATTATGTTTGTAATAAAAAAAAAGAGGAAAAAAATCTGTACTTATCTTCCACGTACTTAAACATTGAGGACAATGTATTGTTTAAGTGTGGGGGAGTGGAATTGCAGTTAAAAAAAAAAAAGAAAAGAAAAAAGAGTTCTATACCCTTGGGTGTTCTTAAAAAGAATGAAACAACAAAGTGTGGGGTGTAGTTTCTTTTGTTTTCTACAAAAAAAAAAAAAGAAAGAATGAGAAAAAAAAGAAGCTTGAGGTTCTAAAAAGTATTGGGGGAGTAACCTGGTGAATTTAAAATAAAGTTGTGTTATAGGGTGTGAGCTCTACATAATCTTGAATGATTTATGTGTTTTGGGTGATTTGAGCCAAATTATTATCCTTGATCATACCTTCACCCAAGCCAAACGTTACAAGCTTAATAAAGTCCTACTTGATCCTTGGTGTTGTGCATGTCTACATTAGTGGAGAGTGACTTGAAAAGCAGGCTATGGAGTTCATTTATACACACATCTTCAATATTAAATATGATTCATTTTTATGCATAAACTCATCCGGGTTACAAGTGATTAGGTGAGAATGGCTCTACACCCACACACTTGAGGAATTGAAATGAAGCGAAACTAATCTTTAAGATAAAATTCTTGATCAAGTGCATTATTTTGCAGTTTTCCTTGGGTTATAATTAAGTACAATCTTTGAGGCCTATTTGCAAGATGAAGCATTTGTGTGTTTTAATTTTTTGTTGATTCTGTTTCGGTTTCGTTTTATTTCATATTGTCGTAGTTGCTCGAGGACTAGCAAAGTCTAAGTGTGGGGGAATTTGATAAGTGTCTATTTATATATCATTTTCATATCAATTCGTCCATATTTCTTTGTTATATTCCTTGGTATTTTTATGTTTTTGTGTGGTTTTGATGTCTGTAGGAGTTTTGGAGCAACTTGCACAAAAATGGAGTAAAACCCTTCATTTTCACCTCTGCTAGTCAGTGATCTTCTCGGATTTAATTGTATTGATATACAATGACCCGATGACATGTTATATACCGTTGGAAAGCTCTCGAAGTCTATTTTCTGGAGAAATTTACGGTTTATAAATCCATTCAATGTACAAAAAGTTGTAATCAAAACAGTGTGAGATGTATAGAAATATAATTCCACAAGCACTGTAGCATGTATAATACGGGGCACTGTAGCAAGCACTGTAGCAGAGTATTTAAACACATTTTAGGGTTTTATTTTCATAACTTGAAGAGGGGAGAACGTGGTGGAGGCTGCAGCTCTGGAATTCTTTTATCTCTTGGAGTTCTTGAAGGAGAAAGGAAGCTTGGAAAGAGGAAGAACTACAATCCAAAGAGAATTACATCAAATTTGCTAAGTTTTTCCCTTCCCTTTCATTTTCGGGAATGTCTACATGTTGTATTGTATTTACCACGTTCTTAAACATGTGTAACTGAATCTGAATTGGTTGAGGGTGATTTCAAAGCCCCTGATATGGTTTTTGTAAGTTGATTGTGAAAGAAGTTGTTATCCAATTCTCTAATTGATGTTGCTTGTATTTTCCTATGTCTAATGCCTATGATTGCTTGCTGGATTGTATTTGGGTGGCCAACTGAATATAATCTGGATATTGTCTATTGCTAGACTAGAATCTTGATCCGTAATTGTCTTGAATTTCTAATCCTTAGTAGCAAAATTGTGATCAGAGATTGCAATTGGAGAATACAACCTAAG